>CM029281.1:18771309-18929667 GCA_016920895.1 Vaccinium myrtillus
CCTTCACATGCACTTTCAGCCATCCCACATCGACTGGGAGTTAAAATGGAGGCAATCAGCAATCTTAGTCTCCAAAAATCCTTCACAAAGCAATTTAGCGTTTGGGAGGCCAGTTGTGAAATGTGCTGGTATGCCATGGGTCCCACAGACAGCTGGTGAGCATTTGCCAACAATTGTGCAGTTCTGACAACGATTCACGATTCGATTCACGATTCAAGAAAAAAAGATACAAATGTATAGGTGAATCAAGGTTTATCTAGAATCGGTAGTGAATCATACGATTCAAGATTCATGCAAAAACGGTACGAATCTATATGCGAATCAAGGTTTCCCACAGTTATTACATTCGACTAATGTGAAATCACTTTAGCGGTTTTACCGTAATTTTGCCATATAAACTAGTTTTGTACCTAAACTTTTATTGTTATTTGCTAAGAAGCACGGCTACTCTCCCGGGGTTTACGAATCCGTATCGCGGACGTATCGGACACGGATACACTCCCAATACGTGTCCGATACGTTAAATTAAGTGTCCTCTTATTTTATTTTAATTTTTGGAATCGGATACATTTCATACACGTTAGGACACGTTATGGACACGAACAGAACACGCTGCGGGACACGTTTTGGGTCAAAATATAATTTTTTAAACGTGAAAGGGGTAAAAACTGTTATTTGTGAACTATAAACAACATAATAAATAAATATCATTAACTAAGAGGTAAAAAGTGTAATAATAGATATAAAAATCAGTACATATACGTGTTTCTTTCTCTCTCAGCATTAAAGACCCAAATTAAACCCTAGATATCGATTGGGGGAGAGAGACGACTGGAAATCAGCGCCATGGAGATCGACTAAGATGTTCTGTTATTGAGAATCTGGAAATCAGCGCCACAGAACTCGAAAGAAGACTGTAAATCAGGTACTTATTTCTCTCTCTTGTTGTTTCTCTGCTCTCGGTTCTCTGTTCTCTTCTTCTTCTCAAAAGAAAACTGGAAATCTGCACTTTCTTGGTCGAAATCTGCACCTTCTGGTCTCTTTCTCTGGTCTCTGCTTTTCCTCCTCTTCTTCTTTGAGATATATATATATATATATAAATCTGAAATCCTTCTGGATCTCTTTCTCCGATTGGTCTCTGCTTTTCCTGTTTTGATCTTTTACAAATTGTTTGGGAAATCTATACCGTCAATGTATATTCAAAATGTGTTTTCTCTCGGTCCAACGAAATCTTCAAAAATCCTGGGAAGGGCTTGATCAGTGGTTTTTTCGCAAAACCGTAAATATAAAGTTTTTGCGAAAACTGCTTGGATCAATCACTTCCCGGTACTTTTTTTTGAAGATTTTCCGCGTGGACCTTGGAAAACACCTTTTGAACACATTGGACGGATCGGATTTCCCCAAAACAATTTGTAAAAGCATCAAAACACCGAAAATGCCTCAATCCGGGAAATCCGGGATCCTTGACAGGATCGCCGGTGTATATATATATATATATATATATTAACGTATCCCCAACGTATCGTATCCTAGTTTTTGGGAAAATCATGAATCCGCGTATCCGTGTCGTGTCGTGTCCGTATCCCGTATCCCGTATCCGTATCCGTATCCGTATCCGTGCTTCTTAGGTTATTTGTTGTAAGGCTAACCTTTCAATTTTTATAATGAATATTAATATCTATTTACATATATCCATATTATTAAGGTATTTAGTTTTATGTACAAATATTTACTCTTTCCTATTAGACCATGTAATCATCAGTTTATGTAAGAAAAAATCTTCAATACTGATTTAAGCTTAATTTGTCAATTTTACAATGTATCTTTATTATGCAAGTGCATACACTCAATTTTCAAGTATTTTTTAAACTTAGACCGAATCATTACGATTCACGATTCGATTCGATTCACGATTCGGAAAAGGGTTATTCGGATTCTCGATTCGATTCGCGATTTGACAACTATGGATGACTATAGCGTAGCTGCTACCATAAAAGGCCATCATTGCAGTTACATGTTGTAACAATCCCATTGTGACCACGTCATATTAGGCACTGACCAGATCAGGTATAGGCCTTTGTGATAGGTTCCCAACATAGCACCAGAGACCAATATTAACTATTTTAGTGCTGCCGAATACATGACCTTGTGAAAGAACCAACTAAGAAGGTACTACCCATTTACAGAAAGGTTGGGTATTTAGTCGTCAAGAAAAAAGGAAAGACAGAATTAAAAAAACCAAGTAGGTACATAGATAGATAAAACAATGCATACTACACTTACTTGTGCAGCACAACCACGGCGCCTAGCAACATGATCAATCCGCTTTGTGTCCTTGAACCAATCAACAGCAACAAGATCCATAAGATGCTTACCTGCAGGAATCTTCAGATATACATTGCAACAACAAAATCAGAGCAAACCCAACAGGGACGTTAGAGTGCATGGATTGAAAAAACAAATGCAAATGATAAGCCGACCTTTGATTTGTCATAACAAAAATTCTTGCTACGAACTCTAAAGTTGTTTCCATCAGATATTTTCCAGCAGTCACGACCATTGTCCCGGTCATCATGTCTTAGGTTACCCGAGAAACCGGACAAATCAATTTGATGAGTGCATTCATCCTCTAAAGCTTCAATGCAAGAAAACAACTGTCACAGAAGCCCCACTTGATTCGAAATCCAGACATTAATGACTTGTAAGTAAAAAAACAAAGACTTATTCATCATCTACCAGTTTTCTTCACTTCATTCTCAAAGCTAGATGAGCATCCCTGACAATTATGCAAAGAAATAATTGAGAACATGTATACAAAAATCATCAAAACACTAGTATAGTACAAACCTCTTGGTCAGGTGTTTGGAGTTCGTCGTCGTCGTCGTCAGAGTACTCATCCATAGTCACTGCATTTTTGTTCGCAGCATTAATTTGATCAAGAGAAGGACCAACGGAGGACTCCTGGAGCTTTTGACTCTTCTTTGAAGCAGAAGCCGAAGCCATATTTACCATAACTGGGATTCTTGGAGGAGCACACCTTTCATCTGTTTGAGAAAAATACTCACGGAGTCCTGAAATAAAACAATCTCGATAAGTCCAAAAGAGAAATCATTTTCAGAAACTTAAATTTCAAACAAAGAGACTGAAATTGAAAGACAACCAATATATCTTTTACTATTTGTCAACTATCATAATAACCAATATGTTTTTTCAGAATAGAAGTCCATGATGAACAGGAAAATAAATCTAGAATAAAAAAGAAATTCACAATGCTAGCAAGAACAACAAAATCCTAGAAAGATATTGGAATATGGAGTTCATTGAAAAAATGACACCTACATACACAGCTAATTTGTCAATACAAGACCACATTATTCAAATATTTATGCACCGAAAACCATTTCCTCCACCACATTATTCAAATATTTATGCACCGAAAACCATTTCCTCCACCGAAAACTCCAATCACTCCTTTAACCAATTATAGTTTTGGAGAGAGAATAACTTAATACTCTTGCAATAACCGTCCTAATATCCACCCTTCATATGTTTCCAGCACACATTTCTCTTCTCACATCACAACCACAAACCAAAAAAAGTGGCACAGCCATCACAAAAATACTCTGATGACAATCCCAATTTTAAAGCAGTGACTCCATGTAATAACTTACCTGCAACGCAATTCAACATCTGAAGGACGCAATGTTGCTGAAATGATGAAATGTAACCCACGCCCCATCCTTTCAGATCAATTTGCATAAGGTGCTGTACCTGTGTTCTAGGTCTTCCATTTCGAGGTTTCAGCGGGGAAATGTTGAAGCCTCCACCTGAGAACATCACCATACAACAAATGATAAGACTGCTTAATATGGTTATTGCTCAAATACCTTTTCAGTCAGTAGCAAAAAGAAAAAAAACAATTTGGAGGTTACTCTCAATATGGGCACGGACAAATCCAGGTTGTGGACCACAGTTCTCGTGCTCCCTAGAACGGAATAACACAACTGCACCAAGACAAAGATTGCCACAAAAAAAAACGGAAATTCAATTGGGGCGAAAAGGGGATAAAATTAAGGTGAACGAGGACAGACGCATTACCATAACTTCCATCATCATTTCGGCGCCAATAACGGACATAACAAAGGTCGCGGGGCCAAACAAACCTGCAACAGCTTCCATTGTATCATCGTTGCCTCTTTTAAATTCAACAAAGTAAAAATGTAAAAAGAAAAAGACATTGGACCTTCTTGGCAGTTCTCTAGACAAACGTTCAACAACCGGGAATAAGTCAAATTATTGCATTCTAAAACCATAATGTCTGTTTCCCGGAGAGACACAGATGTAAACCTCAAAGACATCTTTACATCAAACGAAATAGAAGGTCAAATGTTGCAAACGTAAGTGAGACAGGAGGAGAGTGACTATATCTTGTCCTACCAACTATAAACCATTCATTAGTGCTATTAGAATGAAACCGTTACAATTATATCACGTAGAGAGCACACCGATGCAAACGTATCAAACTCTTAATCAATGATAGTACCACCAGCTTTTAGTGCTATAAAGATATGTGATGTAGGAGAAGTGTAAGGAAACATTAAGGAAGCGCGTCCCTACTTCCTACTAGCTTTAACACCAAATAATTAGCTAGTAAGCTATCAAAGCATGAAATGTCATATAGCGCTCAACACAACAAATTTATCTGAGAACAAAGATTTAGAAAACAAGCAAAGATTTAGGTCGCCAGAGGTGCTCAAATGGGCTGGGATTATTATGTTACCAACACATTTATAAACAAAACGTTTTGGGGAGGTTGCAGGCTGGTGAACAAAACATCTACTAAATTGGTATGTGTTCTTTAGTGTTGCAGCTAAATATTTCATGGAAGAGAGGCAGGCCAATCAAAGTAGGGTTTTCAGATTGGATAGCAACCAAAAGAAGGTACATTATGAAGTTAAAATGCCAGTTCCAATAAAGTCCAGAGAACTGAAGAAAGAAGTGAAACTGTAGCTGACACTAGAAATCACTCCTAAAGCACCTTTCATGTTCAAGAAGAAGTCAAAAAGATCTTTATGTTTCCATAAAACAATCACAACACAACTATGGTTCCTAGAAATTTTGGTAAAAAACCAAATAAATACACAGTATTTCAACTGAGAATAAATTCTCGCAACAAAGATATCAGGAAATGAGGAAAAGATATTGCTGCAGTCAATCTTTTGCAGACCTATAGAACAACTTGAAATATTGTTAGAAGGCGGGCCCAGTGTTCTAAAAGGTGCACGCCTTGCTTCCTACGTGCTGAGGAAAAGCACAACCAAAGTGCCTCGAACACCTTGAAGCCAGACGCAGTTCGTGAAGCATGAGTGAGGCTCCTGTGGCGCGCTCCTTCCGCTGAGATGCAAAGCGCATGTAATGTGAGCCTAAGTGTCTTTCACTTGATTTGTTCAAAATCACATCTCAATAATTGATTTACGTTGAATATTTTGCCTTGTGCCTGGGCTTCAGGTTATCGTGGGCCTACCACTTTTTAAAACACTAAGTGGGGCGCTATCCAAACTTTCTCCCCTCAACAAAATGGGGAGACGAAAACATTGAAACTAAAAAATAAAATAAAATAAGACACTCTACAGCATTCCCTGTAAGACAATTTTTAGAAGACAAACCAAAAACATAAAAAATTTGACCTACAACCAGTAAGGCTTAAACCACTCAGAAAGTCAATTTTCCAGAGAGGCCAAATCAGGCCTTATGTATGTAATGTATGTACATGAGCTACTCTTTTTAATGCATATGAATATAGTACGGTTAAATGACACTAAGGATGAAATGAATTGAGAGTTTCAATGAAAAATCACCAAGACTTGGATAATGGAAAAAGATTGTTGGACTCCAAGATGCGGGATCTTGAACAAGGAAATTTGAATTTGCACACTTAATGGATTCAACAGCCTGGTTAACCAATGATTCAGGTTGAATACTCACTTGAATGCCTAACAAGTAATCTGAATTCTCCTTGTAAAAGGAGAAGCATTGCAAGAAGAGTCACAATAATAGGGTAGCCACTGCAGCCTAGGCTTTTATCATCTCACTTATTGATAACGTGACTCCTCAACACAATATACCGTAAATCTACAATGTCATTATAGATCGTAATTGACTAATGGTTCAACAGCTTTAAAAAGAAATAGAAACTAGCTTTTTTCACATATTTTTGCTACCAAACAACGTGAGATTATCTAGATAACTGATCATAATTGCACTTACAACCATATGCAGCATAGCCCTCTAAAGTCTAGTGTAATATCATTAGCAGTGACACATGTTTTCCCAAACAGTACAATGAGATCTTAGTAGCTTTGGGTCAGCTTAAGCTTTAAGGTCAACCAGTTATTTACAAAGAATCAGAATATCTATCCCATTATGTCCTGCATAAAAGTCTCCCTTGTGTGTTTGTTGCCCTCTTATGCATACTTGCCACGTGTTCGTACTCCTCGCTCAGTTCAAATATGGATCTGCATTGCTACAAAGAGGGGTTGCATATTTGAACTTTAAAAATTTTGCACTGGAGTCAGTGAAGTCATGGTGAAAAACCAACTGCACTGATTCCATAAACACAAATGACTAGATATTATCAAGAGTACAGACGAGCAACTTCAACAAATAGGAAAGACTATTACACTGGAAACCAGTCAAGCTGTAATCTGTGATAGAGTATCGCAGTATGTCCATCTACTTCCTCCACTAAGCTACCGTACTGGAAACTGCAGTCCCACCTACAAAACAGATAAAAGAATACTGCAATATGAAAATCAAGAATATAAGTAGAGGAAGTCCAACCATACCAAAATTTCTAAGAGCTAATAGGCAACACTCCTGGGCTCCTGTTGAACACGAGCTTCGGAGATAAAAGAAGCAAAACTGCGAATCACCTAATAGATGGGCATTGACGACGGTACATACCTAACTATCAAAACATTGACACATTGTCGGTTACCAAAATAGAACAATTCAGTAGCCAAAAAAACTCATTATTTGTGATTAACCAATTTTCAATTTGGAAAAGTTCAATAAGATGATAAACATCAACATGTAAAACACTGGAATCAGAAAGAAGAAAGTCATTTTACTTTCCGCACAGGAGTACTATTGTCTACCAGAAAGTAAGTAATCCAGTGGCTGTACATTTACACTAGCAACCAATACATCGTGAAGGGACAAAATTTGGATCTTTTGTTTCATAGATGAACTAACCAAAACAAGGGAAATGACAGAGCAGACTCACAATGTATCATTTTCAAGAATAGTACTCCTAAAATTGTACCATAACCTGACATAGTGTGGGTCTGCAGTAATAAGAGGCCCCTTGCCTGGCAGTTGATTCTTATGGCCTACGGCCACACCATTCAAATTGGGCCAAATGCAACCTATTGTGATTCATAGAATATGTTTTGTTTGCATTGCAATATGTCAAGGGGGAAATTTTAAGATCACTGACTTGAACAACAAACAAATACCATAACCCAAGTATAGAAACTTCATCTATTAGCTTCCACTTACAATCCCTCTACATTGATAACTATGGTTTGGTTATTCTACAAATCAAGATGGAAAATTTCCATGACCCAAGAATTCTCATCATAACAAGCTACCTCGAACTAGAAAACTAAGGGCCCTGGAAGTGCAAATAATAACATCCAAGACTTCAAGAACATAGTGATCAATTAGCAAGTAAGTTCTCAAATCCACAAGCCGGCCAATATGGAGTTCAGTATCTGCATATCAAACATCTTGACCTTGAAAGACAGCCAAGCATGGATATTAAAAATTCAAACCTTAAATGGAAGGAGTTTCATAAGCTAACAACATAGTACTGTTTTAAGGTACGGAAATTAGCAGACCAGAACATTTGATCTTTCATGAACATGATTTGGAGCAAAAATTAGATGATGACATGTTTTTATCAACGCTAGGCAACTAAAAACACCATTTGGTCTCTCTAGTAACAACTAACAAATTACATGCTTTGGATGATAAAACAAACCTACAATTACATATTTGCTTGTCCAAGCATCAGGTTACTCCTAGCAGTGCAACTTGCATTCTCGGTAGAACATTAGGCCGTAATTCTTAAACTCTGTGACAACAGACATGTTTTACAAGATACTACTGAAAAACTAACAACTTGTCAGAAACAATAAGAAATAGTAGCGCATTTTGATAACTTTGATACATTTATGCCCACTAGTTTCCACCTGAATGCATGGATAAACGGATTGATGTGGGATCAAAGTCTACAATTCTGACAAACTTAATAGCCAATAGATGTAGCCAATAGCTTGAACATCTAAAACTATTCCATGGAGAGCTTAGACTAAAGGAGTACTCACTCAAATCGCGTTGCATCCATGCTCATCACAAGCTCAAATATTTCTACACAGGTAGCCTCCACAACCCCTACAGCCTTCATTGCTCTACTACAGCTTTTTGGCTGCATAAAGAACACTATACACAATAAGAAGCCTTGAATAAACGGACTTCAAACCTAGATCATGCTATTCAAAGGAAGCAAATCAAAGAACCAACTCCATACAAGGAAATCAACTTCAAGAAGCTCTTCAAAAATGCGAAGTCCTGCGAGCAACCACATAACAAAGAAATTGTCAATTAAGGTAATTGAGGCCACTACAACATTGTCAGTAACTAAATAAATCAGGTTGCTCTTGGATAACTATTTATGAAAGTCCTTCTGTTGAATTGTGAAATAAGCGAACTACAAAAATTAACTAACCATTTTGGCATTGGAGAAGACGCCAATGTTTTCTCGAGAATGCTTGGTTGCTTGCATTCTGATTTGACAAGTCTGAGTCAATTTCAGTTGTCCAGTCAAATACAGATTCAGGAGGACCTAGAAAAAGACATTTGGTTATAAAATGCAGCAAAGGATTACACCCCGAGAATTAGAAGCCAAATAAATGAATGAACTCAACGGACACCTTTTCCTATTGTCGTTCTCCGCAACAAATTAGGATGCGAATCATCTTCATCCTCATGGGCACTGAACCTACAGAATTCAGAAGGCACAAATAACCACAACTGAAGCAATTCTCCAAATGATTCAAAAGTCATTCCATCAAAGATAGAAACTAAAAGGAAAGTTTACGTCCAGTGTTCTAAAAGTCGGGACTAGTTGGCGACTAGTCGGCGACTAAGTCGGGTCGGGCTCCGAGTCGACTAGGGCCTAGTCGATTGATTTAGTCGCCGGCCGACTTAGTCGGGCTCAAGTTGGCGACTAGTCGGACAAGTGGGCGACTAATCGGGCAAGTCGTCTAATCGGAAAAAGTCGCGAATCGAAAAAAAATCAGACAAGTCGGCGACAAATTGGAAAAATTGGGGTAAAAAAACAGAATTTACTAAATTTTTGGGTCAAACTCAAAACTGTGGATGATGTACAGTACATTAAATAACAGTTTTAATAATTTAATTGTCTCTCTATCTATCATTACGAGAGGCTAAGGTTTGTGGTTTGTGGTTTCCACTTATAGATTGTAGAATATACATTAAAAAACAGTTTCCACGTACTGTAGATTGTAGAATAAATCAATAAATTAACACACTGTATATTGTTGTTGTGGTTTGCCACTAAGGATTAATTATTCTTGTTGTGGTTTTAGTTGCCACTAAGGCATTAAAAAAGTAAAAAACAAATTGTATATTTTTATTTGATGATTTGCTACTTATGTTATTCTACTTACTCAAAACTTATGAAGGATGAAGGAGAATATATATTTTAAAAAAAAAAAAAAAAAAAATCTAGCCGACTAGCGACTTTTAGAACACTGTTTACGTCTAAGCGATATTGTGTCAGCCCCCAATAAAATTGTCCATGGTCCAAACATTATTCGTTTTTTTGCCATCCATAAATCTAAAAACAGCAGCCATCGAGCACAAAGCAAGTGAATTAGACACTTACTGACTTTCATGTTCAGATGAGGAAGATTTCCTCCCATTTTCAATTCCAGATTTGTATTCAAAAGAAAGGTACTTGTTACCATTGGCAACCAGTGACCCCTGATGCTGCAAATTATGGAAAAACAATCAGTTCCCATGGACGCATCCACAGAAATAAAGAGGATAAGGCACTATAGCATATGCAGAAATGACCATCAGGTGCCATCCGCAAATATATGTTATCCCAATTGCAAACGAGTTCACAAAAACATTAAGCAACAATTCTCTATAGCCATGTCAGCTAAATTGTTTATGATCATACTAGTGTTAGGCAACGTGCTATGCATGTAACCGCATGCTCATAGTTTTCGAGATGAGCTGCTTAATTATTAAAAAAAATTAATTAACATACATTACGTTCCTTTCTATGAAATTTTAAAAAAAAAATGCAAAGAGAGATATGGGTAAGTCTGGGAATATTTTACGATTGCATTTTGTGGGACTGATTGTGAGACCAAACCAAATGGTAGTTCATAGAGCAATTGTGCACACTTTAGCTGAGATTTTTTTTTCCCCTTCTGTTCATTTTGTTATTCTCTTCATAATTAAACTTATTAAAATAACCAAACCAAACCCCTCAACTTAAACTCATCTATGAAAATGAAATACCTAATGGTGTCCCAACTACTAATAGCTTACACACGCACACAAAAAAAGGACGTAGACGGAAATAAGGGAAAAGAAGCAAAGTAAGGAAAGAAGAAAAAGGAGCACCATGTGCTCACACTTGTCCCCCAAAATCCCAGAAATGCCCTTATATATGGACAAAACCCAGGTTAAAAAATGAAGTAGACGGAAAATCTCGGAAGTCTAGTAAGGAGAATACGGTAACATGCAAAACCTGTCAAGATGACCAGAATACCCCTCCTTACAAAGCCACATCACCTCCAATTATAGAAAAATAAGGGTACTTTGGTCGTTTCCCTCACATGGTGGCTCAATTTCCTTATTATACAAGTGTCTTGAGATGAGAAGACCATGTAACCGGATTTTATTCCTGTTTATCGTTAGGTTCTTTCAAGATATCTGTTTTGGATAGGGAGGGTAAGGAAAAGAGGGAATGCAGCAGTCAAAGGAAACAAACCTGATCAATAACAAATTCGATTTTGTCTTTCCAGACAAGTGCCTCCTGGATGTTAAATGCTGCCATCTGAAACCAAAGCACAACCACAATCCAAATATTTCTCCACCAGGACATAAATATACAGCAAATTGCGTATACTATATAAAAGTATGCAATATAAATGAATAAAAAATGACTGAGAGGATAGGGGCATAGGGCCCAAATTCAAAAGAGTGATAACAGCTAGGGCCAACTGCCAAAAGTTCATATCAAATGACTGCAAGCTATCAGCCTGTGAAGGGAAAAACAACTTAATATCCTGAAATAAAGGAGCAGGATTTCTTAGTAAAAATAATGTGCACGATAATGCAGATCAATAAAAGGGTATAACGAGAAAAGGATTAGGTTAATGTTTAAACCCCGTTAGGAGTTTGTGCTTATCATATTTAGTTAGGGTGGTTTTGCATTTTCTATTTTGAAACTTTCTCTAACCTTTCGTGTGTGAGGGTTAATTAACACCCTAAACACTTTTCCTCTTCTCTACATGGTATTAGAGCCCAACCCTAACCCCAACACAACACACCACAATAGCCACCGCCGCCTACCACAGGAAACCCTACCTTCTATCATTGAAACCCACCGGAAAACCTAACCCCACCCTCGATCCTCACAGTCGATCTTTGAAATCCATCGAAAACCGTAAACCCGTCGTCGTCGACCCTCTTAGTTCACTTTGTTGTCAATCTGTCATCCAAACCCTAGCCCCCCAACCATCATCGATCTGTGCTCGCGATGCCTGTTCATGTTTTGACCCAAATCCATTTGGAGTGATGTTCTTATTGCTGTATATCTTGTCAACCTGTGTCTTCTACGGTCCAAGGGGGTCAGATTCCGTGCACTGTCCAAGGGGGTCAGATTCCGTGCACTGTTTTTCGTCCTGACCATCCACTCTAGTCTTTACCTCCTAAATGTTTTGAGAGCACATGCTATGTTCACATTCTTGATCCAGGTCAGGATAAACTTGATCCTCGGTCCGTTAAGTGTGATTCTCGCTTAATGGCGCACTCAGAAAGGCTATAAGTGTTATTATCCTACCATGCGCCTTCATTTCATTGTTGATGTTACATTCAATGAGTCGTTATCTTATTTCCTGTCTTCCTCTCCTGAGAACCTGCCTCGGTATATGCCAGTACCATCACTACCGCCTCTTCTTGTGCCACCATGTTCGCCGGCCCAAAGTTTCATCTGCTCCATCTCAGCCTGCCACCACATCTCAGCCTGCTGTGGCTGGAGCTTTGTTTTCTGCTTCTCGGTTGTGTTTTGGCTGTATAGTAGGAGGGGGTGGGTGGAGTTGTCTCCATTAATCTTGGTTTGTTTTGATATAAGATTTAACTAACCCAAACAAAATCATATGCAGCAGATTACTAAAATAATTTTGTGTGGCATAACATCATTAACTTAAGCAAGCCATGTTACCAGCGATGCATTTCTCATTTGCACAACCTGACCTAACTAATACTGGGAAAATACAACATCCCTATCCTAAATAACTTATGTCCCACAGTGCCAAATTTTCAAATCTGAATTATCTTCATCAACAACTACAGAAAAGGGAAGAAAAGATTACGCACGGTAATTCGGTGGTACTTCTCTTTCTTGTTGTAGACAGACAAAACATAGACCATCTGCAAGTGCCAAAAGGACAAATAAAAGGACGATTTTAGGAGATGGACATCAACGAATACAACATGCAACAAAATCATAATTACCAGCACCAAAACTTAAACACGATAAGTGTCCACACAAATTTTCATGTACCAGTGGTAGTGTGCTTTCTGAGTCCAAGCCCAACAAGCTTATGTGTCAGTGTGTGAGGGGGTTTGAGTAAGCCACAAAGTTCGGAAGTAATCCTGTTTTCAGAATCATAACAGGACCAAATGACAATCGGCTTCACAAACTCGCATCTCGTGACAATAAGCATGCAAACTAAACATATTCATCGCCATTCCAATATTAAGTTGCAAATCCGCAGATTTTGCAAAAAAATGACAGAGAAACTAAACATATCTGGGTAGCACTATAATGCATAAACAAATTAAAAACAGGACTGCAGATGGTAACAAGGCAACCATCCTAAACAACCAACCACGTAAGCAAAACAATGTGCAGCAGAAATCTATCAGGACACTGTGAATAGATTAGTAGTACTTGAAAATTTAGAAGTTCAAGGTAGCAAGTTTTTATCAAGCAAAAAGTAATTCAAAACCACAGATTGGGCAACAAATTTAGCAATTATTCTAGCGCTGGAGCACACTGCAAGCTTCAAACTTATCGATGTGACTGTAACCTATGGTGACAGGCACATTCTGTTTGGGAGCCTTGTTTTACTGATACCGACTGATAAATAAATTAGAATATCCCCCAACACTTTTGAATCTTTCTAATACAGTAAACTAGGCTAATAAATAATGCACTAAAAGGAAAAAACATTGATGATAACATCAGGGTTTAGAAGTATAAGCAAGATAAGCTTCAGCATTAGAAGAATAAGCTAGATAAGCTAAAGCATTGTCGATCAGCTTACAACACCAGCGAGTCAAGCAAAAAGTGAAGGCACCATATTATAGCAATGAGGTTTACAGCTAGAATAAGAAATGGCGCACACAGGTAATATAGACAAACTTGGGCTAGCTATTGCCATTAGTACGCAACTTTAGTGTCAGATTGCAATCCAAAGACAATTCTCCTAGTTGTAGGAAATGATTTTCGCACCCCCCAAAATTAATAAATTGGGGAGCACAAAAATCACTCTAAATTGATTTTCGCACTCCTGGGCAAGGTTGTCAAATCGTCGAATCGAGAATCAAATTGACCCTTTTCTGAATTGTGAATCGTATCGAATCATGAATCATAACGATTCGGTCCAACTTTCACAAATACGTTGGACAATGTATCTATGCCTCTACATAATAAAGATACATTGTAAAATTCTAAAATTTAAGCTAAAAAACATACTATTTAAGATTGTTTTCTACTATAAATTGATGATCACATGGCATCAGAGCAAAATAAATACTATAGTAACATCGATATATGCATATAAATGTTAAGAATTCATAATAAAAAGCTTACAAAATAAAGCTTGTAGCCTTAATAGTAGGAAACTACTTATATGGCAACGTATGTGGGTTAGTCCGAGCCTCAAGAGCCGTGCACTTGTCTATGATTTAGAGGATACAAGAACCAAAAAGATTGATTTGTGAAATTACATATCCATGGTAGATACGTCTCCATTGAATAAGGAATATGATTTCCCGTACTATATGATCTCATATTCTTACTTTTCTATAAGAAAAAACAAGGCAAAATAGCAAAAGTGGTTTCATATTGTCGAATGAAAGTTGTGATAAACCTTGATTCACCTAAAGATTCGAATCGTTTTTGCGTGAATCGGGAATCGAATCGCGAATCGAACCGTGAATCGGACGATTGACCTCCGATTCTATATCAACCTTGATTCACCTATAGATTCATATTGTTTTTGCACGGAATCGTGAATCGTGCGATTCTGACAACCATGCTCCTGGGGGGTTGCGGTTAACAATTTGGGGGGTGCGAAAATCATTTTTCTAAGTTATGTGGCAAAAAACTTCTTAAACATGAAACAGAGCGAGCAACCACAACCTTTTAAACTCCATGGGACCGCTAATTCCATCTAAAAATGGATATATTAAAACCCACATGCACACGCCATTAGCACCTGCACGTCAAAATCTAAGGACCAAACAAATTGCTTCGATTTCATCATCAACTTCTTGGCTTAGTATCACATTAAGTGAGTAAGAAGTGAGTAAATGCAACCAATTGCGATGCTTTTTGCATACTACTCACATTAATGCAGTTTCGATTAATTCGAGTAAAAAAATGGATAATTAGTGTATTATAAGCTACAGTAGTTGTAAGGACTATGAGAAATGGATGCAATACCGAGTTCTTTATTTGTTTCTTTAAGCACTAATAACTAATCAATCTGTCTTGTACAGGACACCATATCAATATGCTTCTCAAAAACAGCTTACCCCAGAGCAAAAGCATGACATTCAGATAATAAAACTGGTATTGGCCATTGGGTATCATGGTATTGACTAGTGTTTCATTGCATGATTGCATCAGAATTTTGTCTATGCAACACTTGGTAATTGAAATTTAACCCTTCTCTTCTTAATATCAAATTATCAATACAAACCAAACATAAAACCATGACAGAAGGCAATTATGTATCGCCTCTTCTTGCCCTTATTTCTTCTTGTTTTTTCTCTTTTTATTCATGTTATGCAAGACACCAAAGGACCACAAGCCCTAACCTCCAGCGTGAGAAACAAACAGAGTGGCATTGCCCTACAAGGACAACGGTTCTAAATCAACATTTTCCGCTGTCAATCAATGTTGGAAACATGCAAACAGTTTATTCATGGGCCAAATAGTTTGGTTCATGAGTTTGCAGTTGAACGCAGCTCAAATTTCTTATAATTACAGAGATGCATATGTCTAAAATTAATCAACAATTAATAAAAATGACAAACAAAGAGACAGCAACTTACATGTCCATGATGAGTCTTCAAGCCTCTATCTTCCACCCGGCAATTGCCATCTATGAGAAAGGTCTTGATTGGAACCTAATTAAACATAGAACACGAAGGAATCAATTCTGCAATTGATGACTGAAAATTGTATAGCCTAAAAACAGTGACATGGTCCCAAGTACCAACTGCACATTGTCAGATGCTTTTGCATACTGTTCTTCCATTTTCATTTTCACAACAAATATCTGAGCCTTCGAAGGCTAAGGGAACCAACTACCCTTTAAAATAACAAATCCGTGTGCTGAAAGCTTTTAGGTGACGAACCCCACAAACACACAAAAAAAAAATGTGTGAAGATAAATCAAATCACGACACAAGACACAAGACACAAGACACCCTGATATCCATAATTGAACAAGACTTCCTGAGACAGCTTACCCAATTTTCTCTACAGACACAAAGAACAAGAAAAACCGAGCTACGATAGCCCACATCATAATATCATATATATGCTAGGCTTTACATCAACCACTAACCATAGGACACGTAAACAGTAGTCGTTTAGCTCGCCTTAGGGCCAAGCCACCAACATTCACCGCGGAGTAGGGAGATGGATCCCCGAACCCGGGGTGGCGAAGTGGCATCCACAACTAAACAAGCTCCTCAAAACAACATAAGCCTAATTTCAATTTTCAATAAGATGCCGGGGCGACTCCACATTATGGAGAGGGGGGTCAGCCGACCCCACGGGGGAAAAAAACTATTATTAATGAACCCCCTAAATTTCGTGGTAACACCACTGGATAACTCCTAAAAGCTCATAAAAGTTACTTATTTGTGTAGTTTGTTTGGATTCTAGTAATTCGTTTTGTTCTTTTGACAAGGAGATGTTGATCTGTCTTGCTAGGTTAATCTTTAAATGTGATTTTTGTTGCAATAAGATTTTTGGTTGCCATTATTGTTATGTTTTTCTTTGATTTATAATTGGTAAAAGTATTTGACGTTTATGAATGACCCCGCACTTCCGATTCTGGAGTCGCCACTGATAAGATGCAATCCACAAATTGCTTCGACTGTAGTCTAGTTTTCATCCACATAGCATAAAACAAAAACAAAAAAATATGATGTAAACAAAAGGCTAATAACAGAATTCAAGAAATTTGAGGCATTACCACGTTTTCCTGAGGCTTCCTCTTGTAATAAGCAAGCAATCGAGACTCGAGGACGAAGTAGCGCATGTGAATGAAGGATCGTCCGATCTTCCTCCTACCATACCGAACCATCCACCCCTCATAAACCACCTTCGACATGTCCCACTAATTTCGAACCTCTCTCTCTCTCTCAAACACTACCGAAAAAGTTGGAACGAATCTCACGAATCCGGAAGCTCAGACTGTATCCTAACTTCCGACAAATCAAAGTAAACCCTAAGTAACTCGATCAATCGTCATCATCGATCAAACCGAACAATCTAACGGAGATGAAACAAGTCCCAGCACAATTTCGAATCCAATTATTCGCCGCCCTCCAACTCTTGATAATCTTCAATCTCAAAAAACGTGCACGATCCGACTTTCTCTAATTAAGACAGGGATTCGCTGCAGAACTGAAAGAGAGAGAGAGAGAGAGAAAATTAGAAATCGAGAAGAAATGCACACGTTACTGAATTTTTGAACATATGAGTATCTGCACACGTAAAAAGATGCTCTACAAGAATACCTGTAAATTTGAGCATTTACGAGTTGAGAGAGAGCAGAGAGAAGGGGGAACGAGATCTTTTCCGGCTGAACTACAGTCGATTGGCCGGTGACGGAAGAGAGAAGTGGGGAGAACTGCGAGCGAGAGAGAGAGGTATTATCAATCAGAAATCAATTTTTTTCGACAAGAAAATTTGTTCAAAAAATGAATTGAAAAGAGAATGTGGGGCCGATAGGAAAACGTTGTCTCATCGGTCACTGCTAGATTGCTACTAGTAAAAAATAGGGCGAATTGCACTTTGCCCCCGTAGATTTTGTTCGTTGCGATGCATTACGAAGTTGAAATTCGTGAAAGCCATATTGGGTTATTTTGCATACACCGTAATTAATTTTTAAAAAAATATTCGAAAATAATTAATTCTTAAAAATCATTTTTACTGTTTTCTAGCAAATGTTCTATTCTTCTCGATCTCAATTTGAGCATTAGTTGGCTAGTAATAAGTGTGCATAAACAAATACATAAAATTAATTAGTGTGGTACTTGGGGCTTTACTCCATTCTAAGGTCATAAATAGCAACTTTCCGGGTGTTATTAACTCTTTTGACTCAGTTCATAGGGACTTTACTCCTGTTTTAATTAGGCCCAGCAATTCCATTAGTGAACCGTAGGATTGACCCTCAAAATTGAATTAATCGATGTGTAGATAAGCTGGCACGAATAATTGAATTATCAAAAGAAATAAGTGATTTTGGGGTGTTTAGGGAGTCTCGTTTTCAGCTTTTCATTTTTAACTTTTTGGCTTTTTGGATTATGGTCAGAATGTATTTTGGATTTGGTATGAGTGTTTGGGAGAAATGTGTAGAATGCATTTTAAAACAGGAGTAGTGTTTGGGAGATATGTGCAAAATGCATTCTGTAAGTCTTTTTGTTAATCAAAATGAAAAAGTAAAAATGACAAGTCAAAAACTCTTTCAACCTATTTTTCACTTCTGCTCTAGATTGTGCATTTTACACAACTCATTCTTAGAGAATTAGTTCTGAGAATTTCTCTCAAACATCCAAAATGAAAAAATGAGAAGGTGAAAATGGAAAAAATGGTCTCTCAAACAAGCTCTTTCTATGTTGTCTGTAATGCGAATGCATATAAAAAATTTAAATAACATGAAAATATTTTCAACAAGAAAAAAATTGGGCTTTTATGAAAAATTTAGTTTCATATAGGCTAGGGTGGAACTTTTACAAAGTTTGTGGGCAAAAAGTGCTATTAATGCAACAGATGTGCATATGAGTCGGTGTCGCCGGCGAACGGAGCTCCCGAGGAAGGATCACGCGACTGGCTGGGTCGGGCAATTATTCTGACTGACGTAATCAGAAGAGTCCACGTAATCATAAATGAACAATCACAGTTTCAAAAAATACTAATAATAAATGAAAAATCACGAGAATATCACGCCACGTGGCGGTGAATAAATAGAAGGTAAGATGATTTTTCTTGGGAAAAACTATGATCCTTGCATGAGTTCATTTTTTAGGTTGAGTTTTTCAAAAGATTTTTGTAATTCATTTGCTAAAATCATGGTTGATTTTAGTAACTGAATTGCTAAATTTTTAAAAAAAAATTAGGGTCACAATTAAACAATTCAAACCGTTCATTAATTTTAACATACATTTTTTAGTGGCACTGTAAAACCTAAACTTTATAGATAATTCTAAGTACCTTATCTAATCTTTCAATTTAAGATGACTTTGAACACTAAATCGAAAATTACATTTGGATCAAGTTCCATAAAATCAAGGCCTCATTAGTTTATCCCATACAATTTATGGGAAACAAGATCTTATTAGTTTATCCCTAATGACATAATCAACAGTAAAATCTTGTTAAAGTTAATAATATGTGGCTCAGAAAATACTCACAATATAATAGTAATTAAAGTGGAAACAGGGTGTTGTGCAGTCCCGTGCTGTGAGGGCCTATTTCGGCACCGCGTAGAGCTCGTCAAGTACTATAAGTGTACTAAAAATCAACTTGATCAGATATTGTTAAGTGCCTCATCGAAATACAAATAGGTTGAAAAAATGGTTTCAATGGTTTTCATCCAGTGTTTCAAGACATGTGTTCCAATTTTTTTCAACTTATTTTTGTTCTAATGAGGCACTTAACGATATCCGATCGAGTTGATTTTTGGTACGTTTGTAGTACCCGACGAGCTCTACGCTTTGGATGTCTCCGATCGTCGAAACGGTGTCGGCGTGGCGCCGAAATGGGCCGCACGGCACGCTGCGCAGCACGGGGCTGCGCAACACCTCCCCCGGTTCCAATTAAAGTTAACAATCTCTAAGACAAAAACTAAATTTTGCCATTTGCATAATCAAAGCTATCAACCTTTTCATTATAAGCTTCAATTGGAACCACTATCGGTATCTATTTCTGTTGTTGGACCCCCACATCTCCTGAATTAAGTAAATATATCATTAAACAAAAACATATCGGCTGTGTTTTGTTAGATAGTTTAGTTTAGTTTAGTTTTGATGATGTCATAAGGTGTAATGAGTGGAGAGAGAGAGAGAAAAATGAGGGAAATGATGATGTCATCAAAACTAAACTAAAACTAAACTGGGAAACGAACAAGGCCATCATATCTTCTCTCCCTCTCTTTTTTTAAACAACGTTTTGAAAAAAATTATTTTATCTTTTTTTTTTCTTTCAAAAACTGTTATTTTGGAAGAAAAAAATTCAAAAATTGTTTTTTTTTTTTCAATTTTTTTATTTTTCTTTCAAAAACCGTTGTATTTTTTTATTTTTTATTTCCAAAGAATGTTCTTTTATATGTTTTCTGAAATAGTTTGGACAAAACAAAACAATTTATTCTTTAATTTGAAAAGCTGATGTAGCAAGTTTTGGCTACGCAATTTTGATTATTCCATTGTAAAACTTTAGCCACTCTCTAAATGGGTAATCAAAATGTGATGTCGCAACTTTTGGTTATTCAATTTTGATTATGTCATTGATGAACCCTTAGAGTTATTCAATTGAGTTGATGTATTACAGGGCTATTCGAAAACATGTTTTAAAGTTAATGAACGGATTAAATTGTTTGTGTAGGATCCCAAAATAGACCCCTCAAAGTGACAGATGCGCATAGATAAGTTCGCATAGAAACCCCATTTTTCCTTGAAGTGAATGGGTTAAATTCCTGGCACCCTGTCCCGCAAATTTGTAGAAAACTTTTTCCCTGAAAAAATAAGATTCTGATTTTAAACTTTTTGGTAAAATAGTGTTCCAACCAATTTGGTAATAAGTAAATTGAGGAATCTATTTAAACTCTCAATATATCTCCATCTCCAATTTCTTTATATCCCTATTTAAAAAAAAAATAGGCCCAATTTTTCATCGTATTCAACAAATAAAATTAAATGAAGGTCATAATGAATTCTAAAATTCAGATACAATCTCACCCAATTAATTGAGAGGCTAGAAGGGCGGCCACCTATGGCAAACTCTACTTGGTTCATTTAGGCCTCCTTTGGGTGAATTGAAAAAACTGGTTTTTTGGTGGTTTTTTGTTTTTTTTGGTTTTGTCCTTATTCAATTTTTTTTTGCATTTGTTAGTTTTCGGTCGATTTGTTGTGGTTTCTTGGCTCCTCTCTACGAGAGAAATCTAAAAAGTATAAAATTATTAGTCAAACTTAAAGTTTTGTGAATAAAGACGAAAAATAAACCACAATGGTTTTTTTACCCAAAGGAGGCCTTAGTACATAATTATTACTCTCTCCGTCCCAATTTAATTGCTCCCTACGGTTATACGTGCCTTTTTAAAACTCTTATAGTTTTCAATCTATAATTTATTTTATATGCAACATGGATCTTATTTGATCAAAAACGTTTAAAAATGGCATGAATATTCCTAGGGAGCAATTAAAATGGGACAGAGGGAATATAAATTTTTAATTTTTCTTAAATGAGAATTATAAAGCACCATTCTACACTACTAATAACTATACCCAGTATAAACGTATTAAGGAATGCCCACGGCGCGACGTAATTTGATTAAACGAAAGGGTTGTGATTTATTTTTGACACCTCAATGTTTTACTTCATTTATCAATGTTTTATTACCGAGCGAATGCTTGAGCATGAATGCACCTAGGAACGTAATATAGCCCCAACACAATTTTACTTCGGATAAAGTTATTGAGATTCCGTAAAATAAATTGTGTGTCTACTTTGAGAAAATAATCACTTGGCCAATTATACAACTCCACAGCCATCAAACTCTAAAATCATTGTGACCAATTAACTATCAATAATTGTAGACATGCAAGTCGTCCATACCTATTTCGCCTCTCCCAAAGTTGTCTCCAAATTAACCCCACTTGCATCAAAAGAATGAGCTAAAAGGATTCAAGCTCTTCTAATGCATAGCATGTTCCAACAATTGAGGGAAAAAAACTCATATGAAAAATAAAATAAATGGGAAAGGCTTGATGTATTCTCCATCAAATTCAAAAACTACATGTAAATGCCATAAGCAGAAGAGAGGGAAAAAGATAAACATTTCATAAAAGTCGATAACAAAAAAATGTAAACAGCTATGCAAAACACAAAAGATCCATTCTTGAGCGAATAGAACTCATCATGTACAAATTATGAAGCGATTGTCAAATATGCAGCCCAAACAAAACTAACAGCAAGCGAAATGAGTGACATGCCCGAGTAGAGTTTAACTTAGGCATCCACCCGAGTCACCCGACACCTCGAATTGAAGCCAACTATGTGGCAGCAAAAGATTATAATCAAATCAAGATTGTAGTACCTCACAAGCCAACAACATAATCAAATCAAATTAAGAGGGGGAGCAACTGAGAGATAGTTAAAAAAAAAAACCCAAGATTATAACATAGTAAAATCAAACGCATGAACCAACAACATAATCAAATCAAATCAAATCAAAGAAAACAAAGCAAATAAATAAATTGGCAGCAAAAGAGGACATCATTGAATAGAGAGGGGAGCAGCTGAGAGATAGTTGAAGCATTACACTCTAGGCAAAATTCAGAAGGAGGACAATTCTCTAAGAAATTTAGGAAGACCAAATAAAATTAAAGGCAATGTTAACCACACGTACAAATATTATAGTACCTCATGAGCCAACAACACGCAATTGATTTGTCCTATTCAATTCATTTATCTTCCTACAAAAGTTAGAGTAAATTTACATTAGAAGTATAGGAATAAAAAAAATGAAGGTGAATCCCCTATAAAATCTCCAGATATACTCCTTTATCATTCTTGCCGACCAATTTTACAATCTTAGTTGCATAAAAGTTAACCTTAAGCTTGAAGTTCAAATAGGATGATTGCATTTCTTTTTAGTGATCGAGGAAGAATTAATGTGTAAATTAGATAAAAACAAGTCCACAGTCAGAGTTTTAATCCTAACGGTACCCTAGTCCCTTCCTACACCTCCCCATGCTTCTTCTTCCTTTTTCTTTTTTTTTTTTTTTTGTATAAACCATTTTCTTCCTTCAACATGGTTCCTCTACAGCGCTGTGTCGATCGAGGGTCGGGCCTCTTTGGGTGTGATAGCTAGAAGTTGAGGTGTTGGGGCTAGGACGAATGATATATTTCAATGGTGGCCTGATGGGAGGTGGAAAGAAGAAAAATGTGGCGGCAACATAACTTCGGCAGCAAAATTAAGGGTTATGGCCTTGATGCTCTATTTGTTTGTGGGATATGTATATGAGGGGGGAATGGGGATATAATAAGAGAGGGATATAGAAATGGATATGGTTAGAGCGTTACTATTTTAGAAGGGGAGATCAAAAGTTGTTTGGTTTGTTTTGTTGTAGAAGAGAACACGAGGGGTTGAATAATGTAAAATTTCCATTTTGTCCCAAGTAAAAAAATAAAAAAGAAAGGCAAGTAGTAGAGTGTGGACGCTCTTTTTTCCGTTTGGTTTGCGGAAAAAGTAGTTATCCACGGAGTTTTGATTGTGAAAAAGGGCGATCCGGGAAATGAAGAAAAATTTAGAGTCGCCACCCGGGGTTTAATTCTTTGGAGAATCCTGGGTACCCGAGAAACCGATTTTAGAAAAATAATGACTCTTGTGCCGCTGAAAAAGGGTTTGATCTGCGAAAAATAGAGATTTGAGTTCGGGAGCCAGGTTACCCGCGGGGAAGGTTTTGTTTCAAAAATGCACCCCGCGTGCCCGAAATTTTCCGGTCTTTACTAAACATTTGTGGGATTATTCTCTGAAAAGATTTTACGGAAAAACTTTATTTCACATAAACAAAAATAACATGATTTAAAGAAATAAACGATAACAATAACTAATCAAAACAGCACATAAGCAAATAAATAAACACGAGAGAATTACTTATTTAAAAAGGGGTATAAAATGTAAGAACAGAAGATAGGGGGGAAACTGTAATTTCATCCACTGGTTTTTTACCAAAAACAGAGCATCGGGTTTCAGAAACAGAGCATCCAAAATGCCTTTTTTAGTGACACCGCACGGTATCCAAATTCACACCGCGCGGTGTAAGAGAGAAGCCGTACGGTACCCCTTCGAGTTATGATTTTCAAAAATTTTGGTTTTCGCCCGATTGAAAACAGACTCTGTTTCTGCATAACGAAAGAACGTTATTCATTGATGAAAACAAGTTTGGAAAACGATGTCGAGTAAATGTACCTCATTTTCAAGGACCGCATCCCGCGACAATGGATGGCGTCGCGAAATACTTTCCCGAAAGGTTTGGATTTCATTGAAACGTCTCCGTTCGGGCCCGAGGAAGAGCTACGGAGCTCCCCTCGAACCCGATGGAGAACTTCCCCCTCAGAAGATTATTACTTCAATGGACGTGGATATATACCTCTGGTTTGCTCAACTGCCGGTCGGAATTTTTGAAAAAAGGGTCGGTTTGAAGGTTGGGATTAGTATACTGGTGGAAGCAAAGGGCTCTATGATTTGGATCGGAAATGGTTTTGACAGAGTAACGAGGAGACGATGAATTTTTTTTTTTGCTCTAGAGAGGAATGTTTTCTGAGAAAAACTAACTGATCGATACTCGTCCGTTCTCGTTCTTTATATAGGCGAAGCTTGATCATTTTCAATCATTCCGATGATTCCCGTACGCCAGCGATTGTAATGATGCGCGAATATCATCATCGCCTCTGAGCTGCTGGGCGAACCCGAGAATCCTGTTGATGGGACAAGGATACCGCACGGTTCCAAGGATATGTCGTACGGTGCACAAAGTGACACCGCACGGTGCAACTGGAATTTCAAGCCGTACAGCAATGGGTTTCAGACCGTACGGTTCAGGTGGGTTTTGGGTTTTTGGTTTATTTGATCCATCCAACTAAAAGAGCTGTCCCGAGGTATACTTCGCGCATTCTTTTCATCATCGGGGATGCACAAGTTATTAAAATTGGGGTGTCTACAGTTGCCCCTCTTCGACTCGGCTTGGTCACCATCATGTTGGTGCAAGTCGTGTTGAAGATTCGGACATCCCAATTCAAATTACCATGCAAAAAAAAACAAGTAAGAAAAATAGTAAATTTGGTCGAGCTCGGAGCTTCCTACGTACCTCGTTTGAGAGGATCAGACCAATCGTAGTTTGTTGGGGCCGTCATGAAAAAGTTGATGCCTCATTTTTCAACGAGGGAAAAACGAATGATGTTTTGCAAGGAAACGATTTTGGAGGTTTTCGAGTCTTGCCAATAGCAAGAGATTGTGGGGGTACAGACTTATGCCCACTTGTACCTAGGTGGTGTCGTGGTGACGGTTTGTCCTCGCGTACATTAGATATGGCTCAAACTGAACATTCCATTGGCGGGTTGGGAGCTCCTATGGTCACGCGCCAAGGGGGGTTGCTACGCTAGTTGCCCCCTCTACCCCTTTTATTCGATAAAAAAAAAAAAAAAACATGGCGTGAGGAAATAGGGAACTAGGAAGCATAAAGCTCATACATAGAAGTAAGGCTGCCAACAAGCCGAGTTACCATGTTCAAGTTTGTTTATTAAATTTTTAACGAGTTCAAGCTCAATGAAAACTTAACGAACCGAGCTCGAGCCGAATTGGCCCAGGCTTAACTTGAGCTTGTCCACGAGCCTTAACGAGCCAACAAATACACACACTCACATAGACTTAAGACAACACATAAAGTTTTAATTGTGCATGTTTATATGTTTTATATCTAGTAAAATTTAATAAGTTTAATACTAGTAAAATTTAATAAGTTTTTGAAAAGATTGTGCATTAAGATATCAAATTGGAATAGCGGATAAAAAAAATAAAAATATATCAAATTGGAATAAGAAGTTATATTATTCTATTCTTTGAAAAAGTAAACAAGCCTTATTAAGCCAAGCCCTACAGTGTTCAAGCTTGTTTATTAAGATTTTTATGAACTCGAGCCCAAGCCGAGCCTCAATAAAACCTTAACAAATCGAGTTCAAATGAGCTCTTTTTCGTGTGGAACCGAGCCTAGCTCACGAAGGGCTTGGTTTATTTGCAGCCCTACATAGAAGGCAACAAAAGTAAGGTGAGGGAGTTGGGAACTAAGAAGGCAAAGGGTCGTGGAAAGAGGTAATGGGATGCGGAGATAATTTCATGAGGAAAAGGTCCATGTATGAGTTTACAAATTTGTCTGACCTCATAGTTTTGGAGATGTGTCAATATTTGAGTAGCCGTAGTGGTGGCCAATGGATCAACCGATCTGTCCACGAACCCACCCAAGGTATGTTACGGATGGATGCAGACTCTAATATTTTAAGTTTGGCGGATTTGGTCCACATTCGATCATCCCAATCTGCCCAATAGCCCTTCTCCACTCCTCTAATCCGCTCAATCCGCCAATGCGCACTCGAACCGAGAATATCACACATTTCCTTCTAGATTCACAGATGGGAGCGGATGGAGAAAATGATAATCCGGAATGAGCAGATCGATTTGGGATGCCACGTCCTCATTTTCAACATAATAAATAAATCATTTCCCAATAACAAAATCAGAGAATATCACACATTGCCTTCCAGATTCACCTCTTCACAGCATTCCAAGTCCATGACAATAATAAATCCTAATTCGGGTATCCATGTCCCATGAGAAAATACGAATGTGGAGTTATTTAAAAAAAATAGTTGTTACATTCCTACAAAGTCAAAGAGTTAAAAATAATACAATTACATTTTTTTCTCTCCAAGGCATGATACATAAGATGATCAAAGATTCCTTTAATTATCCTTTCTTGAAGGAAAAATTGTTTCACATACATATTCATCCAAAGAGGTCTCACAATGTCTCACATAACTAAATTTAAGTCTAAACCGGGTACCTGTACCCCATGATAAAAGTAAGTAAAAATATGAAGAGTTATTACACTTCTCAAATGTCAAAAAATTCAACAAATGGAGTTACAAAATCATCCTCCAAAAATGAAGTTCATGAGATGATAAAACAACTTCCTCAATTCAACTATGCAGTGCACTATTAGCAATTCAATTTATGCTCCATATATTGTACCTGAAAATGATAGGGTAGCCCAGTAGGAAAACGTCTACAATCTCTAAATGCTTGCGAAATGAATGTCCAAGATGAGAGTACAATGAAGTATACCAATGATGATTAAAGGAAACAGTAATATACAACCAACTTAGGTAACCAAGTGTCTCGTATTAATTTTCGGTAGAAACTCCTTTATGTCAAGTTCAAGGTTCGAATCAATCTCCAAGCATGTTCCTCTTTCATTCCAATAACTTATTACTCTCCACAATCACAAGGATTGAAACCTTTAGGACGTACAGTCCTCTACCGAAATTCATGGACCTCATTTACCCCTACAGAGATTCACGGGCCTTGTTTACGCCGGTTAAGTTTCGCAGGTCTCGTTTACCCCTGCCAAGATTCACGGGCCTTGTTTACCCATGCCTAGGGACGCACCGAGTGGTGGCCCTAGTATCCACAGTCCTTTCATAAAATCAATTACTTCTCATTTTCTTTTCAAAACCATTAAGTGTCCTCTTTCCGTTTGTTCAAAACTTGACCTTGTGTTAAACATAAGGTGTCGTCACCTGTCATCACGTATTTATCAACCAAGTGTCCAATTCACATATCCTATCATCTATCTAACCATTTTATAACCTTAAGAGATTAAGTAGGTTTCATGAAGTTATTGAAGTAGGATCACATGTATCACAAGCAAGGTTGCAAATGGAGGCCAAACAAGTGTCAAGAGATGAACCCGATCGAGAAACAAAACATGGGGATCAATCTGGCAAAACCGTCCAAACAGTCGGGACACCTTGTCCAGACGGATTACACCAACTGTGCGGATCTCACAGTTAGAATAGGGGATGGCTGATTTTTCACCCAAACACAACAACAAGCTTCAAACTATAAATTAATAGTAATGAACAAGTTATACATAGAATGTGAAGGAATTTCAATGGGTATTGACCAAAATGTGAAGGAATTTCAATGGGTATTGGCCAACCCAAAGATTTAAGGATAACTCTCAAGATCTATGTCTTAAACTTCAAGAACATCAACTAGAACAAATGAAGTATGAATCAAATCGAAGTCCATGCAACAAACACCCATAAACACTTAAGGAAGGTAGAAGAATCCCCACTTCAAAAGGATTTGAGTGTTGGAAATTAGGTGTGAATGAAACAGGGCATTCGGAGGGTCTTACGAGGCAACCGAAGGGATCCCACGAAGTGTGTGATACGCGTGATCAAATACGCCGGTTAATACGCGAGTTACACCCCTCCATGATGAGACTTGATGGCAATCAAATTCAATGGCAGTTTTCTTCCAGAATTCAAATGTAACATTATCACATGGGAGTTTTTATTCTGCAAAATTCATTGGCGGAATTGATTTTCGTATTCATTGGGGAGGCTCCCCATTGATTCACATCTTCAATGTTGCAGCTCCACTTTCAGCTATAAATTGGCAGCTCTGCCAATTGGTTTGAACATCAAAAATTCGTGCATCATATACAGTCCAGAAAGTCGTTCTTGAGAGAGAGGGGCAGACTCAAGTTACAATTCGCCAAGGCTTCCAGCGGTGGTGTTCCGGTGGTCGTGGTTCTAGCCGTTGTATCCTGGGACGAAGACGTCGGTTCAACCTACAACACCCACGGTAGGCGGCGCATCTTTGTTAAGAAGAGTGTGATGTTACACGACTCGGCTGTTTGTATTTCTGTTCTACTATTCTGTTTGTTTCCAAATTCTTGTAATTTTATCGTAATCTATTCATATGTTATAATACCAACGGAATTTGTTCTTTGGATCTGTGATTGCCATTGTAATTTTTCCAACACTGAGCTCCAAATCAAAGACTCAAGCGAACCCTAGCCCATGAAGCTTGAATCCCATCGAAAAAGGCTTCCCGAAGAGATTGCACGCAAACCCCGTATTCAAATGATGCGTAGATGATGGTTTGTGAGTGGATCTATACAGGGATTAAGTAGGAGGTGAGAACTTGGGGTAGGGGCTTGAGAAAAAGAGGGGAAGAAAATGAGTCTTTCTCTCTCCTCACTCCTTATATAGTGCAAGTACAAACAAACCCCTCAAACACTAATGTGTTACAAATAAACCCCAACTAAAACTATTTCTCACATTGGTCCACATTTCCAACTCTTAAATGCAATTTCATAAAATTCCCCATTTTATAAAAAAAAATACACGAATTTCTGGGTTTTTGCATGAGAATTAACCTGATTCGCCCAAAACCGATTCTTGGACAGGTCTATGCGTGGGTATGCATAAATCTGTGGTTTTACACCTTTTTCGTTCGTGCAAAATTTGCTTGTAAGGGAATATGACCATTGTTAGTGGTTTGCCGCTGGAGTATTATTAACTTGTTCGATATGTTACTTTTTTGTCAATAACAGAAAAATTAACTGTCTCATTTCGCTCGTAAGGGGTTATCCAATAGTGAAGTATAGGAATGTAAATTAAAAATGGCCGCACTTAAATGGTGTATTTGCAAAATCTCCTTGAATAAATAAGCTAAAAGAAAATTGTGTGCCTTTTTAAAAATTATTTGTGGAGTAAACACTTTGACATAAATTTTGATCTCAATATTTTATTTGTTAAAAATTCATGAGATTTGCATCAAATTTCCAGAATTAATCATCGATTTCTGTCTAAATTATCTACAAAATAAAAAAACAACGCCAAACAAACATCATCAATGGTGAAAAAAAAAATGAAATAGTCGTGTTAATGACTTCATATCAGTTTTTTTTTTTGTCTCTGTTTATATTTTTCTAAAGCCTCCTGTCGAAATGAATAACTAATAGAAAAAATTGACAAGTAACTACACCAAATTTCATATTAAAAATCAATAACCGACTTCTTTATGAAAACTTAATTTTGGCCAAACTCATCCTATATTGTTTTGAGGAAATCAATCACAACAATTTTATTTTTTAAATTCAATATTTTTTTTGGTGTGCCTGTGAAAATTCCATCTCTAGGTTAAGTGCAATAACATTCATAACATGGAAATTTAACTAAATTCATACTTATTGACAAATCTATGCTATATAAGTACTTGTATAAATGGAAATTTAACTAAATTCATACTTATTGACAAATCTATGCTATATAAGTACGTGTATAAATGGAAATTTAACTAAATTCATACTTATTGACAAATCTATGCTATATAAGTACGTGTATGACGAACGACATGCTCTTCCTTTTTAATTAAAAAATGAAAAAAAAACTACAAAAATTGAAAGGAAAAAAAGGCACTTTGAAATGGAAACCGCGTCCACTAATATTTCACTCAATTCTTTATGTATTTCACCATTTCACTTTCCCACCTTGTTAATTTGCGTGTCAATACATATTTCTAGTGTTTTTTGATAAAATTAATTGTGTTTTTCATTGACAACTCCATAATTAATCATTTTTCATATGATATTTTTTCATGCAATTTATCATGTTGTTTACATTTTACAAATAATTTGCATATAGTTTAAAAAAGCTATGTTGAACAATGTAGAAATGATTAAATGTAACATAATTTTTGTACTTCCATGCATAGCACGGGTACCATGCTTACGCAAAATTATATGCATGTATGAACACATTCAAGACAAGCGTATTTTTTAATGGAAAAAATGTTTGTGGTGTTCCAGTTACCAATTTGGGCACAAATTTTACAAATTGCTCTTTCTTGCACTTACAGTAATTATCATAAACTTGTGGTATGCACAGAACAAAATGAAATAATTATGATACTATTTTCTATTCATCTTACGTATAATACTAAGTCGAATAGATTATAATTTGTTCACAAAAGAACAATCAAAGGGGCTATCATAGCCGCCACATCTAGGGTTTCTCTGCCTGGGGGAGAGCAGGTGCCCCCCCCCCCATGGGGTTCTCCCCTTCGCCTTCTTTTCCCTCATTCTCCTCCCCTCTTCCCTCCTCCCCCTCATCTTCCGTTTCACTCCTGCGGCTTCTCCGCTACCCATCTGGTTTGGTTCCGACAAGAACCGTAGTGTTGGGTGCGGCTTCTTTTCCTAACAGTGTGTCGGTCCATTGGCCATCCTCGCCGGTTTCCTTGTTGGAGGATCTCAGTTTTGGCCTAACGACTAGCGGTTGGGCTGCTTCCAGGTGGTGGGGTATCGTGTCATCTTATGGTGGCGACATCGGTGCTCCTGGACGACAGTGTTCATCTGGTTGTTGCTCTTTGTGGCACAACTATTTGGGTGTTTTGCGTGGTTGAGGCTCGTATACGGCTATGTGGATGGTAGGTCCCTCGGGTGGCGGCGTTTGGGTGGTTCTGGTTTGGGTTTTTAGCTGCTTTTATTTTCGGCATCTTGGAATAAGTTTGAACCTATCCTCTCTTCATTTTTTTTTTCACGGCATAGGGCGTTTCCTTTGGTGGTGGGTGGTGGTTATTGGGTTTGGCACTGTGGTGGGTCTGAGGTTAGCGGCTTTGATGGTGATTGGGTGGTTTTCCGTGAGGGGAGGCAGTTTGGAGATGCGGTTGGATGCTGTGAGTTGGAAGCGGAAGTGATGAAGGGGAGAAACAGAGGTGATCGGCGACTGTGGGGCTGGTGTGGTGGAGTTGGAGCTGTGGGATGAGGGGCAGCGGTGATGAAGAGGTGGTCGGCGGCTGTAGGGTGTAGACACCCCAATTTTGATTATTCATAAATTCTAAGCAGGAGTCCGGATGCGTTCCCCAATGATGAAAATTGTTAACGACGTCGTGAAATTTATTTTATTTAGTTAATGCTTCGATTAATTAGATTTGTCTATTTTCTTAAGCCTTTAAGCCCACTTGAGCATTTCCATGCCCAATAAATGGTCATAAACCTACATATAAACCAAGGCCCAAGAGAAGCCCACAATAAGCCCAAACAAAAGCCCAAGATTCGGCCCAGAATCCAAAAGTGTTGGCCAAAACTTTATCTTCTCAAAAAGTGGTGGCCAAAAACTTTATCTTCTTAAAAAATGGTGGCCAGCATCTTTTTTCCAGGAAACGGACAACTCCTGCAGATTAGGCATGGGCAGGGTATGGTGCTTTCAATAGCTTTTCCCTACCAATTCCTGCAGAAAATTGAAGTGAAGAACCTTCTCTTAGGCCTATAAATAGGACCCTAATTCAAGAAAAAAACACACAACAAAAAAACCTCTCTCAAAAATCCATCCAAAATTTCTAAGTTATAAGCCTTGTTCTAGCTTTCTAAGCCTTGATTTTGTAATTTTCTTTTCTAAACCCAAACTCCTCTTCTAGATTAGCAATAAAATACCCATCAATCCTAGTCCTAAACGCCCAAATCCCAGATTGCTACAAACTTAGAAAACCATAAAAAAAATACTTACCTTTTATCCAGTAGCCACCTTTCGAAATACCCGAAATCCTTGTCTTTTATCCAATTTCTCGAAGCATTAATCTAAGTACAGTATTGTTCGCAGCGAGCGGAGTTTTACTCTCTAATTTCGTAGTTTTGAGGGGATCATCCGGACGTTGATCAAAGAAGTTCAATCTTCGCCTATTTTATCGGTTTTTCGTAATATTTCTTTCTATACATTTAGCCTCGTGCATCGTTAATTTTACTTATTTTTCCTTATTCCCTTTCCCATATTTGTCTAAATCACTTTAAAAACTCTTTTAAAATCCCATAATTATGAGTAGAGACTAATCATTTTGATTAGGCGGAGATGGGTGCATTTTTCAAATAAAACATTCTCATCCCGTAACTTAGCTCCTGAACCAAGATCATTCTGGTTACAACGGATCGGTTGTCTCGAATTTTGTACGTTGAATTCTGTTACTTAGTTAACCTTAAAATCAAGTGGCGACTCTAACGGACGCGTGTTCTAGTACTTTCAAGGTTTCTTGCGGATGTCACGGGTGCCCACATGGGGCTGGTGCGGAGACGTGGGAGCTGGTAGGGGCTAGGGTTTTGGGGTTGGATGATTGAGGTGGGCCGGCCCAATCTTTTATTGGTTTTGGGTGATTTGAGGTTTGATTTAAACAGTAGGTGTTATTTTGGGCTTAGCCATCGGGTGTGTTGTTGGCATCTTGCCAACAGATTTTACAAAAAAATCGAGATGCGGAGAAGTAGGTTAAGATCTCGTGAGACGAAGTTGCTCGATGCATTTCTTTTCCTACTGTTTTTTGTTGATTTCATTTTGTATCCCGATTTTTCGATAAGAATAAAATTATTTTTGCCGATAAAAAAAAAAAAAGGCTTTTGTTGACATTCTTATATTTATAGGGACATTTACCATCAGGTCACCCTTGGATCCCATTATTACCATCAGGTCAAGCTCAACTCTGAAAATTTCCCATCAACTCCCCAACCCGTATAAAAATGCCTAAATCATAGGGTACCCTATGAAAGTGCCTAAAATCCTAGGGTACCCTATGAAAGTGCCTAAACCACTAAACCCTATAATAGGAAAGTGCACCCTAAACCTAAACTCTAGGGTACCCTATGAAAGTGCCTAAAATCCTAGGGTACCTTACGACTAGGGTACCCTATGAAAGTGCCTAAAATCCTAGGGTACCTTACGACTAGGGTACCCTATGAAAGTGCCTAAAATCCTAGGGTACTCTATGAAAGTGCCTAAACCACTAAAACCCTATAATAGGAAAGTGCACCCTAAACCTTAACTCTAGGGTACCCCTAAGACTAGGGTACCCTATGACTAGGGTACCCTATGAAAGTGCCTAAAATCCTAGGGTACTCTATGAAAGCCTAAACCACTAAAACCCTATAATAGGAAAGTGCACCCTAAACCTAAACTCCAAAAAAGAGTGACTTACCTTAGTGGTAATTAAAAAAAATGACTTACCTTATTGGTAATTAGACATCTCTTTTCTAGACCTAGAGGTAATAATCCCTATATAATATCGGTATCCAATTACATAGGTGAGAAATGGTAAGTAACTAAGTATTACAATATAAATACGTTGAGTATCAAAATTTGTGGGGTTAGAGTTAACACGAAAAAGTTTGTTTGTGTTAATATGCTTTGTATATATATTTTCTATTTTCTTTTGGCCAAAAGATGAGATCAACACTTCTACTTAACTAACTTATAATTGATTGAATGAGTAAGTCAGTGAGTAATACTTGAAAGTAATATTGTTACATAATGGAATAAAAAAGTTAATATGATACTTGTATTTCCAGTCGATGAAGTTGATTTAATATGACTCCTCGCTGTTGGAGACCAGGCCGACCCAAGAGCCTAGGACATTTCCAAAACACAATTTTTTTGGGTAACCCCATAAAAATTGTTATTAGGCTTGAGCAGGGGTCTTTTTAGTCAAATATAAAAACAAAAAGGGACCCAATAAAAAAAAATGAAGCGTCCAATCTGATTTATTTTTAAAAAGGCCCAAATAAAGAACTTCGTGGAGTTTTAAAAAGTAAAAAGCTTGCTCTTACAATTATTTTGCAGCAAAATGCGAGGGTAATTTGTCGTATGTGCACGAGTGTCAAATGTCGGGATTTGCACCCCCTGTGAGTGATGTTCGCAACGCACACCCGGTTAATTGGTTTCCGAATTGTGTTCCTCAAATTTGCTTTGGATCTCGGCACATTTTCCTGGGCGCGCGAGAGCTCTCCTTGAGTCTAATCACATTTAATAGCCTATTAAGTGTTCACACATATAAGGAGCTAAAACAATTTGTGTTTAATCAATGAGACAAAAGAATATGAGATACTTTTAAAAACACTTTAAAAAATACAAATACACAATAAAAAATAGGGAGCTGATTTTGGGCTCCCTTTTTTATGCAAACACTCCAAAATGTAATGAAGTTACAAAACTATCCTTTTGACAATATAAAAATTACTAGAGGCACTCCACCCCTCAAATTATCTCCTCATTTACTAAGGCACTCCAAACAGAATATTGAACCAAAACCAAACGAAAAAAGTCAGAAGCAATTAACATTAGCAGTCCAAATGGTAAAGGCAAAAGCAATCAGAGTCTATAGCTATGCAAATCTACTGTTGCATGTTAGATCGGAGCAGGAGAAATCAACGATCGGCGCGACGACTGGATGGATTGGGGAGGGAGACTAATCAAAACACTTAGAAAATCAAAAAAACAAGGGGAGGGGAGGGGAGCCAGTGTTCAAGAGACATGCGTGAGGCGCCCGACCTCCCTTAGCAGTGGCTCCTGGCTGAGAGGCGGCTGAAAAAAGGGGCTTATGAGAGAAGTTAGGTTAGAGAGAGTTGGGTTAGAAAAACTTCAAAAATATACGTAACAAATTTACAACTAAAACATGGAAACCTTAAAAAATTTACAGTTAGAACAAGGAAACCTTATATCAGAATACCAAGGTAAGTTTTGAAGTGGAGAATCTACTAAAAAAATAAATAAAAATAATCACGAGTTTAAACCAGCTTTCAGATCCGAAAATTTCCAACATTTATGTTTGTAGTGGTAGTGGTGGTTGTATTGAAGCGCATCGATATTTTTTCCCTTGTTTGGTTCCCCTCTCATTGGGATTTGTGAAGCGATGATGGCGAAATTTTTTAGCCGAACCACGCCCTTCGTAAAATACACAAAACCCACCCAATCATAACTTAATCTCAACAAAATCATTAGGAAAAAAACTAAAAAACTACCTTCCGAGCTTGAATCCTTGATCTACAACACTCAATTCACAATAGAATTTTTGTTACAGTTAGGGTTTAGTGGACGTCCATTTTTCTTCTTCTGTTAATAGAGGAGGCAGAGGAGAAGAGTAAAAAAATTTAGGAGCGCCTGAAATAAGATTGAGAGTAAAAAATTTTAGGAGTGCCTGAAGTAAAATGAGAACTTGCAAAAGGGTGATTTTGGAAAATCACTGTAGCTTGGAGTGCATGCATCAATTTTTGGAGTGCGATTATCAATTCCCTCAAAAATATACGAGGCACCCACGCGACAATTGGGCTTATGGCACCCAAATACCTCGGGCGAGCCCTGTTGGAGACAAGCATCTTAAGCGAGATTATCATAAGAGGATATATCATAGATCGATCTCGAATTACTGTGATGTAAGTATTTTCTTCATTCAACCCTTCACTTTTGTAGATCAATGCTCCAAGAACATAAAATAATTGAGAGAGAGAGAGAGAGAGAGAGAGAGTTGTTTTCTTTAATGCATAATAAGTAAAAAAAGAAGTGTTATTGATACTTCCCTTTTTTCTATTGATACTCTATCTTTTGTCTTTATTTGTTAAACTTACTCTTGCTTTTTATATGTAAAGGCTAAAAAAATAGTGCCAATAAAAAAAAAAGTGTCAATATCAATTCCCATAAAATATACTAGTAATCTAGTATGTACTACATGCTTTTTTCAAAAGATTGTAGTTTTTAAATAGGATGCCAATAATTCGTGACTATAATTACCTAAACTAGCGTTATATCCATCAATCTTTGAAGAATTGAAAAAAGAAAAATCAATGCAGACTAGGGGTGTAACCTGTTCGGTTCGGAGGGGTTTTTGACTGAACCGAACAAAACCGGTTCGGAGGAACCATAGAACCGAAACCGACTTTTTAGAGATCGGTTCGATTCCGATTTGGTTCGTCCCGGTTCGAAAGTCGGTTCGGTTCGGAGACCTGTACGTATAGATTCTACACACAAGTCACAAACTATACAACTATCCAGATCTACACACAAGTCACAAACTATCCAACTATACACATACTCTACACACAAGTCATAAACTATCCAGATCTGTACGTATCTTGAAAAATCAAAAATACATTTACAAATCTGTACGTATCTTGAAAAATCGAAAAACATACCGTATGTATATGCATATAAATTTACAGATCTAGAGAGAAATCTATATTACAGATCTAGAAAAATCGATTTGAGTACAACTTAGTAAATACGAGAGAGAGAGAGAGATCAATATATACAGAAATCGAAATAGAATTAGAAGTGTACAACTCAGAACCTGTCCTCAATCTACGTTCCTCTTCTTCTTCTTCGTTTGGAGGTGAGAAAGAGAGAGCGCATGCAGACTAGGGGTGTAGCCTGTTCGGTTCGGAAGGGTTTTTGACTGAACCGAACAAAACCGGTTCGAAGGAACCATAGAACCGAAACCGACTTTTTATAGATCGGTTCGATTCCGATTTGGTTCGTCCCGGTTCGGAAGTCGGTTCGGTTCGGAGACCTGTACGTATAGATTCTACACACAAGTCACAAACTATCCAACTATCCAGATCTACACACAAGCCACAAACTATCCAACTATACACAGACTCTACACACAAGTCATAAACTATCCAGATCTGTACGTATCTTGAAAAATCAAAAATACATTTACAAATCTGTACGTATCTTGAAAAATCGAAAAACATACCGTATGTATATGCATATAAATTTACAGATCTGGAGAGAAATCTATATTACAGATCTAGGAAAATCGATTTGAGTACAACTTAGTAAATACGAGAGAGAGAGAGAGAGAGAGAGAGAGAGAGAGAGAGAGAGAGAGGAGAGAGATCAATATATACAGAAATCGAAATAGAATTAGAAGTGTACAACTCAGAACCTGTCCTCAATCTACGTTCTTCTTCTTCGTTTGGAGGTGAGAAAGAGAGAGCGCTTCATCTTCCTTTGAAATCGAGAGAGACAGAACCGATCTGCCGTATACATACACGGACAGTATATACACGATATGCTATCTCTTCAATCTCGGTGTGAGGCGATGGAAAATTGGAAATGGTAGAGTAGAGAGAGAGAGGAGGAGGAGAGGGCCGCTGCACAGATTTTAGAGAGAGAGACGAAATGGGGTGGAACTTCCAAGAATAAGATATGACCTCATCTTCAGCGTTAAGATATGACGAAATGGGGTCGAACACTGCCTCATACGTTTTGAATGTATATATTATTATATACTGAGAACCGAAACGGTTCTCAAAAATTTCATAATTCGCGAACCGGGAACCGAACCGAAAAAAACAACCGATTCGGTCCGATTTTCCTTTTTTTTTTTTTGTACAGCCCTAATGCAAACTTTGTTTCAAGTATCCCTTGTGTCGAGGGCACAACGCTACCCGTGGAAAAGGGTATTTTATACTACTCCATATTGTACTACGAAGCACTGAATAATTATTCTTGAATCCGGCGTCTTTTCCCGCTCCCGAGCAGTAGAACAAGAACAAGGCGGGAACTACAAAACAAAGTGGCGGGAAACACTTCGATACATAGTACTGTACGTACATGTGTCCGTAAAACATCCCTCCCAGTCATTCCTCTCTCTCTCTCTCTCTCTATTTTCTGAAACTAGGGTTCCGAGAAATGTACTCTAGTCAGTTCGATTCCAGCTCCGCCTTCAACGGCGGCGGATTTATGTCCTCTCAATCGACTCAGCCCGCCGATCAGGGCTCTTCTCAGGCCAAAGTACAGCCATGATTTCTATATTCCTGCATATTCTCAGCAACCAAACGGTCATTTCCATGTTTTCTTACTATTTAATTAATTAATTAATTTTTTTGTATTTCCGCTGTATTGCAGGGTCGTGATAGTTATGGAGTGGTTCCGGTGACGGTGAAGCAGATTAGCGAAGCCTCCGATTCCGTTGACGACAAGTCCAATTTCGTAATTGATGGTGTCGATGTCGCTAATGTATGAACCTTGTCAGATCTCTTTAAAAACTTCAATGAAACTTCTTCGTTTAAGAAATCTCTTTGTCTCCCGCCCTTACTATTTTAATTGACTCAGAACAAAATTTCTGAGTAAAACCCTTCTAAGAAATTACTCCATTCCATGTGAGTTTTTACTCAAAGTTTTCACAAAATCAAGGGTGACTCAAATTTTTACTCAAATTTTTTGTAGGCTCGTCTCTTCACAGTTTACTACGACTATGCTTTAATAAAGCTTTTACTCAAATTTGTGCTTATGTTTGGATTTTTCCATGTGATTACTCCATACCAAATGAAATTTTTGATGAATCTTTTAATTCTTTGGATCCACAGTTAAGGAACGGAGCTGGGAGTAAACAATTAGGGGGGGCTTCATGGGAGTATGTAAAAAGCAATGCACACAATGCACCCCTATATTAAAATAACAAAAAATGCTAGTCACATAAGACCTTGTTCTCCAATAGATTTTAGGTATATTTTATGAAAATATCATAAAATGAACATTTTATGGAGGGGTGATAAAATGGACTTGTTTTCCCAACAGATAAAATGTAGTGATTTTCCTATAGATTTTAGGAGGATTTTATGAAAATCTCATAAAATCACTTTTACATTTTATGTGTTGAGATTGGAGTGTCATAAAATGTGAGATAAAATATGAGATTTTATGAAACAAAAATCTGTTGAAGAACAAACATATTCTTACATCTTCTCTAACAAGTGATGGTGGGCCCTCTGAAATAGTGTTGTGGGTACCGCCATCACTTCTCTCACAAGTGATGGTGGGCCCTCTGAATAGTGTTATGGGTATCGCCCTCACTTGTGAGAGGGATGTAAGAATAGATGTAAGTTTGGGTTTGTCCCTATCATTGCTCAAATATAATGATTTAACAAAAGCAACTTGACACTTTCAAATTCCATTAATTGTCTAAGATTGATCCTAAACTAAATTCACAAATGTTTCTTTCAATGCCTCTGTTTAACTTTGCCCATGTGCTGTGATCCCCTTACCCAAAAGTAGAATGTCCTCGACTCCCTGACATTTAGGTATTTTTGTGGGTCTCTTTAATGATTACAATGCACTTTTGCTCATAATTTTGTTTGTAATAGCATTTTGTACTCCAATTCTATTAGGGTACATTGCAGTGACGACTTCATGTACCAATTTCCCCCGTTAATGATCTAGAGTTGCCCTATTGTACCTCTGTACTTCTTACTCCCATTCAGTGTCCCCCTCCCTCTCTTTGAGTATTGTTCCATCCTTTCCTACACTAAAGAGAATTGTTAGATGACAATTAATGGCATGGAAGGATGCTGAATTCCTGTTATGTTGAGGATTTAGGTCTGTTTTATGTTACCACAAACGTATTTTGTTTGATCTTCTCTTATGTTTCCTAATGGTCCTTTTGATTTGTCGATGCTTTAGGTTACACTGATTGGTACAGTGTCTAAAAAGGCTGAAAGGGTTACTGATGTTTCTTTCACTATCGATGATGGAACTGGACAAATTGATTGTAACAGATGGTAACTATTTGGACTTTTGTTTTAAATATTAGATGTGCAAGTTTCAGAGTGATATAAAACTGCCACAGAGAAATCCAACTTAGCACATGTTTATTCATCAGGATCAATGAAGCTTTTGATGCGAAGGAAATGGAAGACATTCAGTAGGTTTTCAATTTCATTTGAATTGATGGAGATTTGCTGTCTGACTTTGTGAATTTAATCTGTTGATTTCCTTGTAGGATGTGATATTTTCTCAGTTTTTTTTTTATGACTTGTTTTTCTTTGCACAGAGATGGAACATATGTTCGTGTCAATGGGCGCTTAAAAAGCTTTAAAGGCAGAAAGCAGTTAGTTGCTTTTTCTGTTAGGTACATGTTTTACTCAAATTTCTGTTAGGTTTGATACTCAGAATAATTCCATCTGTTGCTTGTGACATTTTGGTTTTACGTTGATATTTGGTTCTTTTCCAATCGTGGTTTAAGATAACTTATACATTTGGATGGAAGCAAAGGATGATTTTTATAATCTCTGTATCTGGTGTGTTTTGGATGTACTCCGTCTCAATTTAATAATCCACTTTCACTTTTTCAATTTTCTTTTCAATTTTCTATATTTTTCAGTTTATAATATTTTTTGAGATTTCAAAAATTTTGTTTAATAAAACTAATTGAGATCTATCAAATAAGATCGATATTGCATATACGAAGTCTTATATATTAGAAGATATAAACCTTTTTTTCACCAAGTTAGAATAGTGACATGTACTATTAATTTGGGAGGGAGTACTTACTATGGAGTATGCTATAAAGTAATTATAATGATGTGCAAGAATAGTCTTCTAGTTTGTTGGGCCTTTCTGATAAAGATTGTGGTGCCAACATTGGTAAAAGCGTGCCACATGAATGAGGTGAGAAACATGATTGTTCTTTTCAACTGACCCTCAATTGTTTTCTATCCCTTTCTCTGTATAGCAACAACATATAGTTATCACGTTAATGTTTCAGATTTTGGACTGATGGAGTAGTGGCGACTCTAGAAATTTTTACAGTGGGGTCATAATTTTAAAAATCTCTTTCTTTGAACGGCTCATAATTTTGAAGATTTGATACTGTTACTCAATATTTCTACCGGTAAAACATATATACCTGCTATATTTGACTCCCTATTTTAGAAATATGTTTGTATGAAAATATGTATAAATGCATATGTTCTATTCTGAAAAACCAATAATGCATATAGTCCTGTAAACGTGTTTGTAATGGTTTTGGCAAAATGCATCCAATAAATTTCTCATACCTATTTTATTATAAAGTGCAGAAGTTTTTGTTTCAACAAGATCAGTAATGGATGTAGTGGGTATACATAGAAGTTCAAGAGGTGTGTTTGGAAGTTCCCTTTAAACAATAGTTAAACTTAGCATCTTTTAGAATTTGCCACTCAACATTAACATAATTATCATTCAACCAAAGGGTTCAAAACCATTGTTTGAGTGGGTTCAAAGACATTTTGCATACATCAAAAGGGGTAAAAACTTATGGGGTAGTCTAAGCATTTTTGGTCACATGGGGTCATCTGACTCGACTACTCCCTTAATGGCGTCACCACTGGGTGGAGTACATACATGAGGCAATATTTTGAGTTCCATTTCCTTGGAGAAAACTGTGAGTGTGGAACTGGAATACCGACCTAAAGATTGATGAGCTTGTGGTCAAAATGGCTGTTCATCAGGAGGAAACTTTGGAACCCTTTGTTTGATACTGCCTTCAATTTAATGTTGTTATTTCAGATATTTCTGTTGGTTTGGAGAAACAAAGTGGGGTGGGTTACTTTTTCTGGTTGTAGATTTCCTATTTGTGTCTGGATTTTTCCTTGATGCAGTCAAGTGATGCTCTTTTCTAACCATTGATAGAGTTTCTTCACTATTTCAGTTCTCATCGTAATTAGGTTATTCTCCTCCTTTTCTTAGGTTGGTTAAGAGTCATAATTTGCCAGACTCATTTTCTCATTCCGTACTCTTCACATTTCATTTGGACTTTCTGCCTTACTTTTTGTTGTCTGCCATCCTTTTTGCCTTTTAGATATGTGACATATATTTCTATTTTGGTTTTCCTTTCTTTATTGGTTTCGATAGGGGCCTAGGGCTATTGTAGATCAGATTTAAATGTTTTGTTATGCCTTGTTGCCTTTTTAATGACAGCTTTGGGATTGTTCTTTTTGTGTGTATTGCCCTTGAACATAGAAGAGCTTGAGATCGGCTTGTGATAAGACGAACATATTTGTTTTTTGTCTTAATTTGTATTAGCTTGAAAATATTGGCTGTAAAATCATTGTCATGCTGTACAATAGCCCTTAACAGCTTCAAAGATTGTCTTCGTTATGTAAGCTTTCGGCAAATGCCTTTATAGTCTGTAGAGTATAGTTCTGTGGTACGTACAGTAACCATGTCTGTGGTAGCATGCATCTATATGGAGGAGCGCAAAGACGCTGATGCATATATGTCATTGCTTGCTTCTTACCTGTTCATCATAGCATACATCATTTGTCGGTGCACGTCCTCTGTTATTATCATCAGTTAGTAATTTAAAGAGCTGTTTTGGACTGATTTCAGGCCTGTGACAAACTTTGATGAGATTACCTTACACTTTATCGAGTGCATACATTTCCAAGTGCAAAATTCCAAAACAAAGGTATAAATATATAACACCCTACTGGTGTTAAGAAATGCCAAAAAACTAAATAAGCACCTTACTGGTGTTCAGAAATGCCATGCCTATAACTCATTGTATTTATTCTGCTTGAAGCTGCAAGGAGACGCCACAACTCAGTCTCATTCTGTAAATCCATCTACGAACACAGCTTTAAAGGATGGATCAAATGGATACCAGTCAACACCGCCAAATCATGTATGATATTCATATTGGGAAACGAACTTCTGTTTTGATGTCTTCACTATTGTATATGACAGCAAAATCTTATTTTGCTCTTTTGGTTGTGTTTTCCCTCCTTAGTTCGCTGGGCAATATAGTGCAGATGGGTTGAAGGGATTTGATCAAATGGTGCTTGATTATCTGCAGCAACCTTCAAACTTGTGAGTAATTGATTATCTGTTTGTTTTGTGATTTTTTTGGCCGGTATTACCATAATCAATCATTAAGCATGCTTCATTTAAAAAAAAAATAAAAAATTTCAACTACCATTCCATATAGCCACTTTTTAGCTTTAATTTCTGATAATCCTAAATCCTAAGTAGATATTGTCACACCCCTTCTCTTATGGCTAAAATACCCCTTCTACATATTGCTTATATTTTCTAGCATTTTATGTTTGCAGCGGACGGGAAAAGGGGGTCCATAGGGATGAACTGTCCCAGAAGCTAAAAATTCCTATGGAGAAGATCATGTACTCTCTCTCTCTCTCTCTCTCTCTCTCTCTGTGTGTGTGTGTGTGTGTGGACAAACACACACTTAAATATTTTTCTTCCTGTTTTCTTGCCAGTGAATCTATCAGAACTCTTGAAGAGGAAGGGTTGATATACTCCACTATAGATGAATTTCACTTCAAATCAACCACCGGTGTTTGAGTATGTTCAAGAATTTTAACCTGGGGAAGTGCTGGCTTTGAGCGTTCAGTAAAAAGCATGTGCTCTATTTTCAACTTTTTTTTTTGGTACTTCAGAAAGGAGTATTTTCAACTTTTTGGTTATATATAGATTGAGCATCTTTAGTTGCTAATCCAATGAATGTACATAAGATACTTGTTTGGTGTGCTTTAGTTATTGGTAGACCATCCATGTACCAGCAATTGAACTATGTTTTCTGACTTGCTATCTGAAGTTGCATGTGGTACTTCATCTTTATGTGAGTGATGAAAGTTGTCAGTGCCAGTTTTGTGAAAAATTTGAATAGTTACGTGATATATTGAGACTTCAACATGGTCGGGAACAACCCGTTGGGGCCGGCGGTTTTTGAATTCGCAACTATTTTTTGGACCCATGGATATTGAGATGGCCTTGCAGTGAAGTACAATGCTGAGGCCGGCTAAGAGATGGACCCTTGGCACTTCTTTGTGCAAATATAATTTTATATTAGTACAGTAATTAGTAGCGAACTATTTACATCGGTTCTGCAAGGCCAAAAGAAATTGGCCTTGCATTCATCGGAGCACTTCGATCTTTTGGTATTATTAGCACAATACCAAAAGAAATTTACTTTTATTCTTTGGGAAAAAATCTGTCAATCACCGAAACTTGGCATTGCACTTAACTTTGACCGACTTTAACACATTTTCTGGCAGCTGTTTTAGCTTGTTGAAGCTGCATTTTGGTCTTAGTTTGACAACAGTTGTAGTAATTTCTTCAGATTGCTCCAAATTGTTGGCAGTAGTCATTTTCAGCGAAGGGTACTTTTTTTTTTTTTGGTCATTCGATATAGAATTTAGACCAAAATTGCTGACTTACTTCCTGAGTTTCTTATTTCCAAGATTCTGGCTATCAATTTACCATCTGCAAATTGTCCAGATCAATACGTCTAGCCATTTACAACAACGAGTCAGTACAATACCAAATCAGGATTCCGATCACTGTATGATACTCGTAGGGGCAATAATTCACCTTCAATTTCCTCGGTCTAGATATACAAAGACCACAACGTCTGGAATACAGTATGGAACCTGGATCTTCCTGAGCGTATAAATGCCTTTGTTTGGAAGTGTCTAAGGGATATTCTTGCAGATAAACGAAATCTGGCCATTAGTCTAAATAGATTCTCCGCTTCCTACCCTTTATGTGACTCTGAAGGGGAAACTGTTGAGCATCTATTTTGCCTCTGCCAATGTGACTGATTTCTCTCCTTACCTACCAATGGCATGGTCTTCAAAGATTGGTCATTAGATTGGATTATCCTTCTCTGCATAGACAAGCAGAAAATTTTCTTCTTTATTGCTCTTTTCTAGGCAATTTGGAAGATTAGGAATAATTTGGTGTTCTCGAATGACCCCTTCTGTAGAGACGCTATGCTCTGGTTTCAAAGAGCTTCTCTATGGCTCACAAAGACTACGCAACATGCTCCTCCGACGTGCAAATTCCCCTCATTTATATTGAGACATTATTCTAACGCTTGCTCTTTTCATAGAACCTGCTTGCTCCATGTGGTGGTGTGTGGAAAGATGGTCACGCTTGGAGTGGTCTGGGTTCACAGATTTCTATGTCAACATATAGTAATAGCCCTCTCCAAACAGAAATCCAAGCAATCCATCAAGCAGTTAAATGGGCTTTAAATCACAATTATAATTCTTTTTATATTTTTTATGACAACTTTAATGCCATCATGCAAATAGGGAGCAGGATTGAGTGCCATTATCATGACACTTTTTTTTTTCATAACCTGAAAAAAGAGATAACCAAGTTAAGCTTTTGCAGAATTTCAAAGGTCCAACACAGGATAGTTTGGTGAGCCCATGTTCTTGCCAGGCATGCACTCCACACCTGGACACTGGTGATGGAGAGGCGAGGAATTAGATCTAAGTTATTGCTTGCTGTTTTGTTCCTATTTGTCCTGCTTGTAGTTCGTTTTGTTTATGTTGTTGTGACTCCATCTTTTAGGTTGTCGATTAATAATATTTCTATTTTTTTTATCTAAAAAAATGTTATGATCTCATCACATGACATAAATAAAAAGGTCGTTTAACTATAACATCCATTTTCTTGTAATAATGTGGGGTTCTTTTTTGGGTTAATCAGTTTGAAATATAAAAGGACTTGAGTGAATATACAGGTTTATAAGGGGCATACCTCAGGAAACGGAAATAAAACAAAAAGAAAGAAAGAAAATCAAGAAAAGAAAAGGTGAGTACTCCCCTCCACAATCCGCAGTGGTGAGATAATTAGCAAAACCATGCACAACCGCATATCAATGTATAATGGGTAATACATAACATCTATTAAGATCATGGGGGTGTGAATAAACTATCCTGAACGAAGAAAGAACAACGGGGACGTGAACGCAGATAAAACAAAGTACGATCATAAAATTCAACATAGGTAACTACTAACTAGTATATAATGCCTTGCACAACCCACAAGGCTAGGAAATGGAAACAAAATGTCATCTCCTTTGTTGAAGACCTGTTTGACCCTCAACTACGGAAACAATAATAATGTAGTTTGATAAGGCAATTATTGATATCTAATAGAAAATACTAACCTTAGCCCATAAGGTGGAGGATAATGTTTAGAAAGTGGATCAATATAAGAGAAAAGTGTATTGATATCCGTGAAATATATTGATTTTCGTGAAATGTGTATCAATATCTGAACATGAGCGGAGGTTAACAAGACCCATAGCTAATTAAGGTTGACTTTCTCGTTTTTAACACCGATCGTTAAAAGCCAATTTCCCATTAAAGTGCTAATAGCTAAGTTGTTTAAAGTCAATTTGTTTCCCATTAACTAAAAGTTAAATGGCTTTTGTTAATATGTGCCCCTAAGGCACATGTTAGTGTTCATTAAATGAGATCAATTACACCCACTTATATAGAAAATTGTAGAAGTAGTTGATGTATTGGATAAAGAAAAAGGTTCTTTTTGTAGAGACCAAAATACCCTCTTTTTTTTTTTCCTTCATACCATTTCATTTGTGCTCCCTCCAACACACCTTTTTCTCCCTCCATTTTTTTTTTTCATTTTTACTCCCTACAACCCACGTTTTCTCCCTCCATTTTTTTTTTCTCTTCCCTTGTAATAGACTATTCACATTCAACAAAGCTTCTATATAAAGGAAAACGCTTCCATACAACCCACCCATTTGGGTATACCATATCCCCCCCAATCCAACGGTTGAGATGATGCCACGTAGGCAAAATTGACCCGGTCAATAGGTCATCCGAAAAATAAACCCCTAAGAGGTATAACAAAAACCCGTATAAGGCATTACGGTTACGCCATTGGTCCGGTCCAAATTTTCAGGGGCGTAACCTAATCCCATAAATAACATAACCCCTACCCTTAAACGGCATAACAAGAGGAAGAAAGACCCCTAAAAGGCATAACCGATAGGGTATAACCGGATTAGGGCATAACAACGGACTGTTAGGGGCATAACCCAAACACGTATATGGAATGAAAAACCTCAAAATGGCATATCAATAACCCCTGTAAGCCATACCCTAAACCCCTAAAAGGCATAACCATTTAGAAAGGCCCCAAAAAACCCGTATGTGGCATAACACAAACCCCAAGTAGGCCAAAAAGTCCCCTAAATGGCATAACTCTGTTGAGGAAACCCCAACGTTGCATAACCTAAGCCCCAACTGAGCATAACCATTGGTGCCATGTAGGTGGTCCCAGGCGGACCCACCCCGGTTCTTTATAATCGATTTTTAATTTTTTTTTTGTTAGGTTAACTATGGTTAACATTTAGGTGTCAAATTAAGTGTTAATGATTTACTAATAATCGAATTTCAAACTTTTGCGGATCTCACGAAGATTAAACTATTTTAACAATCGATTACGTTAATATTGTTCGTCTAGTTGATAAAATCAATCTTGTAAAAAGTTATATCTGAAATGGGATTATAAAACTACTTCATTTGGGTATAAATTTATTATTTACAAGAAATTTACAAGATAGTTATCGTTCGATTAAATGTAAGTTCAAACTTGATGAACTTAATTTTTTGTACAAACTATGTAATCGATATTGTGTGAAACATAGACGGTTCGGATCGGTAAAAAAAATACTCCGGTGGGTATGTTATGGTTTACAGTCAAACATGAAATGCCTCGAGATGTAGTGAAGATGAACCGATCTCGTGGCTATCGATATCCGATGATTACAAAATTTTGTCTCAATGGCATTAACACCGATATGTGAAATCGTAACGGTTCGGATCGACCGTTATAAATTTTGACTTGGTAACGACTTTGCAAATCTGTACGTTCAATATAAGTGGTTATGAACTAAGTATATGCGCTATAGTTTAATGTACATTGGCCACATGACTGCAAAACAATTGCAATAATCGAGACCGTTGAAAAAGTTTATCTTAGTGATCATAGTGTTGTCGTAAAAAATTAGATCGATCGGACTTAGAAATGTACTTGATCGAGACCCAATTTCATGAAGAAAATAGTTTTTTTGATCGAAAAAGGGCGTAGCAATATCAGATTAACTTAATTTTTGGTATGAATGATCTAATACATGTAACGTTTAAGATAGATGATTCCGATGGCGAAAAAACTACATGTGGGGCCCAATTGACAAATCACAATAATGCACTTTATGTAAGGTAAACTTAACCGGCTGAGATGACATTGTTTTCGATTCCCGATCATCACAGATTTCCGGTTCTCTCATGGAATGTGCATGACCTAAAACATTATCGGTTCAGATTGGGCAAAGTAAACGTCAAACTATAAATTTATTTGACAATTGTTACATTGTTACACTGTTATTTTGCAACATGAGAAAATTACCCAAAAATTGAATAAAAACCCTAGAACTTGGGTCTTCCGCCCATTTCCTTTCCCAACCCACAAACACACACAGACACCATCACCACTTTCCCTGCCCTTCCCCGTTAGACCTCCCCTCGCCAGACACCAGCACGACGGCGACGACCACCCCGTCGAACTCCAGCACCACGAGTGGGATGAACAGTACGTGACCATCAGCTGCGGCAGGACAATCATTTTTCATCACTCACCATCCAGTGGGGGATGGATGATACAGGGTATACGTACTCTCTCTCTCTCTCCCTCTCTCTCTCTCTCTCTCTCTCTCTCTCTCACACACACACACACACGTAACGAAAATGAACCTGTATGTTTGGGTTGTGGACGCTAGGGTTTGAGAAATGGAATTGGAAAAAAATTTGTATGATTTGTATGCTGGTTAGGGTTTGGTAGTTAGGTTTTCAGAAGTCCAATTCAGAAAATTTGTTTGTTTCATATGGTACAAGAGATTACGTTTCAATGTATGTGATTTATGTGTGAGATTAGGTGTGAGTATGGTTGTTTATGTGAGATGTGATGTTATATTATGTGTGAAATTGGTCCTTTAACTCAATCTTTACTGTTTATTTGAAATTACATTACTAGATTTCAGCTTTAAAGTACTGGAAAAGAATGTTGATAAATTGTGTGAATTGGCCGGTCAATCGATTAAGTAATTGATTGGTACCAGTAGCAGTAGTTTTTTGGTTTTATAAGTGATTGACGAAGTATTTCAATTATATTTATACGTATAACCATTGCGCCATGGTAGAGTTTGAAATTTCCATGATTGCTTGATTTGTATATTTGAAGGGCGAAAGAGTGTTTTTTCAAGGATGGAACTTTGAAACGACGGGCGGCAACCTCCTTCCTCTTATACAAGTATCCCTTCCTTTCTTGCACTTGTTAAGTTAATGGTGCTTTAGCACATACTCTTACATAGGTTACTTTGTGCGACATTATCTCATACATATGTGTTACATGACATTCATGTAGCAAAGAAGCTTACGCAAAATGGGCTGAAGAAAATGCTGGTAGCAGTCTGACAAACGAGGTCAATTATTATTTTCACAAGATATGTATTTAAAATATTTTCATATACTTGCATCATACGTTATTTTTTAATATGAATGATAATGGGATCATGGTTTCATGTGTTGGTACATTTGCAGACAAAGGTGGAAATTGGCCGGGAATGGAGAAATCTACCGGAGGAGATTAAGGAAAAGTACGTAAATGAGGCTAAGTTGGGAAAGGATAGGTTGGAAAATGAGAAGAAAAGGCTCGCCAACCTTAACGAATCGGATCTGCCAAAACCTAAGAAGGTGGGTACAAAATATATGTTTACTATGAAGTATTACAATATTCCGTCCAACCATGTTTAAAAGCTAACTTCCTTCTATGGTTTTGGTGTTGTTTCACATGCAGAGAAAGATCCAGACGCGTATTGCATTAAACCAAATCAAAGAAATAGTTGATAAATTTAATGACGACCAACGTAACGCTATTAAACTTATTGGCTTGGGAGGAATTTTGGAGCTTAGGTGTACAATGCTAAACCACGGGCTATGCCCGTGGTTTGTTGATAAATTTGATCCTGATAAATCTTCACTAAATGTACACGGTCGGGAATTTGTTCTTACGGAATCCAACGTACACGAGTGTTTGGGCATTAACGCAAAAGGCAACACTCATAAGATGAAAATTGCTGATGGTTTTGAAAAACTGTGTACAGATCTTGGAGTAAGTAAAGGGGGTGTGCATTTTCAACAGTTGACCGGGTATTTGGGTTCTGTGAAGGAGGTTGATGATGAATTTAAGATGAAATTTGCACTGTACTTATTGGGATCATTCTTATGCCCAACCACAAAGCCAGCTGTTAATCAATCATATATTCATCTGGTTAGTGATGTTCGCGGCATGGAGAATGTTAATTGGGCCAAGATAACTCTTGACTTCTTATGCCAGGGTATCCGAGTGCAACGGAGTAATGGTCTTGTACAAGCGAATGGCTGCCATACTTAATTCGATTGCTTGTTGGTGCGGTTACGCCTTATGGTTTAACTCATTTCTGTCATACTTAATTCGATTGCTTGTGAAAGGTGCTTGTCTGAACACATTTTATCTTTTCACGTAGGTATTCTATTTGGATCATGTATCGCCAACCGGATTACCAATTCCTCGGACAAATCCTCGTCTAGCTATTTGGGGAGATAGGGAAATTAAGGAAGTGTTGAGGGAGTTCAACGTAATTGGAGGTTACAAAAAGGAGGGTGTCCATGTAACTTTTACGACGGAAGAAGAGGAGGGGCAAAAAGCTAGACCGAAGGAAGGCTCCTCGTCACATTGCATATCATGTAATGAAGTAATGAATACTTTGGCCACTATACTAGATCGACAAACTAGTATAATGGAGAGGCAATATGGTTCTCAACTGCCCTATAACTCGCAAGTCGCGTATAACCACCAACATGGCCCAATTAGTAGAAAATGGGGTAGCCCGTACAAGGGAGAAAGAACTTCAAATCCGGTCACCTTTCGAACTCCTCCTTTTGGGGACCATTTGAAAGGACACGGACATGGTGTTGAAGAGAACAAAGAAGGACCTGTTGCCTTTACTCCGCAGAGTAAGAGCGACACACCTAAGACGAACACTGATTCGGGTGGTGATGAGGGTAAGAGGGACACACCTAAGACCAACGTTGAACCGGACATTGAATTTCTTCGTTCCCCACTTTTTGGCTTTAAGCCTTCTGTGCCTATGAGTAGAGGCAGGAAACGGAAGATGCCACATTCAAATTCGCGGCCTTGTAGTAAGTTGAAGATTGAGTATGAACCTCCTCAATTGCGACAGCGGGATGAGTTGAAGAAAAGCCAACTTATACGTTCACCCTATACCAGAGATTGTCGAAAGAAGCGGAATCCCTTCAAAAAGCTTGACCTTGGGGGTGTGAAGTCGCCGATTAATGTTGAGGACAATAACTTGGAAGTCAACTTACCGAAAGTGTGATTCTGATTTTTTTTTTCATATGTTGTTGCTTGTTTATGTTTAATGTTTCACGGTGTTTAATATGTATTTCTTGTGCAATCCATCAGATTGGTGGAATGATGAATAAACTAAAATCATGCAACTTTGATGATGCATATTATGTGCAAGAGTTCAGTCAAGAACATAAGGTTTAATTCGTCAAATATTTGATTATCCCTATCCCCCATGTACACTTTCGTAGTTAGACTAGTTTTCCTTACGTTTTTATATTTTCCCTAGTCGTATCTCCGAGAGACGCCGGACTACACAACAAACCCGAGGCCCGAACCATTAAATGACATGGAACAGATACTGATCATGCATATTTTTGATAATACCATTCCATTTACAAGGTTTGTTTTTGTAATATATATATATATACAGTCAGCTTCTAATGAGGACCTCACCATGAGGACTTCCATGAGGACTTCACCATCCGGACCAAATTTTGACGATCCGAACCGCTCAATGTTTTTAAAATGAATTTTCCAAGGTCGCGTTTTTAACAAAAACTGTGTGGATCAAGCCCTTCCGGGTATTTTTTTTGGATGATTTTCCGCGTGGACCTTGGAAAATGCATTTTAAAAACATTGAGCGGTTCGGATCGTCAAAATTTGGTCCGGAAAGTGGAAAAAACCCTTGGTCCGCATGGAACTTCCAATGAGGGAGTCCTCATTATAAGCGCATCATGTGTCTTTGTCAAGTACTTTAATGATCTTATCTTTGCATGCATGTAGTGAACCACCATATGCGCACTTGGAGTTGCTGTCTGTAGCAAGGGACTTTGCCACCCGTCAGGAGTTATGTTGTTTGAAACCGAAACATTGGATAAGTGACTCGGTAAGTGCGAAGTATGTTACAGTCTTTTAAAGTACTTCTTTATATATCATACCATTTTAGGCTAATGTCGTTACATGTGCCAACCTCAAAGATTCTAAATTTGGTCGCCATGCAATTGACAAATGCGGAAAGATCAAAGCATCCTGACCTGTGCCACATGGCATGGTATTTTCCGGTGCTTCTTGTGGTGAGTAACGGTGTAGTTATCTTTATTTCCCTTTGCATTTCTTTGTCTTGCCTTTTACTTTCATCTACGTGTGTAGCGTAAAATCTTACAATATCCGCCACCCAATGAACGGGATATTGATAAGATGTGCCAACACTACCTTGGAGACCACCAGTTCACTGCCAAACTATCTCCATGCAAATCGGTAATATAAATATAGTAAATACTAATTATTCATGCCCTGTTTTTTCTACTTATAATGTCTCAATATTGTTACAACTTTGGATGTAGATATACTTGCCACTTAACCACAATAACGATCACTGGATTTGCATCAAGGTAGACTTGGTGAATGAAAAGACTTACTTGTTTGATTCGATGCCTCATCGTCCATTGCATTCTGCAGGCTTCAATGTGGCAAGGAAAGTGGTACGTTAATAGTCGTCAAACCAATTCGACATCTCTCTCCCTCTCTCTCTCTCTCACTCAAACACACACATGCACACACATCACCTCAATCATTGTATGGCTTAACATTGACTGAGCAACTTAAATCCCCAAACTAACTTCAAATTAATTTCTTATAGATGGGTGTACTTCACCACATGATGCAGCGACAATTTGGAGCCCTTTATCAGCAAGATGTGTCTAAATTTAATGTTTTAAATCTGGAAAGGCAACCCTTGCAGGATTACACAGACACGTAAGTACTTGGGTTGTTATGCATGATTTATCCTACTTACCTTTTCCTCAAAGTGATTTAATGTTTCGTGAAATATAGATATGATTGTGGGTTGTTCGTCATCAAATTCATGCGAGGGTATGATTACCCACCTGGTGTACACATGGTTAGTTTTGATGAAATATATTAGCCCTTTTATATTTTAGAATGGGAAAAATTTGTTTTCCGTTCGAGGTTAGTTGATAAATACTTTCCTTTATTGTAGATGGAGAGTAATGAAAGGCCAAGGTTGATATTGGATTTGGTGCTTGACGTTAACAATCGGACTGCGTTCGATGTGTTACACAAATTTGATGAATGGAGGGCCGACAAAGGTTTCATACATCATCTCCCGTCCATTGTTAAATATTGTTAAATGAATCATACTGTCCACCCTACTAATAAGGGAATTTGTTTTGTTGTCCAGGTTTTTAGAAACGTAACCGCGTAACGTAAGTATGATGTTCTATTTATATTTCTGTATTCAGGTGACATAGCATCTTTTTTGTACAAAACCATATATAGGTACGTGGTATTTTTGTGCAGCAAGTACATAGCATCTTTAGAGCATTTGTAGGAGGTTTTTTGTGTATCTTGTAGAGAGCTTCGTGTAATCCGTGTCATGCATGAATTACTGAAATCAACAGTTGGAAATTATATAATTTATATAATTTAGGAATTTACACCATCTTGTAGGAGGAATTTATATAATTTTTTGTGTACTCAGTACAAAGGTTATTGTAATCCTTGTCCGTCTCCATTATATACAATTCACGTCTGCTTTTTCAGTGGCCAGATAAATTTTGCTAACCTTGTCTTTTGTGTGTGTGTGTGACATGTGTGTGTGTTCAATCTTGTTGCAAGTTTGTGGTTGTGGATGTTGGCTGCATGTGGCCGTGATGGAAGTGCACTTGACAGGAAATCGATTCGCCATTCGATTGTTGGACTGTAAGTATTCCCGTAAATTCCGGTACTGGTTGGGCAATGATGATTGAAGTCGTATTTTTGCATAATTATTGTACTTATGGTGGCGGGGCAACCCTAGTTGCAGCCATATGAGTACATAAATGCATCTACAGTTCCTGAGCCCTATTTTAGTATTCAAGGTTCCCGCACCCGAGTGTGTTGTGCGTTGGTTCAGCAGTGTGGTCTCAAATGTGGACTTACGACCCGTACCATCTCTGTGCCATCCGGGTCATTTTTCTTGTTCGTGCCATATGAGTACAAACAATCGATTCCACATTCGATTGTTGGAGTGTAAGTATTCTGTATCCGACTGCTATATTCGTTCAACAAAAAAGCCCGATGAGTTGAATTTCGAAATATTAATTAAAATGACCTTCATTATTATTGCTAATCTCGAATGAGCCAAAAAATGGGCGAACTAATCTACTTTTCTAAAATCGGCAAAAGAATGCAAATTTTATAAATTACGATCCGACCGAATGGGTAAAAAAAAATAATTGCCCCAAGCAAGGTTTTTTGGCGGCTAAAGTAATGGGAAATTTATAAAATGGATGGAAAATAGATGGTACTATACTTGGGCCTAGTAATCCTGTTTTTTTTACATGGGCCAAGTATGGTAGTTTTTAAAAAGGCCCAAACAAATTAACCTTATTTAAAATTGGGCCTACAAGTAGTTCATTCAAATGACCCAACAAATGTAATGCCCTTGGCCCAATCCCAATCGGTATGCTACAACTACCCGTCCCCCCCTTTCTGAAATTTCAAAATTAAGAGCCAATTTTAAATTTTCAAATTTTCAAACTACCATTCCCATTTCCCACCCACTTTTTCATCTACCAATCCCTTCCCCTTAAACCCATCCCCTCCCCCTTTACATCAGCACTCTCTCTCTCTCTCTCCGAAAAGTCTCTCTCTCTCTCTCTCTCCCCCCGAAAACACTCTCCCTTCTCTCGAAAGCTCTCTCTCTCTCCCCAAAAAATCTCTCTCTCTGTCTCTCTCTCTCTCTCGGCTTTAGCTGCGGCAGGACACACCTCATTTGAAGGTTAATCGTGAGGTATGATGCTGTGTTATTTGTAATTTTCTAACCGTAAGACATGAACTCTCTCTCTATCTGATTTGTGGTGGTTGTTTGTTATATATTGTAGTTGGAATATGTGTTCTTCCTCCACCATTAATTTCAAGGGTGGTGATGGGGACACGGTGCCTTTATATGACCCACCACCAAACTGTTATTGTGGTGTCAAGGCAGACCTAAGGATCGTTGGCCCTCTCAAGATCACAAAGGGAAGGTTATACTTTGCATGTTTAAAAAAAAACCCAGAGGGATGTGGTTATTTTAGGTGGTGTTTACCTAAATCGTGGGCAAAGCAAGGTGAAGTGGAGGTTTATGACAAAGATGAACAAACTCTCGAAGATGGAATCCATGATGGTGATCTTCGAACTTCGGTTGACATGCTTCAACAAGAAGTTCGGTTCATGAAACAAATGATATGGGGTTTCATTCTATGTTTAATTGCGGTGGTGGTGCTCCCAATGGTAGTCTAGTATGGCTTTCGCTTTTACGGTGATATTAATGATTTTATTTTAGCAACAAAATATTTTGACTTTTGTTATGTAATATTTGGTAGTTAGTGGGGTTCGGCTGGGGAATTAACCTTTTGTACAAATTTTGTGAAGTTATGTTGTTGCTTTGAATGGGAACCTAATTATATGATTTCTGTGAAATTTAGGTGCACTACGTTGGATGTTATTTGTCTGAGTAACGAGGTTGTGGTTTTCCAAAATCCTGTTGATACTCTCATTACCTATCTTCCAAGGGGAAAATTTGGCAAAGAGAGTATCGAAGGATTTTGGAGAAAGTTGAACACCCAACTTAAGACAAGGTTACAAGACTAGCTTTTGGAATTTCGACATTGGAACTTCGACATCAATTCGAAGTCAGAAATTCGACAAAGTTGAACACCCGTCCCCTTCATCCTCTTTATTTCTCATTTCATGATTCCAAATTTGAAGTCAGAATTTCCTTTTCATTAAGTTGGTATATTCATAATTTGCAGGGATAACTTCATATCCGAATAAAAGCCCTTCACAGTCGGAGGCTCTTGCTATATTAAAGGGCTCATCAAAGTCCGGAGGCTTCTTCTTTGGCCTATTCAGTAGAGGGTCGTTCATTTGTGTTATCTAAAAATGTAATGTAATGTAATATTGTTTTTTGTTAAATTTATTCCATATTATGTGGTCGTATTTGTGACGATGTACAATAATTCAAATATTTTGTATTTTGTTGCCATTGAAGTGACAACTCCATAATACAATATTACAAAAATTTTGGCAAAATGAACGGCAAATTTGCAATCCAGAACATATGACAAGTACTTTGACAGTCGCACGACAAACAAAGAAATGCGCATTGACCCACAAAAAATTTGGTGGAACTAACAATCGATCTAGTAATCAATTATTCAGTTTGATGAATGGTAGGTTTGACAAGTACTTTGACCACGGACAAGATACAAAGAAATGCGGTTGAGCCAGACAAAAAATTTTGGAATATAGGAACAATCGATCTACCAATCAATTGGTCAGTTTGATGAATGGTAAGTTTTACAAGTACTTTGACCACCGACAAGATGCAAAGAAATGCGTTTGAGCCACAAATTTTTTTTTGGTGGAAGCAGCAATCGATCGACCAATCAATTGGTCAGTTTGATGAATGGTAAGATTTTCAGGAGTTTGACCACTGACAAGATACAAAGAAATGCGCTTGAGCCACAAACAAAAATTTGGTGGAAGGAGCAATTGATCTACCAATCAATTGGTCAGTTTAATGAATGGTAAGTAACACCATTTGGGAGTAGACATAGTACATGATATAAGACCCTTGCTACATCTTAATTATTAAACGGGTTTGTTTTGGCCCAAAAAAAAAAAACTCCAACCGTTTTAAAAAAAAAATTATAATATTTCTAAAAAAATTATTCAACACACGATCTAATACACAATTCACAAAAGGCCTTAAGTTATAAAATTTAGACTCCGTACCGGACAAAGCTTAAGGGACGGAGGGAGTTGTATTTATGATTTTCTATCCATCGAACTAGATGCTTTTGTTAGTTGAGGGAACTTTTGACCTTTTGGGTGGGCACATGGTAAGCATGTTCCAACAAACTTTTTTCCGTCCTCTCACTTTGGAAAATTAAAAATATCTACAACGTGGGACCAAGTTCATCTTCCCACCTGGAAGTCCAATATATTTTCTCCAAGTCTATTTATACCACATTTCCACCATGTCTCAAAATTACACATATCCTGAGCGATGATTACAAAAAATTATGTGTTATGTCTCTCTCTATTTTGGCGAATTCACATCATATCTCCCGTCCACAAAATTCGTTTTGTGTTCATATTGTTGAACACCACTAACTATGACTTTGTGAGGTCATTAAAGTATCAACAGGATTTTGGAGCTATCTCGGCCAAAACAACCGGCACACGTAAGCATGATTAACTGATTCCCAATGAATTTCGCTTATTTATTTATCTAACTAACAGGTGTTCAAAATTGTACAGGGCTGGTGCAAGCAACGTCGGGGTAGCCGGGCGTGTTTGAAGTCCGCTTTCGCACCCATTAGGACCCGGACTTCAGTGGTTTTGAGGCCGGACGGGACCAAGTATCCCGGTTTGGTTCATTAAAGACCGGCGAAGTCAATTTCTATATGGGGGGAGTCCGGACATGGAGCGGAGTTCGATGTAGTCAATATATATATATATATATATCATTTGGATTATGAATCAGAGTTTAACGTGTATTTCCATATTTGGAAACTTAATTCCATGGAAGTTTATCGGTAGAGAAGCAAGACTATCATTTCACCGCAAGTAGTAGCAGTAACATAGTTATCTACCTTTACCGGAATAGCAAACATAACATAAAAACCACTAAACAAATCCCCATCACCCCAGCAGTACCGCATAGTGTAATCACCAAACCCAATAAGTAGCAAGTTGTTGACTTGAGTTACAGTTCAACATTACATAAGTACCAATGATCATCACCGAAACAACAAAACTTTGCTACAGGCAGCAAAAAACCAACCAAACTAATCACAGTAATGGTCTCTATACTCCTGCAACAGCAGCAAAACAAGCTATTACAATCGATTCTACATTCGATTAAATCAAATTTGCAAGGAACATAGAAAATAAAATGCAAGGGAATATTACGTACCTTGAACACTAATCTTCGTCCTCGTCATCTCCCTCACTTTGGATCTCAATTTCATCTTCTTCATCATGAGGTCCACTTTCCTCATCATCACCATCACTTTCCTCATCATCACCATCACTTTCATCACCAGCACTTTCAGTTTCCTCATCATGGCCACCACTTTCATCACCATCACCTTCTTCATCACCACTTTCATCATCATCCTCGACTGCCTTGGAGGATTCCACACCATTGCCATTCTTAATGCCTAGTTTTTTCTCAACCCTCGTCATTCTTTGCCCCATCTCCAATTGATTTTTCTTTATATCCACCAACAAGTCAAATACATCGCTTATATTCTCGTGAATAGAAAGTAGGAGGTCATTGTTCCCTTCTACCGTTGCAAGATTGGGGCACTTACTAACCCGATGCAACTTGCTCTGCCCTTCGGACTTTCCAAGTGTTGCACGCCCTAATGGACTCTTTTGGACCTGCCAATCATCATCCGGATCGACAACAACACCGTACTCATTCAACATAAGGTCCGTCAACAATATTCCAAGGGGAAGCGAGGCAACTGAACTTGTTTTCGAAAATACCGCATAAATACTACGAAACCAAAACATGGCTATATCCGGCGGTGTTCCATTGTATATTGCAAATATCATGCGAGCCTGGTCCTTAGTTAGAGATCTCAGTGGGGGTTTCGGGTTAACATTCCACCAAAATAGATGGTGGAGGAACACGAAGTCTCGCTCTAGTGTATTCACGTAAATGATGTTGCTTTCAGTTGGTTCGCAACCATTTTTTAACAACGTTGCCCAAACTTCCTTCCAAGGGTACTTCTTAACGGCTTTTAATAATGATTCATCCGGTGATGGTCGATTGAACTTCCGAAACTTAGCAAGGGCATCCGGAGTCACAACAATCCTAACCCCGCGCACAACGCTCGTCACTGTCTCGTCACCAAGGTCAGTCGTAGAAGTCAATCCCGGCATAAAACTCTCGGACAAGGTTTTTATTGGCTCTTCCCTCGATTTCACAAATGGGTTCCAATCTACTTGTGTCTACAACGTGTGGGATTTGTGAATTACACAATTCCCATATCGCCACAGATCTCTCACATATAACTGCACGAGTAGCATAGGAACCAAGGTGCTCAGCAGACATTTGAACACCTTGCACTACGGTATTGTGTATGGCAGTCCTAGTTTCACTCGATTCATTCGACGCCAAAGGGAAATCATTAGATTGAACTTGCCTTTTTGATTTCGAGGTTTCAGTTGGTGCCTTGCCCTTCCTTTTTCGTGGCTTCATGACGGGCTCCATGGTCTGGGATGACATGGGAACATCCTTAACAGCAACTTGCCTTTTGGAGTTACGGGTTTGCGTCACCTCAGCCTTCCTTTTACGCGTGTTCATGACGGAGTACCTGCACATGAAATAATTTAAATAACCACATTTATATGTTAAGAGTAATTGACAATGAATTGAATAAACCACATGCCACTGGATCATTCTGATCAGTTGGTCAATCGATTAACAACAGAGTTTCCAAAGTTGAAAAATTTACAAAGATATCACCGTCAATGTACAACATCACGTAGTAGTGTGTAAAATAATTCATGGAAAATGGTGAACACATTAACAATTTGGCCTCTCACACATTAACATACCATGGCCTTTACATGAAAACGTAATAGATGCCACTGGATCATTCTGATCAGTTGGTCAATCGATTAACAACAGGGTTTCCAGAGTTGATAAATTTACAAAGATATCACCGTCAATGTACAACATCACGTAGTAGTGTGTTAATGTGTTCAGGGAAAATGGTGAACACATTAACAAAATGGCCTCTCACACATTAACATACCATGGCCTTTACATGAAAACGTAATAGATGCCACTTCATCATTCTGATCAGTTGGTCAATCGATTAACAACAGGGTTTCCAGAGTTGATAAATTTACAAAGATATCACTGGCCATGTTACAACATACTGGCCATGTTTCACAATATCATATCCCAAAATCGTCTTAAACCCATAAGCGAAAGAAACAAATTACAAGGTTACACAAATTACAATATCATATCCCAGAATCGTCTTAAACCCATATGCGAAAGAAACAAATTACAATGTTACACAAATTACAATATCATATCCCAGAATCGTCTTAAACCCATTTGTGAAATTCAACCTTACACAAATTACAAGGACTCCTTCGATTTCAACTTCGGACATGTACGCTTATCGTGACCTATGCTCTGGCACACCCGACACTTCCTAGCCTTTCGAGTTCCTTTACTTTCAGCGTTATTCCCAGGGTTTCCTTTGTTCTTGACTATCACTGGATCTGCCACGCCAAATAGACTACCTACAGAACTTGGTTCCCCCACATGTGATGTACGCAGCTTCTTTACCTTCTCCCAATGGTCCCTCATCCAAGATGTCATTTCATGAGAGACTTGCTGTGGACAGCCCACCGAGATTCGGTGCGGTTTTGGCGTTTGAAAAGATTGAAGATTGTTAGAGTCGCCACCCGGATTTGAGGTCCGAACCCGAGAAACCGATAAAAACATGACTCGTTTGCCCATTTGAAAAAGATTTCACTGATCATGGCGGAACCAAAGATTTCTCGGATTCGGGGGTTTGGTTACGAGAGGGGAAGGGTTTTACGGCACCCCTCTCGCCCGGTCCGTGAACCGGTCTCTACTCGATATTTTGTGGGATTTTAGAAATATTTGAAATTCAATTTATTCATGAAAATAGGGGGTCGGGAATGGGAATCACATAAACAATAAAAACATAAAATGTATGTCTAAAGTGGATGCTTGTGCTTGATAATTTACATGAATGGTGATAATGATACAAATGAAATTGCCACAAATATTTAACGAAAATGAGGAATTACAGAAAGTGTACAGCAATTCCAGAAATTTATGAACATGAAGCCTAATTTAATCAACTTGTAATCTGGATCCCAGAATGAGGCTTGAGCGCTCAAAGATGATGGCTTGAGCGCTCAATGTCCTCAAACCAACTTGAGCGCTCAATACTTGCAGATTGAGCGCTCAAACCAGTTTTTGGTTTTTGTGAAATTAACCCTCTTTACAACTTCTTTACAAGATCAAACATTTATCAAACATTTTCCAAGGAGAAACAAGCAAGAACAGTCGGGTTGATCTCTTAAAGAATGATGAAAATAGTGTAATCTCAACAAATTAACAAAGAAATGCTTGAAAATGGAGGAGTGAGAGAAGGATCCAGATCCTAAACACAGAAATAACAACTCACACACACCAGAAATATACTAAATCAAGTTCCATCATCGAAACAATTAACAATGTGCAAATAAGCCAAGAACACCTTGAGCGCTCAAAGGTATGGCCTTGAGCGCTCAAGCCACAATGTGACTTTCTGATTTCTGACCTTGTAGGCTCATTTCAAGTATGAGGAACTTGAATGAGCCCACTGGTCTCCCTCAGCAAGACCAAAATAGTGATTTTCACATGATTTTCTACCTTTTTGGCTATGATCAAGGCTTGAACTTGTGGTTTGATGAATGGATGGGTAGTGGCTGTGTTTATGGGCTATAGATGAAGTATTTTGGACAGAGGAGTGTGAGTGTAGGGCTGATTGAGTGATTGATTGAGTGGATGATGGAGTATTTGAGCTTAAAATTGTGATTTTGGCTTGGATGAGGTGGGTTTTGATGGAAGAGCTAGGTTTGGACGAAATTGATGGAGTGTATGGGCTGTAAGTGGCTTATTAGAGTGAGAGAGGGGCTGTTGTAGTTGGTTTCTCAAAGATCCATGTGTTGTAGGCCTTTTTTTTAGAAGGTTTTTGGGTGTTTTGGAGGTTGAAGATGATGGAGGATGGTGGCTATGGAGGAAGTGATGAGAGAGAGTGGGTTTGATCTGATGGGGGGAGAAAATGGCAGTAGGGGCAGCCCACCTTGTGAGTGAGGGAGTGGAGGAGGTTTATATAGAGAGAGAAATGGGAGGGAAGTGGGTTTAGTCTTTGAATTGGGTTTGGGGGGTGATTGAGGAGATGTTCAAGGGTCTAAGAAGTGTATTTAGTCAGTAGAAAACATAGGTAGACGCTCCTCTTGCATTAGAATATCATTATTAAATGCTCTGCAGAAAACTGATCTGGATCAGAGTTGAGCGCTCAAAGCCATGGGCTTGAGCGCTCAAGGTGGGATTTTTGGGTTTGAGCGCTCAAGGTCCAGGGCTTGAGCGCTCAAGGCTGTTGCTCAAAAGGTAAAACTTTGCGGGGCCGCCCCGGGTGCTACCGAACTCCGTTTCGTGCGTGGTTTGAAGCGTTGGAAAGCTTGTCGAGTGTACTTTCTAACCCAAGTGGTTTGAACCCAAGATAATTTGTACATCCAAGTATGTGACCATTTTACCCTCAGAAGGTCGGGAAAATAAGTCATTTTGGTAAAACGGACACATCTCCCTCATTTCAAAATGGATTGGGACAAATTATATATTGATAAAGAGGGTTTTGAATGTACTAGAAGATGGTGTAGGCTTGGGTTTGTTTTGAAATGGTTTATGGATGGTTTGAAGGGTATTTTGGTCATTTTGGTTGGTTTAAGGTTGTTCTAGGAGGGTTTAGAATGGTTTAGGGTGGTTCGGTGAGTTCAAGCCTTGTTCTTAGCCTCGAGGTATGCATGATTGGTCTATTTCATCATCGGGAATGCTCGAGCGCATGCTGGGTTCAAAATTGGGGTGTCTACACTTGCCTTGCATGTTCAAACGACTCATGAGTATGCGATGCATAGAATGACATCAAGTTATAACCCGAACTCAATATTCCATACCGTGCCAATGTGCCATAGAGGTCATACTTGGAGATATTTGGCCAAGAGTGGGTTGTCGAGGCGTTGCACGCCTCGTCCATCGTTGCATGATTAAGCTTTCAGGAATAGCAAGTAAATGTTCATATTTCATGACCGAAATCATGTGGCAACACGGTAACCCAAAGGACTCAAACATCAAACAACAACATTTTATTTGGTTATCAACAGGATTATACTCCACCGTCCAATTACCTTCCCGCCGTGCATAATGCTCAAGGTAGTACAAACGACGAACTTCTCCCTCGTCAACGCGATTAGCCACAACCAATGCACTTTCGCGTTGTATCTCATCCTGAAACAATTTGAATATGAATTGCGTGTAGACCTCGCTCCCATGTCTCTCTAAACTTTGCAGTTGCGTTATCAAAACGGGAGTACTGTGCTCTGTCGCCGTTTCAGCCTCCGCAAAAGAAACGCGCATCCTATCTAGACCATGGTCATATTGTTCAACAAATTCAAATAGCCGTAGCCGAACTTTTAAGAATTGCTTCAAATAACTATTTAGACCTTCACACCGCTGAGTGCTCCTCATCCCGCCAAAAAAATGGCCAAGAAGATATGCCTCAGCCCATCTTTCACGGTCGTTGTAAGTCTCCAACACCCAACTATTTTTCTCTACTTTGCAGTGTGACACCACTTGAGGCCACATTGCTTCGAATTCTTCCGGATGACATTCCATAAGCATTAGTCTTGTAAAGTCGGAGACAAAATCGGCATGTGGACATTTTTACAAGCATTTCTCCAAATGCCACGTACATAGACGATGCCTCGCACGTGGAAATATGTTCCTAATGGCATTGCGCATTGCCAAATCCCCGTCAGTGATAACAGAAATCGGTTTTTTCCCATCCATAGCCTCCACAAATGTCAAAAGAACCCAGTTATACGTTTCCTCGGTCTCACTGGCCAACAAGGCACAACCAAATATAGCGGTCGTAAAATGATTACTAACACCCGCCAATATGACGAATGGTTTCTTGTAAGAATTGGTTCGATAGGTTGTGTCAAACACCAACACATCCCCGAATGCGGCATAATCCATCCGTGACCTCCCATCTGCCCAAAATAGTGCCTCCAACCGATCATTATGATCTACGGTGTACTTGAAAAAAAATAGGGGATCGTTCTTCCCCTTACCAGATAGATACCCCAATGCACCCTCAGCGTCCCCATCGTTAAGTGCTGCTGTGCGGTCCCTATACAGTTTATTGCGCAAATCTCGTCTTGTGTATCCCACATTGTGGAAGCCCCCTGACTGACATGTGACAAAGTCCATAATCTGACTTTCTTTCATGCCAACATTTTTCATGGCGGTTGCCTGAGCATGGTCCGCACTCTTTACACATCTATGAGACCGTAAAAATGGAACGCAATGGGGGGCTGCTAAGTCATGATTATGGAGACTCACAAAGTTCGTAACAATGTATCTGTCTGTTTGCCTCTCATAACGGACACGGAATTTCGCACCACAATTAGTTCTAGTTTCAGGCCTATGACGTCTAGTCCGATTTTCCAATTGTAAGTATCGCATCTGTCTTTTACCTTGCTTTGAACAAACCCAAACCCTAAACCTTACCTTCAGATCATTGCCCTTTAGGGGTTTACTTTTACATTTGCGAATGCTAAACCCCTTTGCCTTGGCATATGTATTGTAAAAAAAATGTGCCTCATCCTCCGTTGCAAATTTCATTTGCATAATTTCACCGTCAGTGAGCGTTTCCTTGTTCCCATTGACATTGTTATCGACAAATGTGTGCCTATCTGTATCTCTAGGGGAACACTCCGATTGTGATTCAGATTCGTAGGAATCCATCTCCACACCCATTCCCTTACTCCTACTAGTCGGACTCTCCATCACCCCTACATAATAAACCAAGTTCACAAAGTCCATAGTTCAACTATACAATTAATTAGTACGTAAGATAGACACATAAATAAAAAGAAATGATATATAATGATATTAGGAAATACACATAAACAATTCTCTACAATTCATTACCATCCCCCCTATCTTTTAAGTTATCAATACAAAAATGCAGACAACTCTCTTCTATATTCATCTGCTATTTTTACTTGACTTTCTTTGTCACTAAGGAAATTAAAATAAGAGGTAAATTATAAAGCTTAAGTTCAACTCAATGTCGAGACATCAACGGGGATATTAAGCAAATTTTGAACTCGATGACAGAATTGAAGTCTGAATTATCAGAACACCTAAAAATTAAGAATGAAATAAGATAAGTTGGTTTCAAATTATCCCCATACCCAAATAGTTGCAAATCCAGAATATTTTAATGACACAAACAAGAAAACTATAGTGCAGTTGAAATTCCTTTTGTTGTCCATTGGCAATCAATTGGCCAATTGATTCTTCACAACATTGATTCCAACCTAAAGTAACAACTAAATCGAGACATTATGGGGTATGTGAACCGAAACAAGATAATGCGTTGACCTATTAATCTCCCAATCGAACGCACATAAGAGACAATAACAGTATTTCAATTTGATGATAACCGTTCTTAATTTCGTGAAAACTCAATAAAATCAAACATCAAATTTCCAGGTATCATTATCAAACGGAATGAAATGGTTGAAATTACCTTTCAAACCTCACAAGTGGCTTCAATGGCCTATAAAGAATCAACCACCACCGAATGGGCAAGTAAAAACCTAACCGAAACAAGCACTGGCCCTTAGGATGATGAGGGACTGATCAATCCATTCATTATGTTGGAAAAATGTGATGTTCACAAAAGACATGTGTACTTGGGGTTTTTTTTAATGATGTACATACTTAGAGACAATGGGGAGAGTTGGTATAATGTTGTATGCCTAAGATCAGGCAGTTTTTTTCTCACTTCATTTTACCGAAAACTTGTCGCGACAAAATTGATGTTTTTCCTCTTGTTTTACCCTTCTCTCTCTCTCTCTCTCTCTCACACACACACACACACACACACACATTTTTCTGAACAAAAAGACGTGACTATTAGTGAACAAGTCATTCTGAAAACATATTGGAAGCAGGGCCCCTGTAGTGAGGTAACTCATTATAGGGTTGTAGTGACCCTCATCTGTTCGCCCATTTCGGCACCGACGGCTTGAAGTTAATCCAAACTCCGAATGATCCGAGCCATTTATTGTTTGGATTAAAATCTCAGCGTTCATTATCGAGATGGATGGCCAGTAGTGAGCCCCTCACTACAGGAACCCTGTTGTTTACTGGTTCTTTTACTTCTTTATGATAAAATAATCGTGTGCGAGCGTGCCAGAGAGAGTTTCAATCTCCTCCCTCAGATTAACTTTGGAAAAACCAAGTCTAATCAGGCGATTGTGTTTTATTGGTTCAACTACCTCAATTAAGAGGATTTTTCTTTATAAGTGAAGAAATGCAAACCAATAACTCAGGAAATTAAAGAAACAATAAAGAAACAAGGTACTTCGATTGATAAATCAAAGATAAACTTACTTCGAAATTGTCTTCAACTTCAAATACAAATGTAACAGAACTTCGAACTGGTGATTGTTACAAGAACAACCGAGAATGAGTGATTGTTTTATGAAAACAATCAAAATTATCCTAACTACTTTCTAATCTACTTCCTAATCTACTTCGAACTGAGTTCGAAATCCTAAACTACTTTGCCAATGAACAAACCAAGCATCATTTTTTGATAGCTGTTTGTTGAAGATTTGTTCGGGCTTTTCACTCTTCAATTTCTTCTATTTATAGACGCTGCTTGTAGTTTGAACTTCCCGCTCAATGAATTTGAACTTGGCTTGCTTCGAACTCTAACTTCTGTTCTTTGAGTTGGCAGTTTCTTCCTTTCCCCACGTCTGAATTTGAATTTCTTCAGATTCTTCCTCCTGAAGTCTTGATTTGAAATCTGCATAACTGCCCAACTAATTCAAATGATCACATGTTAAAAGGATAACTGCTTTTCGAAAAATACTCCACGTACTCTAACTGCCAACAATTCCATTTTATAGATTTACACGTGGAGTTTATCTGTCTAGCAATTAATATCATGGCTTCGAAGTCAGTTTCTATTTCGTCCCTGACTCATAACTGCCAATAACTGCTAATTTGATTTGAGAAACAATACGATATCGTATTAATTCAAGTCTTCTTCAATAATCCAGTGTATCTCTATTGACAAGTAATTGCCAACGTTTGGCGTTTCTGATTACGTGTCAATCAATTATTGGATTTGTTAATTTTATATGTAAACATACCCCCTACATTAACATCGTTGTTCAAGGGATTTGAATAAATGTTATTGTGCCTTTTGCCACTTCGAATTCCTGTAAATTCCCAAAGCAAAAGTTATTGGCAGTTCTTGATACTTCCAATGATACAGTTATTCTTACGTTCTCTGTGAGAAAATTAAGGATTATGGGCTATTCTGAGGCATGTCATTGTCCATCCTTGCAGCCAAACTTTCCAGTGTTTCTATTTCAGCTTGAGTAAACCCTCTTCGAAGAGATTCCTCAGAATCTTCTCTTCGAAGTCTGTTAAATCTTGGGTTGACCTTATCATCCCCATTAGGATTTTCCTTAGAGGCATATTCTTCCATTTGGAAACTAGTATACCTCCTTTGCAATTTCCTCTTCTGAGTTCTTGTCAACATAGGAATCATTTGAGGTGTCTTGGTCTTTGGATCTCGAACCACTATCCATTGACCAGCAGGAGTATTTGGAGGCTTGACCATTTTGTTTCCAACCTTAGAAGGAGCTTTGTGTCCCTGGAAGAGTTCTGGTTTAATTTTCTTTAAAAACCAATCAGGAACCCCCTTTACCAAGGAAAATTGTTCACCTTGCCCTTCGTTTTCCTGGCCCATAGGGGCCTTCCCAGTGTTAACCTTCTTCAAAGGAGGATAATCTCTCTTCGAAGTTGGTGGAACTGGGCTAGAAGGTACATTTCTTTTAGAAACCAACCAAGGCTTCTCATTTCTTCCTTGACTTGGGCTTACCCAGGGTCTTCTTTCATTATTTCGATCTAAGGCTTTTCTTTCCATCCTTTTTGGAAAGAAATCTACCCCCTGTCGATCCAAATCTTTAAAAACCAAATAATTGGCTCTGCATCCCATGCATAAACATTCCAAAAAGGAAGCTTCGAGCATAGGAAGATGAGACTGCTTGAATCCCTTTTGAGACGAACTCTCTGGTGTATGTCTTGGCTTATTGTTTCTGTAAGCCTCATTTCGAAGTTGACCAACATTTGGCCTTCCTCTACCACTTTGCACAGAATTCATTTCAACATGTACTTGTTTATTCTCGCCACACTTCTCGATGCTTTTAGCCAATGATGTTGGTACATTAGTGTTAGCATTACTTCTTCAATCTTTGGAAATGGATCAAGATCAATTCCCATAGCCTTTTCTCGAAACATGATCCTTCCTTCTTGATCTGTTCTTGAACCCTATCACGGAAAACATTACAATTTTTAGTTGAATGAGTCCAAGAAGCATGCCATTTACAGTAATTCTTCCCTCTAATTTCTTCCAAAGTTGGAAGTCTAACATTATCAGGAAGTTTGATAAACTTTTTCTTCAAAAGGTAATCAAAAATTTCATCCGCTTTGGAAACATCAAATGAATATACTTTACTAATGGCTTTCTTATTATTCCTTGGTGTTATAGAAGAATCCTTTCAACCAAACAATCACACACACAAGGATCATGTTCAATAATTTCAAAGAAGATCAATTTCATAAGTGGGCTCTTTGTAATAAGTAGAATAAGAAGAATTGTTCCTATCAACATCTTCTTCTAACAAAGATTCATATCTAGATGCTTTATAGGTTAAATCAACCAAGTCCCTAAATTCGAGAATCGAACTTCTTTCTAAGTTCTCTACTTAAGCCATCTTGTGCTATTCTAACAAATTCAATTTCTGTAATTGAAGTTTGCATTTGTTTCTAGCCCTTTTAAACCTAGTAATGAATTGGGCAAATTTTTCATCGTTTTTTGTTTTAGCCTTGCTAAATCAAATAGTGACTTCAGCTCAGTTAGGTAAAACTGGGCATGGAATAATTCTTCCATCCTTTGCCAACTTGGAACTGACTATGGTGGTAAATTCGAATACCATTCGAAGGCAGTTCCTGTCAAAGAATTAGAGAATAATTTCAACTTACTGAAGCCATTATTACCTAATTCCTTACACTGAGCAGTAAATCTAGCAATGTGTTCTGTGGTTGATTGTTTCCCATCCCCATGAAACAAAGCTGTAAAATCAGGAATTTTGAACCCCCTAGGGACTTCGAACTGCCTATCTATCCATTCTGGATAAGGTTTTCTATAAGCCTGAGTTTGCACCCCCCGGTTTAGAGGTCCATAAGCTTCCTGCATAAGGCCCAATATTTCATCTCTAAGGGTGGGATTTCCTTTAAAATGCACATTTGAGTTAATGTGTGGTTCCCTATTCACATTTCTTGTCATGTAATCTTCTGGAAAACCATCAAAAGAGTTTTCAAAAGGTTGAGGCATCAGAATCTCCTTCTTGCCTTGTAAAAGGTTCGTAAAGGTGATTCGAATGCACTCTTCCCATTTCTCGGTATTCCCGGACGTTTAGGAATTCCAAATTCTACATCAGCCTCCTTGACCTTTCTTTTTCAATAAAATGATTTCCTGTGGAATGACCATATCCTTCAAACCCATAGTCATTATTTTTATAACCTTTATCCTCATTTACACCATCAAAACTAGGTTCGAATGGGATATGAGTGGTTTGTTTGTATGTTTTCTTAGGCTTGGGGGCTTGAGAGTCATAAACCTTTGCAAGTTCGTACCAAGATTCTCGTATTTCATCTACATTGATAGGCTCTTTTCCGTCTTGACTTAAATTTGCTTGTGCTAGCCTCTTCTTTGTCCTTCTCAAATGAAAGCAGAGGATTATTTTTAAGTCCCGATTGCTCTTCTAATTTTTGTAACATAAGCTTCGGTTTGAGCCAGCCTTCCTTAAATGTAGCAATCATTTCAGCAAATTGGCTAGACAACACACTTCCTCCAATATCCGGATTCTTTGGGTCATCAATTTGCACTGTTCTATTGTTCCTAGTGTTCATACGAGAATTTTGGCCAATTCCAACATTTGTATCTTGACCAATACAAGTTTCCTGACCTATTTGGGGTCTTTCGACCTGTTCATTCTCTCTAGGATTAACGTTATTCTCATCCTCTGGCGTTTGGCCAATTTGAGAATCATCTGTTTGCTTCCTAAGTTTTGGAGCCATTCAACACTTTCAGGGGTCCCACCGGGCGTGCCAAAAAATGTTTACTGGTTCTTTTACTTCTTTATGATAAAATAATCGTGTGCGAGCGTGCCAGAGAGAGTTTCAATCTCCTCCCTCAGATTAACTTTGGAAAAACCAAGTCTAATCAGGCGATTGTGTTTTATTGGTTCAACTACCTCAATTAAGAGGATTTTTCTTTATAAGTGAAGAAATGCAAACCAATAACTCAGGAAATTAAAGAAACAATAAAGAAACAAGGTACTTCGATTGATAAATCAAAGATAAACTTACTTCGAAATTGTCTTCAACTTCAAATACAAATGTAACAGAACTTCGAACTGGTGATTGTTACAAGAACAACCGAGAATGAGTGATTGTTTTATGAAAACAATCAAAATTATCCTAACTACTTTCTAATCTACTTCCTAATCTACTTCGAACTGAGTTCGAAATCCTAAACTACTTTGCCAATGAACAAACCAAGCATCATTTTTTGATAGCTGTTTGTTGAAGATTTGTTCGGGGCCTTTTCACTCTTCAATTTCTTCTATTTATAGACGCTGCTTGTAGTTTGAACTTCCCGCTCAATGAATTTGAACTTGGCTTGCTTCGAACTCTAACTTATGTTCTTTGAGTTGGCAGTTTCTTCCTTTCCCCACGTCTGAATTTGAATTTCTTCAGATTCTTCCTCCTGAAGTCTTGATTTGAAATCTGCATAACTGCCCAACTAATTCAAATGATCACATGTTAAAAGGATAACTGCTTTTCGAAAAATACTCCACGTACTCTAACTGCCAACAATTCCATTTTATAGATTTACACGTGGAGTTTATCTGTCTAGCAATTAATATCATGGCTTCGAAGTCAGTTTCTATTTCGTCCCTGACTCATAACTGCCAATAACTGCTAATTTGATTTGAGAAACAATACGATATCGTATTAATTCAAGTCTTCTTCAATAATCCAGTGTATCTCTATTGACAAGTAATTGCCAACGTTTGGCGTTTCTGATTACGTGTCAATCAATTATTGGATTTGTTAATTTTATATGTAAACACCTGTACCCTAACGACAATAGTTTATAATTTCAAAATTGTCATTAATTGACACGTAACCAATAACGTTTAGAATTCTCAAGGAAGGTCATTTTCCATTAGTAAAGGTGTAAAGTTGGAATTCGGCTAAGTACTTAAGTTAGTATAGTATATTCATGTACATGCAACAATAATAGAGACACCTTATTTGACATTTTGAAAGCAAGACTTTGGAATTAGGTTTCTCGAGCTGCTAGCTAGGTATAACTATTATTCGACCTATCGATTCCGATGATCCATAAATAAATAAAAAATGTAAAATGGGCATGTTTTAGATATTCTATATTCTTTGCTAGTATGCATAATTGAAGTTTTAACACTCTCTGGTGTAGTTTCCCAGAGAAGGTTGAATGAAAAACAAAGGCATGGTGCAAGAGTTTCTAGAAGATTCCCTAAATGAAGTCTTAAAGTCGTCCTAATTACACTTTCAAAACACTTTAAAAAAAAAACAAAGTCGTCCTTATCAAGGGTATAATGTATTGTTTCTTTACTTTGCCAAGAAGGAATTGTACTTATAATCCCAAGGGTTGGCTGAATGGTTAAGGCCTGAGATTTAGGATTTGTTACCTCTTTAGATTTCAAGTTCGCAACTTATTTCTATGCTATAAACTCTTTTGGGCTAGTGTATACAAAGCTTTCATCCGGTTTTGATTGGACTCCCCGTAAGTGAGAGTTGAGATTGAGCCTCGAGAATTAGTTGAAGTGCCTAAAAGCTGACCCTAAGTTACAAAAGAAAGGAAAAGAAAATGGGGTTTTACTCAACTCACTAAATGGGAATTAGAGAAGGGATGAATGTTATCATTGTGGTTAAGGGAAAGTAACCTTTGTGGTGAGTATGAAAGGGACCCACTTGTCTAGGGATTATGGTCCGATTAGTGGGTTAACTTAAGTACTCTTTTCAATATTAATACGAGTATTATAAATGGCCTTGTAAATAGATTGAAGGACAGAATGTCCCCTTAATTGACTGCACATTAATTTGACACATCAAGAGTGAGTAGCATTGGGCAATTTCTATCAAACCAATTAACCTAATGATAATATGATATTGGTTCTCCAAATCCAACTTTCTCAAGAAAGCTAAGAAACAATAGCCTATATTTCAGATTGCATATATTCACCTGGTATCAAACCTAACTAAAAATTTGGAGAATTAACTATACCTAATCGAATCTAACACAACCACCCTCAATCTATACTTTTAAAACAAACCTGGAGATTAGGAAGCACAAAAACGAAATTTAAACCTCGAAATGAAAAAACAGAAACACAAACCCATATGACGAAAAACGAAAAATCAAGTGAATGGGGTACGATTTGGGAACACGTACCTACTCGAAAGAAGAACCCGCAGTTATCTTCGGGTTGTTAGGGATCTGGAGCAGTAAAATCCACGAATAGAGGCTTTGTTTTTCTCGTCGACCCTTCCTCTTTCTTCTTCGTTGTCAAGGATCATCAACTGTATCTACGGTTCCGAGAAGCTCCATTTCTTCGGATGTGTGTGTGTTAGAGAGAGAGAGAGAGAGAGAGAGAGAGAGAGAGAGAGAGAGACAAAGGCGATTCGGGGCGAGACGATGGAGAGGCCAGGAAGGAAGTCGATCTGGATGGATGAATTTGAAAACCCTAGTTCAGACGTTCAGTGAATTTGAAAGAGAGAAGGAAAATAAACCGTGGTTAGCTTGACTGGTTAAGGTTTTTTTTTTTCCAGAAATTAGAGGTAATCGGTTGAGCAGGTACCCATTATTTTTTGTTATAAAATTGAATGGCCAAGATGAATTGATGAAGATCTAATGGCTGTTAATAGGGGGGATATGGTGTCCCCAAAAGGACAGGGGGATATGGAAGAGTCCTCCCTATATAAATATCCATGTACGGCAGTAACAAGAAGCAGTGACAAGAAAGAATACACAAAGTACCAAATGCTATAGTAACAAAAGTACACAAAGTAACATTGATGGCTGAAGAGTTGATTTCAAATGTCCTTTTTGATTTAAATGAATTCCTTGCAAAAGGGTTAACCTTTCGGTGCTTTGAATTTTAATATTACACCAATTGAGTCTGTGCTCAAAATTTGAATTAGTTGAGTTACATAATGACTGTATGGGGAAGCGCCTAACAGTAAATGGGGGTAATTTTGTCGATAAAACAAAAAGGTTATCCTTTCAAAATGAATTAATGACGGAGTTAATAAGTGTGATTTCAAACTTAAATTCCCCATACAAAAACAGTTAAATGAAAGGGTTAATGCACTCTTTATCATATGCCCCAAGGGCACACATTAACAAAACCCAAGTTAAATTGCTAAAAGTAAATTTTCTCTCGTTTACTCCATTTGTTAAAAGTTAGTTGCTAAAATCACTTGAATGATTCTAGTAAATGAGAGTTGAGAGGCTTTTAGAGCATACTTATCAGGAGCACCAAATTTAACTTCAAAAATATTTTTTATACTTTAGCAAGTTACTTTTTCAAAAACTCACAGAATCAAATTCTCTATTTTAACTTTACTGTATTAAAATATTCTTTCTTTCTACTCCTAATTTTCTATTCAAATATCTTTCTAATTTTTTTTTTTGTAAAGTTGGGAAATACTAAAACAAAGAAAGTGAGTGTACAATGGCAGTGGAAAAATACTAAAATAAAGAAAGTGAGCGTATAGTGGCTCCTCTCATTTGTTAGAGTTCCTGTAGCATTAATAATTTGTTGAGACAGCTAAGGACAGAGCCGACCCTAAGCTAAAATAAGCGTTGCGGCCAATTTAGGTCCCGAAAAAAAAATACGAATTTTAAGGGCTCCATATTTTAGTACTCCTGGGTATTCCTACATATCTTTTGTAATAAAAAAAAAATGTACATCGTATATAATTAATACTTTTGCTGCTAAAAGTGAAAAGATTGATATTTAGATGAATGCTTTAAAATCATGTAAGGTACGCTTTTTTTTTTTTTTTAAATTTTAGGATTAGTAATATATAAGTGACAAAATTTAAAGGGTAAATTTCACCTACCTCCCCTGAGGTTTCTGACAATTACAGGGACTTCCCCTAAGGTTTTTGAAATTCCACTGACCTCCCCTACTTTTGAAAATAAATGTCACATACCTCCCCTCCGTTAACTTCCGTTAGAAAACCTAACGGAAAACGCTGATGTCAGCGCCACCTCACTCTCCTCTTTTTATTTTAAATCTTAAAATGTTATAACTTTTGTTTTATATACTCACTTTTTATGAAATTTATATATTTAAAATCTACTCGAAAAGATCTATAAAATGAGATCCATATTCAATGTGAAATTCTGAAAAAATAAAATCTTAATTTTCAATGTGAATTATCATGCTACATAATTTAAATTTTTCAATGTTTAACTCAAAACTTTAAACCTCAAAATTCTTACAACTTTTTTTGTAAGGTTCTGAGCTCGACTCCTATGGAGAGGAGGTCAACCCTTGTAGTTTACTAACATCTAACAGCTAACTCTATTGATGAATATCGAATGGCCAAAAAAAAAAAAAAAAAAAAAGACAATATAATTAAAATTTGCATTGAAAATTTAAAATTTTATTGGGACAAAGTCACCATTAAATAGAAAAATGGACTTACAAATTTACCATGTTCATTTAATTAAGAATATATTTGGCAAAAACAAAATTGTTAAACAAGAAGATTTTATGATGTTTCGTACTCCCTCTGTTCAATTGTTTGCCCCCTTTTTGGAGTGCGTGCGTTTTACACTAAAAAATAATGTGTCTATGAGAACTTTTTTTGAAAAAGAATTACACCAATTTTTTCTTCTCAATAAGATCTTTAAATTGGTATAAAGTTTGTTGAAAAAAATTAATGCTTGTCCATTATTTTTTGCGTGTAAAATGCATGCATTCCCAAAAGGGGCAAACACTTTGGAACGGAGGTATTACAATTTTTGCGTAAAATTTTGACTTACACATTGAAAATAATTTAAATTATGTAACATTATAATTAAAATTCACATTGAAAAAATAAGATTTTATTTTTTCATAATTTCACATTGAATAAAGATCTCATTTTATAGATCTTTTCGAGTAGATTTTAAATATATAAATTTCATAAAAAGTGAATATATAAAACAAAAGTTATAAACATTTTAAGATTTAAAATAAAAAGAGGAGAGTGAGGTGGCGCTGACATCAGCGTTTTCCGTTAGCTTTTCTAACGGAAGTTGACGGAGGGGAGGTATGTGACATTTATTTTCAAAAGTAGGAGAGGTTAATGGAATTTCAGAAACCTTAGGGGAAGTCCCTGTAATTGTCAGAAACCTCAGGGGAGGTAGGTGAAATTTACCCTTTAAATATCGGAATGTTTTTTTATTTTTTAGGGGCTATTTCTTATTGACAAGTACTGGTATTTGCTTTTGAAAGTGTAATTTACCTACTTACATTTTGTTCATTAAAATTAAAAAAAAAAAAAAACCTCATTTTGGTTTTCTCTTTAAGCCTTCAAAGTTTGTTTAGAGAAGTGATCTTAGCTAACGGAAAACTAATCCTATTTATGGCGGGGTTAATAAGACGAGAGGATCATTGGATCGAAACTCTATGATGAGGTCAACGACTAATTCAACGGCTCACACCTCTTATGGGCCCACAAGTTCCTGGGAGAATCAGTCCAGCACCTTGTACTGTTCAATGATGCTCACATAATTCTCTGCCTTTTGGTCTATCCTTTTCAGACGGACCCAGCGATCGGGATCTGATCCATAATTACCCAATCACCCCACGACCTTTTCACCTTCTCTCTCTCTCTCTCTCCCCCAAACTCCGAAAATACAAAATCAATAATCATTCGCCCAAGTAGATCAATCACAAAAGTAAGTAAGCTTATCAATCATCCATACTCCATACTTGTTTGTTAGAAAATTTAACTCTCTCTCTCCCTCTCTCTAGACACATACACACGATCACACAATTACAGTGTATGTATAATAAAATTACGTAACTGTGCGAGCATATGGTGGTTAATCACTGTTCTGTTAGCTTCAACGGTTTAAGATCTCAGCTGTTTTAGATTTACTATTTTGACACTTGGACTTTTTCAAGCTTCCATTATTGACTTGGGTTTTTCGTTGTTACCGATGAATTATGACTTTCTGGAAATTGATTACGAAACTCATGAATCATCCTCGGATTTTCAAAAATATGGTTAGGTTTTTCAATTTCCATATGAAGTGCGTCAGTAAAGTAATTTGAGGGAAAGTTCGACTTTCTTTGGAGCAGGAACTGATCGCCCCAATTTGATTCTGAGAGAGAGAGAGAGGGGGGAAAAAAAAAAGAAGAGGTGGAGAGAGAGAACAGCAAGAAAAGCAGCTTCCAGAAAACATTCATTTATTCGTTTGGTGGAATAAATTTTGGGGAGATTGTGAAGGTGATTTTTCAGATAATAAATCGTATTCTGTTCCTTTCGGCTGGAGAGAAAGGGTTAAAAAGGAGAAAGAATAGCAGCTTGCAAAAGGGTTTCCGTTTATTTGGTCGAATCCAATTTCATTTGGGGAGATAGTGAAGTAGTTATCAGGGAAATTCAAATCTAGGTCTTTTGGTTTGGAGGGAGTGAGAGAGAGCCGAGAGGGAAAGAGAGAGATGGGGTCTTTCATGGGACATGTTCTACCCGGGTCATTATTTCTGCTGGTTGGGCTATGGCACGTTTGGAACTCTGTGGTCTGCTACGCATCGAACCCCAAATCGTTTAGGGTTAGGGTTTGGCATCCTGTACCGGGTTGTGATGGTAGGCTCAAGTACTTGGAGCTTTACATTGTAGCAATAGGGGCTTTCATTGATATGTGTATAGAGCTTTTGTATTCAACCCACCTCAAGTTCTTTGTTAACGGTGTACTGAACCCTTCTCACATGAACGATTTCGAGCATTCTGGGATGCTTCTCATGTTCTTTGTCTTCGGGGTCATCACCCTGCTATCAGAAAAAACCAGGTCAGTGTTTCTCTTATTGAATGTTCAAAGCGTTTTTCGGATGTAATTATTCATAATTTGGTTATTTTTGTGAAGATGTGGAATGAAAACAGAATTTGGATACTTGAATTTACTGTCTGGAATTCTTTAAACTAAATTTGTGCTCTGCTTAGACTAATACAATTCTGGATTGCCCCAGATGAGATATTCATATATTTGGGAAGCTAAACGTGTAATATTTTGGCTTGTGTTTTGGGTTTTGATATTACTTAAAGTACCTGATGGAATGGAATTTCAACTTAACCTAGTTTATTTGAAATGGTGCCTTCCAACTTTCTCTAGATGCAACTCTATGAAGAGCACATGAAACTTTGTTCTAATGCTGTCAACTCATGTCACAATTTCCTTTTCTCGAGTCATGTTCCTTTGCATGATATTGGTCCTAGAACTAGTGATCACTTATACTAATCATAATCTTGGATAGTTTTCGCATTGACATTGGTTAAGTGCTAGTGATCACTTGTAGTTACCATAATCATGGTAGTTGTCACACTCGACATTGGATAAGTGCTACGACTTCAAGTTTTATGAATCTTTGGGACATCAATGTATTCCTTAATTGGCTATAGGGATACCTTATCATATTGGCAAAAGGCAAACAAAGAAAGAAATATAATGACAGATTTGTAGTTATGTCCTTAGCTGTGAGCCATATGCAAATGAATGGATAAATTTGTTAGTCGTTCTACTTCTTGTTTTTCTGACTTCTAATGTACTTTATCGGGGCTTCCTAACACTTCAATGCATATTCTGTAACTCATTCTGGCACTTCCTAACTTGTAAGATCGTGAAACTTGTGGCTCACAAATTTCACTGTCAAAAATGTCCCCTAGTAAGTATAAAGACCTAAAGTGGTTCTTCTATTGATATCAATATAGTGTCATTTTGATTTGGCAATTTGTCAAAAGGTTTTCTATATACTTATAGTCAAACGTGCTAGGCAAGAATTATTTTTGTACAGAGGTACGGAATTATTTAGTATTGATTTTTTTAAAATGATAACGATAGTTATCTCAAATATATGCTCTCTGATTTCTGATGCAAGACGGCCCATTAGTCTAGTTAGATACAATTTTCCCCTTAATTTGAGGACAGTATAGTTAGAATGTATGGGTGAAAACTTGTGATTTGTTGAGTTTAGATGCAAATGGCTTTGGTAAAAGGTCTCTGTCTCAACCAGTTTCATAAGTCTCAGTGGATGGTTATACATGGAATTTAGAAAAGTTGCCTCCGAACTATTCATTTTGAGTCTGTTAATACATACGGAATTCCAACACTCTGCACTCGTATTCTTGCGATTTGACTTGGCTTTTGACAATTGACAACTAAAGAAGGATTCTTTGGTCAGGATATAGACTAACACATTTTCGTTATTCAGCTTTCTGCCCTTGCCAGAAGGAGCTCTATGCTTGATTGCCGCCACAGCCTTCTGTGCTGAGTATCTCCTGTTTTACTTCCACTCAACCACCCACAAGGGCCTTGAGGGATACTACCACCTCCTCCTCGTCATCCTAATAGCCCTTTGCATCTTATCCTCTGTTGCAGGGGCCCTCTTCCCAACCAGCTTCCCTGTGGATTTGTGTTGTGGCATTGCCATAACGCTCCAAGGCCTCTGGTTCTATCAAACTGCTTTCACTCTCTATGGCTCCATGATGCCTGAGGGTTGTAAGACCAAGAACAATGAGATCTCGTGCCATTCAACGGACTCTGAGGTCCGAGGCGAATTACTTGCGAATTTCCAGCTGTTTTCCATGGTGATTGGTGTCTTTGTTACTGTTGTATTGTCATACATTTTCGCAGCTTCAAGATTTGGGCATTCTGATCTTAGGAGCTTGCACATGGCTGAGGATCGGCCTGATCACCTTAAAGTAAGTGATGTTTCTTTACTTTAGACTCCACACATTTTGAATCCTTCTTTCTTGTTTGCATTTCTTTTTCCCTTTTGCCCCTTGTGTGTTTTATTCTTCTTTTTGGTTTGGATTGACGTCTCCAGTGTACGTGTGAAATTGTTCGATGTTGCTCAAATTGAGATTAACGTCGTCTTATGTTATAGTATCAGTGATAATGACAATTACGCTTGGTCTCACGAAATATTCTCTCTTTTACTCGAAAACTACAGCATCACTTTTCACAAAGTACAGACAATGAATAAGATTTTTTCTGTCATCATCTGCGCATGGGATAAAAACATCATTTTTTCTTAGCCATACTAAGCTACTTGATATTTATTTTTCAGGTTTCGAGTGCATTTGTCATGGAAGGCTGAACCAATTTTGACACGAGGGGCTCGAACAAGTTAATCTGGTAACTATGTAGCGTAAACATGTTGAATAGAAAATTCCTCATCTAGTGATCTTAAAAATGGATTTGAGTTTTGTTGTTCAGCCATACAAAAATAGAAAAATATCCTGAGAAGAACCACTACAGATACCAATAATCTGAGAATAAGGTTCATTTGGAGTATTTTTTTTTCTCATCTGTTGGGCTTTCAGTGGGTTTCAATTTCTGCGGATGGATTACATGGTCTTTCCGAAGAAGATCTCCACTAAGGCTATGTTTGAATTAGGGAATTTGTGGATGAATTTACAAATGTAAAAGCAAATGATAGGGAACCAAGCAAATTTGTTTAGTTTCTTCACCTCATCGCATCATTATGTTCTTGTTTTCTCTTTCCTTTTTCCCCTTTGCAAATCCCTGTTCGAAGGGGATATGAGAGGGTGGATAATGTAAAATTTCTATTTTGCCCTTTCAAATAAATGCATTTACAATTTTTTTTAAAAGCTTTTTCGTTATTTGTAGCTAATTGGAGATCCTCTCTCTCTCTCTCTCCCCTCCACCATTCCACCTCTAAAAACCTCCTCCTCCCAGAAAATCGAGCTGATCAACCTCCAACATCTCTCCTCTCGACAGCTTTCTATCAAAATTCTCCTTTGAAATAGGTTTGCAATTCTATTTTTTTTTAAAACTGGAAATGGGTTTCTAATTCTGGGTTTCTTTTGTTTACCCCATCTTTTGCGTTTTTTGGGTTTCTTGGGAAAAAATTGTTGAATCGGAGATCAATTGGTCATGTACTGAAATCTGTTGGTTGTAATTTGGGAACAAAAAAACAATCAAAACAATGCAAAAGATTGGCCGTTGGTTGTCATGTTTGGTGGGTTTGATTTTTTTTTATTTATTTATTTATTGAAATTTGTGTGTTGAAATGGAAGAAACAAAGTTCTTGTAGTCGATTTCTGTTTCGCAAACCTAGCTCCGGTCATGGGTTTAATTGTTGTCTCGGAATTGTCGTCGTTCAGTTCGTCGAGTTCTTCTTCCTCCTCTTCTTTCTCTCTCTGCGTAGGAACAATGGGCGGGGGTGTTTTGGTAATGTGGTGCCCGGATAAGATTTAGACAGGGGAGGGGGTGTCCAAAGATAAGGACCCTGCAGTGGTATATACATATCCCAGGAGAATTATATCCGGGACACAAAAAAGTGACAAACAATGGATATGGGCCACCCGGATATCTATATCCGAGAGAAATTTATATCCCCCTCCTATATACCCTGCCAAACAGGGCGTAAAGGTACTATGTTATCCCAACCCATCAAGCTATTAAGTATTAATCCAACTTTTAACTCCATAAAAAGTTAGAATCCACAAGTTCGGTCGGTATACAACTTACCTAACCGTTGGACCAAGTGCCCCGGTGATAAAATATGAAAACTTTTAGTATCTTTACTAGAATTCATTGCCTTGTTGCTTTCCATTTTATGGAGAGATTGCCTCATCATTGGCATACTATACCGTTGTTACGTGCTACAAGCACGGTATCCGTGCTATGCACAACACCATATTTATTTTTTAGCGGTTTTACCTCTCCATGATTAAAAAAAACCCCTCCATGATTTAAAATTGACTCTAAATGTTGAATTTTTTTATTCGGAGAGTTTCTCCTCCGTCTATTTTTTTAAGTGTGTAGTTTTGTAATTTCAATGCATTAAGGAGACATCATTATTATACCTTTTACATCAACTTTTTTTTTCTCCACTTTCTAAAATAATCTTTCACTTTTATCCATTAACTTTTCAAATGGACAATATAATAATTGTACAAACTTTTACCTATATTAATTTTTCAAAATGGACACTTTTTTCTTTTTCAAATTCAATATGGACAAGTAATTAAATGGTTTTCTCAGTATCCTAGGCCTAGTCTAAAAAATGTGTCCTAAAAGTATAACACTTAAATAATTTTTTCAGCAACAATCACAATACGAGAAAGCTTAAACATTATAAAGTTTTACCAATCATTATATAATAATAAAAAGTCAAAATAAAAAGTCTCCAAATACATATAACACATGAGTATAACTAACTAGTAATCAAATAATCAATATGAAGTAATTAAGAGGGGGGAGCCTTACATCACAGTTGCACCATTGACAAATACCACAACAAAACAACTTTACACATTTGCTGTCAAGGAGGAATGCAAGGTTGTCCCACAACACGTAAAATGACATAATGAGTACAAATTAATCAAAAGGGGGGAGCCCCAGCATCACACTTTCACCCTTTGCAAGCTCTATAACAAATAAAATTCACCCATTCCAAGGGAATGATGCATGGTATCCCTCTTGCGCCCTTAACGAGTATTAAAAAAAAGAGAGATATATAAAAGATGAACAATGCACCATTAGAGTAACTGTTGCTAGTTTTAAATTACTTGCCAAAAAAAAAAAAAAAAACAGAAGTGGTTTGGCATTTCCATTACACATGGAGTGGTAAAATGAAAAGGATTGATATATGCTTTTCGATACATTTTGGAAGAAAAGAAAACAAAAAAATATCCAAAAGTTCTTGCCTATTGAGTTAGGACTCTTCTAGCCGTACCGACCAAATAGTACCGACGGCGCCGGGGACCCCGCCGTCGGTACCATGGGCGTCGGTACCTCTCGATTTACCGATTGAGTTATGAGACAATTACGGGCCGGTACAATTTAAAAGGGTGATGCACGTCTAGGTCCACCTTGAAATGGGAAAAAGTACTGCCCAGGTAATACGCCACACATGGGCTCAAATTTCGTCCCTTAGTCTCTCTCTCTCTAACCACCCCACATGGGCACTCCCAAGTGCCTAAATCCTAGAGTACCCATGAAAGAGAGGAGGGGAGGCTGCTGTGCACATTTTGCACAACTGTGCGACACAAAATGGCCCTGATTTGTGGGCAACCCAATTGGTTCGCCAAATGCATCGGGTCCCACACAAATAATCCGAACCGTTAAATAATTTAAAAATAATTATTCAAGTGGTCTTGAAAAAAATCAGGCCCATTGAATATTTTTACGTAATTGATCTAATTCATTTGATTTTCATTCAGAATTCAGGACCCTGTATTTTGAAAGAATCTTCAAGAAAATTTATATAATTTTACGCTAAGTAACCCATTGATCTCAAGAAGCCCTACCACACCTATGGTTCAGATCAATGGATTATCGAGCGCACAATTGTATAAATTTTCTTCAAAATTCTTTCAAACTACAGGGTTCTAAATTCTGAATGAAAATCAATGAATTAGATCAATTACGTAAAAATATCTAATGAGCCTAATTTTTTTCAAGATCACTTAAATAATTATTTTAAAATTATTTAACGGTTCGGATCGCTTGTGTGAAACCCGAAAGCGGGTCCCACAAAATCGCATTTGGCTTACCAATTGGGTTGCCCACAAAACGGGATCGTTTTGTGCCACACAACAGCTGCTGTGCAAAACATGCACAACAGCCTCCCCTCCTCCCCATGAAATTGCATAAACCTAAACCCTAGGGTACCCTAAGAAAGTGCCTAAAACTTTAGGGTACCCTATGAAAGTACCTAAACCACTAAAACCTATAATAGGAAAGTGCACCATAAACCTAAACTAAATGGTACCCTATGAAAGTGCCTAAACCTAAACCTAAACCCTAGGGTACCCTATAAATCCCAGGGTACCTTATGAAAGTGCCTAAAATCCTAGAATACCCTATGAAAGTACCTAAACCATGAAAACCCTATAATAAAAAGTGCACTCTAAACCTAAACCCCAAAAAGGAGCAACTTACCTTAATGGTAATTACAAAGTGACTTACCTTAATGGTAATTAAATGCCTATTTTCTTGACCTAGATGTGAAAATCTGTTGAGTTATTCTGATCTTATGAGGCTATTAATCAACCAAGTCTCCAAAGGGTAGTTTGAAAAATCCATAACGGCCCAATGATCATTACCATTGTTTAGGCCTTTTTCGAAGTAAGATCGAGCGTTTTTATTTTTTTGGGGTCAATTTCACTTACCTCCCCTGAGATTTTTGACAAATACAAAGACCTCCCCTATACTTTCTGAAATTTCACTGTCCTCCCTTACTTTTCAAAATAATTGTCACTTACCTCCCCTGCCGTTACTTTAAGGTTAAATCATTTTTCATTATTAAAAAATAGCTTATAGACAAAAAGAATCGAAGAGAATTTTTTTCACAAAAAACTATTTTTTTAAAAACTAATTTTGGAATTTTTTTAAAAAAATAGTTTTTGAAATGAAAAATTTTCAAAAACATTTGTTTTGGATAAAAAAAAATAGTTTTTGGTAAACCGTTATTTAAAAAAAATAAAGTTTTGAAAATACTTTTTTTAAATTTGGAAAATAAATTTTGAAAAAAAAAAAGTTTAAAAAACTATTTTCAGAACTAGTTTTTTTCCCCTACAAAAAACATTCAAAATGAAAATATTTTTATACTTTTTGTTTAGAAACTATTTTTTTCAAAATAAAAAAATTGAAAAAGAATTTCTTTTATACTTTTTGTTTAGAAACTATTTTTTTCAAAATGAAAAACGAATTAGTGTTTTTGGAAATTTTTTTGACTCTACTTTTTTTTAAAATGTTTTTTTAGGGTGGAGAACATATACTAAGGGTGTTACAGTCATTCCCCACCAAAATTTAACACCGTTAGCCTTAAAGTAACGGTAGGGGAGGTAAGTGGCAATTATTTTTAAAAGTAAGGGAGGGCAGTGGAATTTCAGAAAGTATATGGAAGATCTCTGTATTTATCATACCTCAGGGGAGGTAAGTGAAATTGACCCAAAAAAATAAAAAAAGGCTCAATCTTACTCGAAAAAGGCTTAAACAATGGTAATGACCATTGGGCCATTATGAATTTTTCAAACTACCCTTTGGAGACTTGATTGATTAACAACCTTTTAAGATCAGAATAACTCACCGTGCAAAAAGATCAGAATAACTCAATAGATTTTCACATCTAGGTCTAGAAACACTACAAGAAAAATGACTATTCCCGGCATTAGAAAACCGCCGGAAAAAGTCCTAAGACCGCCGGGAAAAGTATAACCGGCGGTATAAATGCAAAAAACCGCCCGCCGTCAAAACGGCCGTCGGGAAAAGATAAGTGGCGGTAATATACCGCTGGTAATAGTTATTTTCGGAAAAAAAAATTGTCCCGACAAGTTTCGAACCCGCGACCCTTTGTGTGGAGCCCCGACACCTAACCACTCAACCACCCAAACTTTTTGGTTATACTTAGGAAATAAAAATATTTATATTAAAATTTACATTTTTACCGGTGGTTTTTTGGATTACCGCCGGTAAAAGTGACCTTTACCGGCGATTTTATTACCGCCGGTAATAAAACCGCGGGAAAAATTATTTTTGGCGTAGTGAAAATAGGCATCTAATTACCATTAAGGTAAGTCACTTTGTAATTACCATTAAGGTAAGTTGCTCTTTTTTGGGGTTCAGGTTTAGAGTGTACTTTTCTATTTTTTTTTTTTTGGGTAAAAAAGAGTCATACTCAAGTCTATTATGAAAAAATGTGCCCCCCAAATTAGAACTTTTTGGAATGTCCCAGGCCTAGGGCTTGGGCCGACCCTGAATTGTATTAAGACAGAGTGTTTGACAATGAGGAAAAGTTAGAATTTTTTTTTCCTGTTGAATTAGAAAGGGATAAAGATACGGGTACAGAGCATTTGGTACAGAAAACGTACCGATCGCGTTCGGGGACCCACTTTTGGGTCTTACACGAGTGATCCGAACCGTTCATTGTTCTTAAAACATTTTTCCGAGGGTCCCCACCAAAATTTCAGTTCAATCGGATGGTTGGAAGTGCTCCAACCAAAGTCCCACTGTTCCAACCAAAATTTGGGACCCAAAAGTGGGTCCCGAAAACACGTCTTGCGTTTTCTGTGTGTTTTTTTCTGTACATCCAACACTGTCCATTAGAAAGGGTAAATTTCACTAACCACCCTTGAGGTTAGAAAGAGAAAATCCAACGGAGTTTGAACAGAAATCCAACCGAAGGGGAATTTGGATAATAGTTTCAAAAGGGGAAGTGATAGTTTAGAAATCTCATGTGAGGTCCTTGCATTTGTCAAAAATCTCGGGAGATGATAGTAGCTGGGTTAAATTTTTCTGTGACCAAAAGAAAAGATTTAGAATTTACACATGTTTAGTAGTAAAGTAATAATACGGATATAATACTATAGATATCCATGGTTTTTCCTAATTTTTGTTTTCTATGACTGGCCCCGTTCCTTCTTCATTTTTGTTTTAGTATTGATGTTGTTTTTCCTAATTTTTTTTGTTACGGATTCGTATTAAACTTTGACTAATGATTCTTGCATTCTCTTTTTTTATGAATGATCTCCTTTTTTTTTTTGTCTTTGTAGTCAAACTTTTAAGTGTAATGGTTTCACTAAAAGACGAAAAATAGAGTGCATTCATAAAAAATGAGAGTGTAAAAATCATTTCCCTAAACTTTTTGGTCGACCAGTCGTATGGACGAGAAGAGCAAAAAAAGTTAAAAAAAATTACAAAAAAAAAGAGAGTTCACTAAAGTTAAAGAAGTACCAAATAAATGTTTTTTTTATTGGTCTTTAGTGTAGTCTTATACGAGTTTTTTTTCCTTCTAGTCTACCATTTTCGTGATTTTCTTATTATTCTCGTCTAGACTAATGATTAATCTAAAAGATTACAAAACTAAGGAAAAATTTAAGTAAATAAGATCAAAAAAATATGAGTAATTTAGAAAGATTCAACCCAAAATCTAATTCCTAGACCTCCTTGAAGTTTGCGTGGGTAATGATTGCAGGCTAGTTTGGATGACTTGAATCGAGAATGTAATTCTATTTGGCTTAATTCCAAGGACACCCACTAAACTATCACGTTTTTGCAACATGACCCCCTAAACTTCAAAAAGTGCCAACCTAACCCCTCTAACTTTCAAAACATGCCAACATCACCCATTCCCCTAAAAACCGTGAAATATATGGACGAAAACGTGTGAAAAGCCGAAAATACCCCCTTGGTTAAATTTACGTTTGGATGGAGGAGACACTCGGGTAATTTTACACCCTCCTCTCTCGTTCGTTCTCTCTCTCTCTCTCCCCCCTCTGGCTCTCAGTCGACGACCACCACCTCTCTCTCTCTCTCTCAGTCGAGGACCACCAAACCACCATGATTGATCTTCTCCCTCTCCCTTCTCCACCATGATCGATCACCACAAACCCTTCAGCAACACTCTCGAAACCCTCTCACTCCCCAAAAAACACACCTAAAACCCTAACTCAGTGTATACAAACCCAGATCTGTCTCTCTCTTTCAACGCGATCCAGGTCTCGAATCAGAAGGTCTCTTTCAACGCGACCCAGGCCCAACCCCGAAAAGGTTTGAGTCAGAAACACCCTACGTTTGTGTTTGAGTCTATCCGAATGCATATGTATATTATGCTCAGATTTTTGCAATTATTTTAAGGCTTACTTTAATTGAAACTTTAATTGAAACCGAAACCCTAGATTTGGCTACCAAAACCCTAGATTTTTGTAATATACATTTGTTTGTGTGTGTATATTTAAACCCTACATTTCTTCGATTGAATCAAACCCTAATGATGAGATATGAATGTTTTTATGTTTAGTGCTTTAAAAAATTGGGGATTTGAAGTTTTTTATGTTCATGCCATTTAAAAATTGGGGATTTTGTTCCTGTTGATTATAATATTCCTGTTAGTGGTAGTTGGCTTAATATTCTTATAATACTCTCTACTTTTGTGCCTATTCTTTAATTTTTCCCAATTGATATGCTACTGCCTACTTTTGTGCCTATTCTTTTAATGTTCCCCAATTGATATGCTACTGCCTGCAAGACTGTAACCACTATAATCTTCCTGTTTCTTTTGTTAACTTGTCCCATATGATAACCTATTTTTGTGCATCCCTGTCCCATATGATAACCTGTTATTTGTTTTTTGGACATAAAACATGGTGGATTTGAGGTGCACTTTGTATATTCATGTCGGTGGTCAAATTGTTAGAGGCAACCAAGTTGAGTACGTGAAGGGGGTCAGGGCTGAAAGCAAGGTAGATCCAGATTCCTTCTCTTATTATGATTTGCTGGAAGTAATTAAGGGGACAGGGTATTATGGACAGAAAGATAACCTAAGTTTGATTTATACAAAACCAATGTGTGACATGGACACTGGGTTAGTTCAATTGACTTGTTATGATGATATGCTTCACATGTTTGCAAAGTTTTTTGGTAACAAGTACATGGGAGTTGATGTGTATGTGCATTGCCCTAATGTTGTTGAATTTGATGAGGAGGATGACATAGGTAGAGACACAACTGTTGTAGACCAAGGATGTTTGACTGAAGTGGGAGTTGACTTAGAAGTAGGAAATGGAGTAGTTGGAGATGAAGATCAGGCTGTAGAATCAATGGAGGAAGAAAGTGATCTAGATGGTGAGTGGCTACCCTACTTTGATTCTAAAAGTTCTTGTGCATCTATGAGTGGGATAGAAGAGTCATCTGATGAAGAACATGAGGAAAATTGGATTAAGAGGAAAAGGTGTGCATATTGGATTCAGAGGAAGACCTAGTGTGAGGGATGGCCCAAGGATAGGCTTGCCAAGGCCACATGAAATCCTCATTTGATGTTGCATAAAATGTTCATCAAAGTGACTAATATTAGTAATTAATCAATGTAGGGATGGAATTTTTCTACAAGGATAGGATCATCTGCTGCCTTGTGGATGAACCAGCAAACAGGGTCATCTGCTGCCTCATGTGGCTGTGGTAGTGCCACTGGCAGTGCTACAATCCCAGGCACTAGTACTCTGAGGCAGTATTCTCAAGGAGCAACATCAACACCAAGTACCCAGAAATCTATCACTGATCTGCCACCATGACATGTGTTATTAGGTTAATTTGGTAGTAGTATTGAACAAAGCTCCAGGCAGTACTATTTTCTGTATGTTGTGACTTAAGTTATGATGTTGAATTAGTATTTTGGAACTTGTAATCACTGGTTATGGTTGTATTTTGGAACTTGAGGGTCACTGTAGTAGTGGTATTGCTAAAAACATTGCACTTGACATCATTGGTTATGCCTGTATTATGGACACACTTGACATTAGTAGTAGTAGTATTTTTTTTTTTTGGGTAAATCAGTAGTATTGCTGTATTGCTATATTTTGGAACTTCAAGTCTGAAAATTATGGCTGTTTTTTGTTGACTTGGCAATATTGAACAAGTGTGTTGGTATATATTGATAGGTTTATGGTTGTATTGCATTTCATTCATACGTATGATTGTTCATCATCAAGTCTGAAAATGCATGCATTTCATTCACACTTAAGGTAAATACAAGGGCATGTTCTTAGTGGACGGCTTCCCACTTGACACAAGCACACAAATCACAAAGACAGTGACAATGAATAGGCCTCGCACAACTATAATCTTCCAAAAAGAGGTTGGTCCAATCTGTCCAATGTTGGTAGCTCGAGCTCCAATCTGTGCATTTAGAGCATCATTCCTACCTAGTAGATGCACATTCATCTCAGTCAAGTTTGCTACTTTACAAAGCAATGCCGCATTTTCTTGTTCCAACATTTCTTTTCCTCTTTTCAACTCTTCCACTTGTCTGTCAAGTGCCTCCTTTTTGGCTTGCATGATCTTGGCATACTCCAATCCATTACGGCAGGTTTCTTCATCTACTCAATCAAAAAAATTGCAACAATTTTTTTTCTTCTGAAAATTACAAGTGTAGTGGTTACTATATTGAAATGATCAGATAACATGGACATTTATTTTTATTTTACCTTGTAATTAACACAGCCAAGGAACCTTCTTCCGGGATTTGCCACCATCAGTGACCTCCTCACCACAACCCTTTCTCGGCATACACATTTTGGTAATCCATCATTATATTGTGAATTTGTCACGTGGCTGGAGCTGTTGCTCATGACCAATGTATCTGAGAGAGACACAGAGAGAGGGAGAGTTAGCAAATCTGGGTTTTGGTGACCATTGAAACTGCAAAATCTGTAAATCTGGGTTTCGAAAATTTGAAGTTATCAATCTGGGTTGGGGTTCCTCGTCAGAGAGAGAGAGAGAGAGAGAGAGAGAGAGAGAGAGAGAGAGAGAGAGAGAGAGAGAGAGAGAGAGAGAGAGCTTGAAATCTGGTAATGGCAAAGAAGGTTTTGAGATCTGGTAATGGCAAAGAAAATGAAATCTGGTTATGGCAAAAAATTCCCAGGTTGGGGGGTGGGTTGGGGTTCCTCGTCTGGAGAGCAAGAGAGAGAGAGAGAGAGAGAGAGAGAGAGAGAGAGAGGAGAGGAGAGGGAGAATATGTGTTATATACACAAATTCCCGCCCATACAAGGGCATTTTGGACTTCAAATTAAATTTTCCGTTACATTGTTCAATTTTCTGTCCATTTAAGAGCTTTTTTAAAATAGAGTTGGACGGAAGGGGTGATGTTGGCACGTTTTGAAAGTTAGAGGGGTCAGGTTAGCACATTTTGAAGTTTAGGGGGTCATGTTGCAAAAATGTGATAGTTTATGGGGTGTCCTTGGAATTAAGCCATTCTATTTCTAGGAATGTCATTCCTGGTAAAATGATTCATGGGTAATCTCATTGACGTATTTGGTTGGAAATTTTTTTGCATGCCGAGCGGGCTACACGTGGTGTCCATTCACGTATATCCGGCTATCCAAAAGTGTTTTGGATGGTCCAGATTTATCCCTCTCTCTCTCTCCTCTTTCTCTTTCTAAATCCGAGCCGTTTAAATTGTTTTGGACGGTCGAGATGTGCGCTCGAGCACCACGTAAGATGGTGCCCGCTCGACACTAAAAAAACTCCTGTCGATACTTTTGGACAACCGAGATGTGCCCTCAGGCACCACCTGCTTGGTACTAAAAAACTCCTGTCGACACGGTAATGTTAGCCAAGAATGTTACCCCGAAATATTAAAACTAGGCTTATCTACATTTTTGGTCATAAAATACATCAAGTTTCATTTTCGTCTTTATGATTTTTTACGTGTTGATTTCGTCCTCGTATTTTCTAACAATATTTCAATGTTACCCTTCCATTAACTTTGCGACGGAAATTTTTCACATGGCTAACGTTTGCTGGCATGAAAATGACAAAAGATGCCACTTGGCTGAAAAGGGTGAATTCCTATTAGGGGTGTATACGTGGTCCGGATCGGATCGGCATGAATCCAATCCTAATCTGCGAGTCACGGTTTTGAGAAAATACAATTCGTGTCCGGACCAAAAGTCTAACGGTTCGGTTCCAATCCGATCCGCAAGTCACGGATCGGTTCCGGTTTTATCCACGGATTACATGTCATACGTAAACAAGTAATAAACAGTTTCATCAAAACAAAATCCTGAAAAATCCAAGGTAGAAAACAGAGAGACCTTAGATAGAGCATGTGATGACACAACCGGGGCCTAAACAAGTAGCAGTGGAAAGCATGTAGCTTAGTTCAGTTACATAGTGGAATAGAAACAATGACCGTTTAATAGCACAAAAAAAAAAAAAATAGTGAACACCTACAAAATTCAGTGAACAACTACTGAATTGATTAAAGTCCAATACAAATGCACGACGGTAGAATTAATACATCAAATGGGGTAATAATTTACCTCCTAGATTTTAGGTAAAATTATTTTGCCATCCCATACAAAAATGAGTGTTATTTCCCACCCATGTATTTCGAAATGTTATGATTTCATCCTGTAAAATGATTTTCGGACGATTGTGCCCTTATTAGGTATTTAATTAATATATATATATATATATATATATATATATATATATATATATATATATATATATATATATATATATACAAAGTGAGCTTCCCATCGGGACTCCACGATGGGCTTCCCATCGTGGAGACCCCCAATTCTCCTATTATCCGATCAAATTTTCACGATCCGAACCGTCCAATGTGTTTAAAAGGTGTTTTTAAGGGTCCCCGTGAAAAATCAGTGAAAAAAATACCGGGAAGGGCTTGATCCGATCATTTTTCGATAAAAACGCATATATACGCTTTTATCGAAAATGATCGGATCAAGCCCTTCCCGATATTTTTTTCACCGATTTTTCACGGGACCTTTAAAAACACCTTTTAAACACATTGACTTCGCTCGTGGGTGAAAAATTGATCGGGAAATAGGAGTACTGATGGGAAGCCCATCGAGTATACCTGATTGGAAAGATGTCGTATATATATATATATATATATATAGGATCAACTTCTAATGAGGGATCCCTCATTTTAAATAAAATGAGAACCAAGCAATTTTTCCACTTTCCGATCGTTGAAATTTTTCCACATCTAACGGTTCGGATCGTTGAAATTTGGTCGGGAAGCATGAGGTCCTCATTTTAAATAAAATGAGGGATCCCTCATTAGAAGTTGATCCTATATATATGTAGGTGGATTTTCTAGTCCAAACCCTCCCGTTAATAAGAAAAAAGTGATTTTTTTGTGTTGCAAATTATTTTTGGAAAATCCGAGCCGTCCAATGTGTTCAGAAGGTGTTTTTAAGGGTCCACGCGGGAAGTTTTCAAAAAAAAATACCGGGAAGGGCTTGATCCAAGCATTTTTCGCAAAAACTGTAAATATATATTTTTTGCGAAAACTGCTTGGATCAAGCCCTTCCCGGTATTTTTTTTTGAAGATTTTCCGCGTGGACCCTTGAAAACACCTTCTGAACACATTGGACGGATCGGATCGTCAAAAAAATGCTCGGATCACGGAGGTCCGGAAGTCCGGAGTCCGGAGTAGAAGTGGAACCTATATATATATATATGTTAATAATCTTTTCATTATTAATTGTTAGGACCGAAAAATCCTGTGTACGAATCATCCTATACCAGTCCCTTGACTGGAATCTTTTAAATGGCCACTAGGATGACTAATTACGGTTTTCAAATCAAACTACATGATCTTTCCTTTATGAGGTCTGTTTGAAATCTTTTTTTTTTTTTGAGATCTGTTTGGAGTAGCGACCGTATGAAGGAGTCATCCCATAACAGTCCCTTGACTGAATCTTTTAAATGTCCATTAGGATGACTAAATCACGGTTTTCAAATCCAAGGTATTATCTTTCCTTTACTGGATCATGTTATGTCAATCTATCCGATTGGTTTCCGTATTTTTAGCTCCATTTGAATTTCAAATTTTCTAATCCTACTCAATACTTGTTCGGCTACTTATAGATCCGACCATTTTGAACATTCTTGTTCGCATTATTCAATTCGTCAGGCCAGCCGTGGAATCCAGAAAGTTGGAATTTAATAATTTCTCAAGCAATTCGTCAAGTAATTTCGTCAGAAACGGAAAAGGTACTATATGTCATGATTTTTTGGATTTTTGTTTGTGATAAAATTGCGGTGTATGAAGCCCATTTCGTTGGATGAAAAATGAAGAAAGCGCCATCACACGTTAATAAACCCGTGCTAGTTTCCCGCACAGAATTTATGATATTATATTTCACCATATTTGTCACGCCAAAATTATGATATTATATTTCACCATATTTGTCACGCCAAAATTATGATGTCCTTATTATAAAAAGTTAGTGGTGATGATCTTAATGCCACTGGTGTATTAATTAATTGTTTTGTTGTTTTTTCGTCATACAATTGCGGTACTGTTGGCCATGAAGAATGAAGAAATCATCATCATCATCATCACACGTTAATACATCAGTGTCATTTTCCGGACACGAAATATGATCATACATTTCACCACACTTGTCACTCAGAAATTATGATGTCCTATTTCGTCATCATATGTTTATTTTTCCAATTAGTTCGATACCACTGGTGTGACAAATGTGGTGAAAATCCGGAAATCATTGTCACACAGAATTATAAGATTGTCACGCATAATTAATACACTAGTGGCTTTATTTACACAAAAATTATGGTCTTATATTTCTCCACATTTCTCTTGCATAAATTATGATATCCTATTTCATCATCATTTGTTAATGTTGCCAATTATTTCGATGCAGTTTGTTGGTTTGTGATGGAGGAAGAATTGGTCATTGTGTGCAAATATGGTGACAAGATCTGTCCTGTAGTGGTTAAAGGTGGGATGAATTTCGGAGCTGTTATGGAGAAGATTTGTAGGAGGTGGACTGATTTGGATCCAGAAACAGTCATCATGAGTTATTCAATTTGCAACGGTGAGCCTATAGTGATGGACAATGATGAAGATTTGGCGAAGTTGATCGATCTAGCACAAGCTGGGTCAATAAACGATATCGAGGTCCTTGTTGAAGATGGGTCCTTGGAGTTTACAATGACTAAACCAACTCCAAATTCGGTTCGGTCAACCGGTCAGATGTCACAATCCAGGAAAAGGGTTTTCACATCAAACGTGGAGGACAGTGACATGGTAACACCATCCTTTGTAAGTCACAAAAAACGAGTTTTAAAGTCGGTAGATTGGGTTTATGGTATCAAAGGTATTGGTCAGGCGTTTGTGGGTGGTGTGGTAGAATTTTTGGACGTTCTACGCAAGTATTGCATCGACCGGGGAATTGACTATGTCCTTGTAAAGAATGACAAGATGCGCGTGACGGCGCATTGTAAACACAGGAAAGGGGAGAAGAAATGCATGTGGGAAGTACATGGGAGGGTGTTTGAACCTAACGGTCTGATAGGTACTGAAAAGCACCCATTAATCCTTCCAATTTATGCTTTGTTAGTTAGGTTATATAGTTAACTGATTAGCGTTAGTTGGTGTGTGATGTTTTAGGCCTTAGAAGCTCGAGAACTTGGAAAACGTGTTTTTGAGTGATTTTAAAGCGCCGAGGACGGGAAGATGTGCATAAAAAGAGCGGAAATTCAAGTTGCAGCATCTCTGGACCGGACCAACACTTTCCGGGACCGGACCAGCACTTAACACGACTAATCCTACCTTGCGGACCCTTCGTCGGACGAGGAAAATTCTTGGTCCGGACGAAGCATACCGGCGGGTTCGTACAGCTCCCAGCTTCTCTGGTCCGGACCACCATGTCTTGGTCCGGTCAAACGAACACGGAAATCAGCTTTTTGGACGCGTTTTATGTAACTTTTAGGTGTCCTAGTATAAATAGAACATCATAACATAATGCTGGGGTTCCCAACGATTGAGAGAGGCTATTTTGAGAGAGAAACTCATTGTTCTTCATGTTCTTCATGATTCTTCGAATCAAAGCTTGTCGATCATCACCATGTCCGGCTAAACCCCTTTTCTAGGGGGAGGATGAAGTTCTTCACCAAGTAACCTTGCTTTTCTGCGTAGATTATGGTTATTATTCGGATCGATTACATGTTAAGAACTCGATTTCATATGAACAATGGAATTATGATTTTATTCTTCCAATCTGTTGTGTATTTGTAGTCACGTGCTCAAATACCGTAATCATGTAATTATTTTCAATGGTGCGATTGGAGTTCTGAGATGGATTATGCTCGTAAGACAGATCGTGCCGCGATTGTGAGACGGTCCGTGCTATGGGATAGTCCATGCCTTTTAACAACCGCTATATCTTCTTGACGATTATCGTTAGGGTTTGCAAACCCTAACGATAATCCTTTGCGATTCGAGTATTAATCATATCTATGCGATGCTTGGTTATGCGGTATGAACGGATTCTAAACCCTAGATCTTCTTCCCAAACAGTTTCACCTTTTAAATTATTGCACTCTTTAGTTCAATTATTTCACCAACAATCAAACCCCTTTTTACCAAATTAAACTAGAGGTTAATTGGAATTAACGCAACTCAACCAATTTGTCTCCGCGGATCGACACTCGGACTTAGCCACTATTCTTCTGAGTAGTAGTTAATTCTAAGTAATTATAAATATATTTTTGACTCGGCACGACACGATCAAATTTTGGCGCCGTTGCCGGGGACAATTTGCACGGTTGCTTAGTTTCGATTAGTTTTTATTTTAATTCTTAGTTTAGGATTTTTTTTTAATATTTATTTTGGTTCCTAGTTTAGGACTTTTTAATTTTGTTTGTTAGTGTGATTTTCAGAGTACAGGTTGCAAGGAGTGTGCAGAGGGTAACATATCAATAACAAAGGAGGGCACCATCACTGTGAGTATCGAATAGTTTGCATTAGGTTTGATTTGTTATGAAAAAATATGGATTACACCTATGCTCCCCAGTATCCTGAATATGTCCAAGAGCAGTTTAGTCATACCCAATGGTTTCCTGAACCGAGTTATGATTGTTACTCCAATAGTTATAATTCGGAATGGGAAAATCATTCTAATTTTTCATGGACACAACACTCTGCGGACCCATATTATGCCCCACCCCCAAGGCCTAATTTTTCTAATATTTCCGATCCATGGGTCTACTACCCTACTTCTCCACAACAGCCGTATGAGCAACCAGCTCCCCCGCCACCTCAAAAATATTCTTTAGATTTTCAGGAGAAGGTGTTGCAAGCTCTCGAAGAGTTTGAGGCTAATAATCAATGTTTCACCCAAGCACTTCACTCGCAAGCCCAGTCTCTCGCAAATATTGAAGCTTACTCAAACCAGATAGAAACTGCGATTAATCAATGGGATGAGGAAATATTATTGAATAATGAGCAGGAAGTAGGCATCGGGCATGATGAGGATGAGTGGCAGGTAGTGGATATTGAGCAGGTAAATGATATAAATTATGGGGAGAATACAAGGGATGTGGGACAATTAATCACCAACTTTGAAAACTCTAGGGTTGAAGAGCTAGACACGGAGTCTGAGGATGATCATGGTGATATGAGTAAATTGATGACTAACCCCACGAGTTTGAGGATTGAGGTTGTCATTGAGGAACAAGAACCTTTTGTTCACAAAAGTTTACCAGTAGATGAGGTTACCACCGTTTGCAAGATTGCGAGTCTTGTCAACAATTCTTTCACTAATTCAGGTGGTGATTTAGAGACTAACTTAGCTCATTGTGAAGATAGTTTTGAACTTGAAAAATCTATCGAGCAAGTGAGTTTGTTGGTGGACTCTGCTCCTTGGTCAGTTATTGAAGAGTGGATATCTAATGGGGATGGTATCCAACCTTCTTCATTATCTCCACTTTCGATTATCACAGAGTCGCCCGAATGTGAGTCACAACCTTTGTCACCCGATCATAGTTTTGAATGTTTGGGGGAGTCTATTTTAAATGAGAAGGTAGTTGCCTTATCTAATCCTGTCGTGCATCCACCATTACACAAGATTATCATATTAGAACAAATTGATTTTCTTGGTGTTGATATTTTTTATGAGGATCACCATCCATGTTTACTTAAACTCATCAACAACTTGAAAGTTAATTTGTTTTGGAATATGTGCTTGGTGGAATTTCAATTTCAAAAACGACTAAGCCAATTGCGATACTCTAAGTATTTGATCTTATGACATGGTCGAGTTCAATTTTTGAAAGAGAGCTTGAAAGTGGGTGAGATGTTTATGATAGTAACTCTTTATGTTGTGGTGAAAGTTCAAAATTCACGTGGGCGTTGTGTATTTATTGTATTTTATATTTTATTTTGTTCTTAGTGTTTAGTTGTTTTACTAAGAGTTTTTTTTTTTTTTTTTTTTTTTTTTTTTTTTCTGCGTTGTTTTTGTTATGTTTTTGTGTTTGCGGACTAACACATGCAGGTTTCTTGGTTCACGTTGGGGTTTTTTTTCCCTCCTCTCTTTTTCTGTTGTGTTGTTCGCTAGTTCGAGGTGATCTCTTTCCTCTCTTTATTTTTGTCCTTATCTTTTAGTGTCTATGCATTCAATGAGGACATTGCACTATTTAAGTTGGGGGGAGGGAACACTTTGTAGTTGTGCATATTTAGAGTCTTGAAAAACCAAAAAAATTAGAAAATTTGCAAAATCTTAAAAAGTTGGCCCCTTTGGCATGGAATTTTGGGTTTGTTGTGCTTACTTGTTGATTGACTGAGTTGAGGCGTGCTGCTATTGCATTGGCATGTCTTGTGTCACCCTAGTTCTGTCTGCTAGTTTGTTTCAAGGGCGGCATCATGGCACTTAAGCATGGCACCATTGCACATCACGTTTGTTGGGTTTTGATCACTTGTGAACTTTGATTTGTTTGTTCTCAAAGGCTATGATTAGTGGAGACTTATACCCTAGTGAGCTTTCGTGCCTTAGCTTTCTTTTGGAGAGGTGTCAAAATAACTCTTTGTTTGTCTCGAAAAGAACTAAACTTGTTGTCAATCTCATTATCTTTTGCAAAGTATTGGAATTGCATCGTATATCTCTCGTGTTTGGTTTGTTACTTGGATGTTACACCCCTAGGAGATGATCATGGGCATTTTCTTGAATTTGAACCGGTTCGCCTCTCTTGTTTACATTATCCCTTGCGAGCCATTTTGAGCCTTCAACACTTAGCATTTTCTTTGCTAAACTCCACCTTCCATATTGTGTTTTGAGAAAGGCAAAAGTGTAGCGGAATAGTTTTGAGAGAAAGATAAATTTTGTGCTTGATTTGGTGTCCCCGAATTGAAGCAAACAAAGTTTCAAAAGAATAACATATGTTGAAAAGAGGGGACACCAAAATATAGAAAAAGGATTGGTGAGATGGTGGTAGAATGTTAGCGATGAGGTGGTGTTGGAATGATGTTGAAAGGGGCACACATTGCATATTTGCCCTAAAATGAGTGTCATGTTATACTTGCTTACTCTAGGACACATGATTCTTTCACCTTAGCCTTGCGAATTTATCCATTGCCTAATGTTATAACCCTGACTACGACCTATTTGATCCTAGGGGTGTTGGGGTGTGGATTGGTGGATTGAGATGATTCCAATACTTGATGCTTGTTCATGAGATTGTGTGTCCACCATATAAAGCGTTTCTTTTGTGTCATAGTGTGCGGAGTATCTTGCTTCATATTTACACAACCTCCAAACCGCACACTTGAGAGTTTATAATTCACCTTGTTTCGAGCGATTTTACTTGTTGAGTGCATGACACAGTGAGAATTGAAGTCGAGGCTCGGTCCGGAGAGAATGATCGTTCTTTGTGCACTTGTGATTTAGGCCCATATTCACTCACGCTACACTTAGGTGCCATGATTTCGGTCTTTTGACTTAATAGCATTCGGAACTATATTGGCATGTTATGTCTTTGTGGTAGTGGTGCATTCTTAGCATGAGACATTGACGAGTTGCATGACAGGTTTTGGGTTCCATGTTGAGAGACTCCTTGTGTTTTGTGGGTGATCACTGCTGAAAACCCTCACGAGACTTCACTCGTCCTACCGGGGCCGCCCGGGGGTTTAAAAGAACTATCTCTGCATTAATTTAGTAGTTTAATCTTTCTTTTGCTAGGGACTAGCAAAGGGTAAGTTGGGGGGCGTGATAGGTACTGAAAAGCACCCATTAATCCTTCCAATTTATGCTTTGTTAGTTAGGTTATATAGTTAACTGATTAGCGTTAGTTGGTGTGTGATGTTTCAGGCCTTAGAAGCTCGAGAACTTGGAAAACGTGTTTTTGAGTGATTTTAAAGCGCCGAGGACGCGAAGATGTGCATAAAAAGGAGCAAAAATTCAAGTTGCAGCATATCTGGACCGGACCAACACTTTCCGGGACCGGACCAGCACTTAACACGACTAATCCTACCTTGCAGCACCCTTCGTCCGGACGAGGAAAATTCTTGGTCCGGACGAAGCATACCGGCGGGTTCGTACAGCTCCCAGCTTCTCTGGTCCGGACCACCATGTCTTGGTCCGGTCAAACGAACACGGAAATCAGCTTTTTGGACGCGTTTTATGTAACTTTTAGGTATCCTAGTATAAATAGAACATCATAACATAATGCTGGGGTTCCCAACGATTGTGAGAGGCTATTTTGAGAGAGAAACTCATTGTTCTTCATGTTCTTCATGATTCTTCGAATCAAAGCTTGTCGATCATCACCATGTCCGGCTAAACCCCTTTTCTAGGGGGAGGATGAAGTTCTTCACCAAGTAACCTTGCTTTTCTGCGTAGATTATGGTTATTATTCGGATTGGATTACATGTTAAGAACTCAATTTCATATGAACAATGGAATTATGATTTTATTCTTCCAATCTGTTGTGTATTTGTAGTCACGTGCTCAAATACCGTAATCATGTAATTATTTTCAATGGTGCGATTGGAGTTCTGAGATGGATTATGCTCGTAAGACAGATCGTGCCGCGATAGTGAGACGGTCCGTGCTATGGGATAGTCCATGCCTTTTAACAACCGCTATATCTTCTTGACGATTATCGTTAGGGTTTGCAAACCCTAACGATAATCCTTTGCGATTCGAGTATTAATCATATCTATGCGATGCTTGGTTATGCGGTATGAACGGATTCTAAACCCTAGATCTTCTTCCCAAACAGTTTCACCTTTTAAATTATTGCACTCTTTAGTTCAATTATTTCACCAACAATCAAACCCCTTTTTACCAAATTAAACGCAACTCAGCCAATTTGTCTCCGCGGATCGACACTCGGACTTAGCCACTATTCTTCTGAGTAGTAGTTAATTCTAAGTAATTATAAATATATTTTTGACTCGGCACGACACGATCACGGTCATTTCTATATCCGTACATTTCGGGATGAGCATGAATGTGGTGCCGTGTTGAGGACCACGAAGAATCCCCGAGCCACCTCAGATTTAATTGGTAGTCTGATTGTCGAAGATGTGAGGGCCAAATCCAAGAGGTCACCTTCTGACATAATTTTCGAAATGAAGGGGAGTATGGCCTGGACGTTTCATACCATCAGGCATGGTGGGCCGCGGAGAGGGCGAGGGGGGTTGTATTCGGGGATTTTGAGAATTCATTTTCTAGCTTGAATTGGTATGTCCGTGAAGTCCGGGTCACAAACCCCGGTAGTCACATTGTATTGGAGGTCGACGAGGAGTCAAAACGGTTCAAAAGGTTGTTCGTGGCTTTCCGTGGATGCATCGATGGGTTCAAACACTGTAGGCCCATCCTTTTTCTGGACGATACATTTTTGAAGGGGAGGCAAAAAGGTCAGATGCTTGGCGCAACCGGTAAAACCGGTAATGAAGGTATTTTTTTTTTAATGTTGGTTTCATAATTTTTAATTGAGTATGGTCTGATAATATTGCATGTTGACCAATGGTAATGTCACTGTGTAGTTATGGTTTGACAATATCCCATATTTATTGTGCTGTTTTATTTACTGGATGTATGTCGTACTGAAAGGTTTTCAATTGTAAATTTAGTATGGTTTGATAATATTGCATGTTGAGCAATGGTATTTCACATTGTAGTTATGGTTTGATAATATCCCACGTTCATTGTGAAATTTTTTACTTGCTGTTTGTATGGGAAGTAACCATGTTACTATTTTGGAAAAAGTAATTACCTCACTTTAAAGCATTTTTGTCATTTGTTTCACTTTAAGATGTTGGATTTTTTTCATTCCATTTTTCCATTTTATTATTTACATGGCAATGTGGTATGTATCTTGAACTAACACGTCCTTTTTCTTTTACAGAGATTTTCCCGTTGTGTTTTGTTGTTGTTGACTCGGAAAATGGTGATAATTGGTTGTGGTTCCTACAACATTTGTCTTATATACTTGATCATCAAAGGAGGTTCATATTTGTTTCGGACAGGAACCTTGGGTTGTTGGAGGCAATGAAGACCGTCTTCCCAATCTCTCCTCATGCATATTGTCTTTACCATTTGACATTCAACTTGAGGTACCATCTACGTGGGACTCTCGCTGCGTACAAAGAGTCGATGGTGCATTTGCTAAGGCTGGCTTCCCATGCCCATACTGAGGAGTTGTTCCACGGATATATATTGAGGATGGCCAACGAGGGCGGGCGTAAAGTGATGGACTTCCTAAAGAATGTCCCCGCTGATCGTTGGAGCACTGTGCACTTTCCAGGTTGCCGATATGGAGAGTTGTATTCTAACGTTGCGGAGTCATTTAATTCTTGGATCAAGGAAGAGCGCCACCTTCCCATAAGGAACTTGGTGGATGGCATTCGGGTGAAAATCATGGGTATGATTGTTGTAAGGAGGAAAAAAGCAAGCGAGTGGGTTGGGAAAATTTGCCCGAAAATGGAGGAGAAGTTGCATGATTCAGTCCAGGAGTCTAGGTCATGGGTTGTCATGGACTCGGGATATGGTGTTTATGAGGTGCACTCGGAGCCTACTGTTACCGTTGATCTTGTTGGAAAAACTTGTTCTTGCCGGAAATGGCAGCATGATGGATTTCCTTGTTGCCACGCCGTTGGTGTAATTACTGGTTTGGGTAAGGAACTTAGTGATTATGTTGATCCGTACTTTCACACGGAGACATATCGTGCCTCATATTCGCATTCTATAAATCCAATCCCTACGCTGTGGATGCCGCGTCATTCAAACGATGAAGATGCTATTCTCCCTCCTTTGTCCAAGAAACCATCGGGAAGGCCGAAAACTCGTCGTATACCTTCTCGTGGGGAGAAGGTGTCTCAGATCAGGTGCGGGAGGTGTCACAAGCTTGGAAACCATAACAGGGCAACATGCAAGGAAGCTACGTAGGTTTTGATGGTTGCACGAGGACGGCTTAAGTTTCATTTCAGCATTTTTATTTTACTATATTAACATGTCGGACCGTGTTTTTTTTTTTTAAAACTATGCAAGTCAATCGTCTCATTGATCATTGTTTTTTATTTGGTGGTTGTTTTATGAACTCGTGTCTTCATAGCTTCCATGGTGGGTTGAACTCGTTTTATGGTTTATGGTTTTGGTTTGTTTATGGTGGAGGTCATTCTAAAGGTGTTTATTTAGTTTGTTTTTAGTTTTGAAATCTTTGTGTGATGTTGAAGGTGACTTTGCAGGATGGATATGGTGTATTATTTTATCATTTTTTTTGTGTTTGGGTTTCGTGAAGAAAATTACTTCAGGAATCAAATTTTTGAGGTGAATTTTAGGACTCCGTTATGTGGGTGTTTGACAATAAGGTATGCTAAACCCAAAAAGTTTTCTTAATCAAATTTTTTCTAACCCTTCCTGTATGAGCGACAGAATGATTTCCTATACGGAAAATGGTTTTTCAGGGTCTCATGTTTGCTTCACTGTTTTGAGTTAGATGTGGGAACTAATGAATCATGTTTTTTTTACATAAAATCACGACACAAAATGGCTCATATAAACTGCAATTAACCCATCTCACATGCAATTAACGTCCAACTTAACCCAAGATCAGCTAAGAAGTCATCATAGAGTGGTGAATTGATCAAAAAATTGCACTGGGCAAAACTCATGTTAGGGATGAGATGCAAGGAAAAAAGCATAAGTATTATTGATCATCATCTATCCAAACTGTATACCTCGAACAAAAACTTTAGCACCGCTTAGCAGGAAAAACGTACACGAGGTCTCAAAAATTGCACCTACTGAGGAACCAAAAAACATGGTATCTCAATACCACATGTTTTATGATTTACCAAAAATAGCCTAAAAGATAAACCACAAATCCCAGACTACCAATTCCAAAATGCTCTACTGGAGAGCCATAAAATTTCAGACTAACAAGGTAAAATTCCATACGTAATCAAGTTATAAGGAATCCTACATTCGTTAACTACCAACAAGAATTTTAAAAAAAGACTTGTAATAGCGCGTATGAGTAATATGAACACAAAGTTTGAAAAAACTCCCAATGGTACAATACTACACCATAACTTCACTTTCAATTACCCAAAAAAAATGATAATCCGGTGTTCCATTATATCATCACAGCAGACACATATGATGGTAAAAAATGCATCGACAAGCATGCTACATTCAACTCTCATAATAAATTTCAATAATAATACACCACAACCTCACTTTGAACTTCCACAAAACATGGTAACCTAGTGTCCATTTTATAAGCCAAAAAAAAAAACAACCAACTCTTACGTTCCACAAAAAAAAAAAAAAAACCAGCCCCGGAAATCTTAGAAGCCTCAAAACGAATATGAACAAATAGGACCATAATTTCATTGTATCCAAATCTGGTATATTATTAAACCCCTAAATTATCTACTCAGAAACCCCCGAACACAACATCGAACTGAAACATGTTTTCGAACACGATTGTAATTCGAGTGAAGCTAATATACAATGGACAATTGTTGAGCAGGGAAGGATACTTACGCGCCATTGGTCAGAAAGGTAAAGACGTAGGCTGGTTAGGGCTTCACTCCGGCAAGAAAATCGACAGCCATATCTTCTCCATACATCCCGTAAGCACGCGTTTTCGACTTCTCTCCTTCGTCGGACGATACTGAGAAACAGGATGGTGGTGTCTCCGTCAAATTCGGGTTGTGGGAGGCGGGATGGGACGATGTGGGTAATGGGTAGGAATCCGCCGAGTAGTTGGGGTTTGGGGATTTTGGAATGGGACGATTTCACCGCAAAGTTAGGGGATGTGGGTTGTGGGGTTTTGAATTTCCGGAAAAATAGGGATCGACGTTGTCGAGTAAGGGATTTAGCACGGGTTGGGACGATTTGATTTTTTTGGAAGGGATGGTTTCTACCTATATAGGAAATGGGGATGTGTGGGACGGTTTTAGGATGATGTTTGATAAGGAAAACATCCCATTCCCATATCCAAACTTTCCATAACCATTACATTAACTGTTTCCGTTAATTATGGGATTGTGGGAATATTAAGATTTCATAACCATTAAATTAATTGTTTCCGATACTTATGGTTTTGTGGGACCATTAAATTTTCTAAAACTGTTACTAAAATGTAAGAAATATAAAAGGTCAAAATTTTACAGAAGGTCATTCTGGGTATTTTTTATATTTCAAGATGGGATCATAACAATTCAAATTCGGTAGGATGAAATCATAACGTTTTTTTCCGTAAGGGTCCTCTAATTAACTTCCCCTAGATTTTATAGGAGATAACATTATAACCCTAAATCAAATTGACAATATTTATGAAAGTGGTAAAATTATTTACACATACATACATAGATATATATTTATTTTCAAAAAATTATATATAATAAAAATCTCACGGTCCGGATCGGTTAATCCACGGTTTCAAAATCAAAATTCATGTCCGGACCGCGAGTCACGGTTTATTATTTTTTGGATCCGTGTCCGGACCATTAATCCACGGTTAAAATCCAAAACGTGCGAATCGGTTCGATCCGGACCGGATTCACGGTTCACCGGTTTTTTTGTGGAGCCCTAATTCCTATGTGAGCAACTCATTTTCCGCCAGAAAGTCAGCACTATTGGTAGCAGCTAAAATCCCTCCATGACTGTATCCATCCTCAACCACCACTCCAGCCAACCATAAAGCCATAAGTATCAACGTCAACCTTTATTCACCATAACCACTAGTCTTTGAAGCAATTACAAACCCTAAATCCAAACATTTTCATCCCCTCTGTTCGCATTTGTTTTCTCAGAAAAGGAAAGCTCAGAGGAGTGAGTGTTAAATTTCAAGCTCGATTGAGAAATTAGGGAAATCAAACTTAAATTGAATTTTTTTTAATGGTGAAAACTTAAATTCGTGTTTTGTTTTCAAACCCTACAAAATCAAAACCCCACAATTTAAGCTTAAAAAGATCAAACCCAACAAAATCAAATGCTTGCAGCTCCCAAAAAAATTTGTGAAATCCATCGGGTTTTCGTAAACCCAATAGAATTTCATGGGCCTCTCCCTCCATTCAATTGAGGGGCGCACTATCCTTTAAGGGATAACATGCATGCTGACCCCATCCGAGCCGTCCGTGGTCGGCGATCAACGGCCCAGATTTGCTTGGGCCCAAACAGATCTGCATCATCCATTACCGAACTAATTTGGGCCGTTGATCGCCGAACACGGACGGATCGGATGGGTCAACATGGATACTGTCCCTTAAGAGACATCACACCCCCCGGATCCTCCGTTTACACATGCACCAATCTTTTTCAGATGAGTCCATCATGCAATTAAAAGAATGGATTTTTTTTGAGCAATCGATGTTGTACATGACGCTTCATGCAATTAAAAGAATGGATTTTTTTGAGCAATCGATGTTGTACATGACGCTTTTAGGGAAGAAAAGAAGAGAACGAGAGCAATAGCCTGACCTAACAAATGATTCGGTCCGATTTGATCGGGTACCCCTTTAGGTAGCACCATAAAAACCCTACATAATTACGAAATTGAACATTTTAATTTCATCTTGATCAATGGAAGTTAAAAGATGATAAAAAAGAACAAGAATTTCATCTTGATCAATGGAAGTTAAAAGATGATAAAAAAGAACAAGAGAAAAAGATTGAGTACCTATCTATAGACTATATCAACTTCCATTATATACTCTCAATAATCGTTTACAGAAGAGATGGTTGTGGGTCGGCCTGGTGTGTCAGTGTGTGTGTGTGTGTGTGAGTGAGAGATGTAGAGGAAGGAGAAAGAGAGGGAGTAGTGGTGATTAGTGATGGTGAACACAGGGCATCCTACATGTCATTGGACTCATGGCCATGAATGAGTTAACGAAAAGGGGAACACTGAAATTTGTTAGAAAATATGAGGACGAAATTGACACGTAAAAACTTGTAAGGACGAAATTGAAACTTGATGTATTTTATGAGGATCAAAAGAGCAGATAAGCCTCAAGAGTCGTCTCCCCCCAAAAGCTGTTTTCAGTTTTCACCTAGTCGGATTTTTCGCCAATGTATACCATTTTATTTTATTTTATTAGGCTAAATATACCTTTTCTCAAACAATTTTTAAAACTATACCTATGTGCCATATGCGACACGTATTCCACGCCGCGTACTGGAAATGCGGTATTCTACCCTAAGCCGCGTATAGCATATGCGGCATACCCTCCTTTCCTTGGTCTTCATTTTTTTTTTTATCATGTTTGGTGATCTCTTGGTTGTATATTATAGAAAAAAAATCACGGACACTGACTATTATGGAAAAAAGAGGTAATAACTCCAATTCCAATTCACTATGTAAAAGAGGTAACTCCAATTCCAATTATCTTTGGTTTGTTTTTGCGTATAAGTTAGTTTAAGTTTGTAAATAACGATTCAACTCATGGATTATATTGCCGATTAAAAAAAAAACCCATACATTATAGTATTTTTTTTAAAATTTTCATAAAAACAATACAACAGGTCGAGACATAACATTTGCGAACAATTTAATTGATGACAATAACTAGCATTTGTCGTGGGTGAGTATGGGTTTTAGAGTTTGACAATGGGCGAAATGGGATTATGAATCCTGTAAATGATAAGACAATTCTTCATAAACAAAATGAAAAGTGATATTATTTTGGTCTTGCTATGGTAATTTGGTGTATGCTAACTAAAATAATTAAAAATAAATTATAGACATGGAATATTACGGAAGCGGAGGCCCTGCAGTGAGCTAAACTCACTACAGGTTGTAGTGAGTGAATATGGGCCGTCCAAAGTGTTTTGGACGGTCTGGATTTTAAATAAACTATTCGTGCAAACAGTTTAACTGTTTGCGCGAATAGTTTATTTATAATCTGGACTGTCCAAAACAAGAATGGACGGCTCTCAAACTCTGGGCCGTCCAAAGTGTTTTGGACGGTCTAGATTTTAAATAAACTATTCGCGCAAACAATTTAATTGTTTGCGCGAATAGCTTATTTAAAAACTGAACTGTCCAAAATAAGAATGAACGGTTCTCAAACTCACTGCACGCCTGTAATGAGTTGTGACTGCAGGCCCGGTTCCGGAATGAATATTACAGTACATGAGAACATATATAGCCGAACCTCTGAACCGTTGTCACGAAAAATATATATAGCCGTTGCAAGATATCTCCCCAAAATCTAATCACATCTTTCACACCTAAAACCAATCCTCTCTCACACATCAGTCGCCATTCCCAAATTCTACCCCCACCTCTCTCTCTAAAAGATCTCTCTCGCTCACAGACGACCATCACTTTTTCTCTCTGTCTTCCCTTTTCTACATTGTTCTTTGAATTCACAAGTCATTCATTCATAAGGAGTAGTTTTTAGTTTCTAGGGTTTTGTTTCCTTTCTTCTTTTGAGTAGTAATTTTTATTAGAGGGTTTTGTTGCTGATACGAATTATGGATGCAGGAGGAATCAGAAACAAGGGGTCGCGATTTCCTCTCTCCGAACGGACTTTTCGGAGCAAAAATTCTTGTGAGAATGTTCGTATCTATCTCTGTCTCCATATATTTCCATACATGCGTAAACTAGTCTTGAATCTTGAACTTCTAAAACTCTGTTTGGTTGCATAGTAGAAAATTTAAGGGAACCTCTGGAGAAAACTTTTGCTTTCTTGAAGCCTAGTTATCCCTTGTTTTTTTGACGTAGGTAAATTTCTTGGATTCAGAATTCTCTGGGATATTAGTGATCTCTTCTCATTATTACTAATTAAGCTTTATGGAAAAAGAGATGTTAACCAGAAATATAATTGCCCTTGAGTTTATTTTTGTTCTTCTACTAGATTCGGAACTATTTATAGGAAAATGCTCACCTCCAATAAATAGAAAGTGCATAGATATCCGAGACTCTAATAAGTAGAAAGTGCATAGATATCCGAGAAGAGTATATTTCATTCTTAACGTTTTCTTGTTTTAGTGCGACTTTGAATTGATTTTTTTCCTTGATGAAACCTAAATTGTATTTCTGTGATTTCTAATTAATAAGAGAAGCATCTTATATGTTGATGTTGTTTTAGTCTCCCAACTGTATGTTGATATTAAGTGCTTGGTTAATTGATTCAATATGTTTATTTTTTCCCTTTAATTGCCACCTACCTTTCAAGTTATTTTTTTCTTCTTCTGTAAATGGCAGTTGGACAGGTTTATTCCTAATCGGTCTGCTATGGATTTTGATTTTGCACATTTCATGCTGACTGGTGGGAGGGTAGAGAAGGAAGAGCCATCATCACCCTGGTCTCCATCCAAAGAAGCTTACAGGAAGCAGCTCGCAGAGATATTCAACATGAACAGAACGAGAATCCTTGCTTTTAGAAACAAGCCTCCTTTTTCAGAAGCCACTGTTTCAGAGTCAATTTCCTCAGTTCCCCATTCCAAACACGCCAAACATAGAAGATGCATTCCCCAAGTTAGTTTTCCTTTCTTCCCTTGCTTATGGTATTTTTTTTTTACCCTACCCTTCAGACTTATTTTTCCCATTTTCCCTGGTGACTTGCTTCGTTTTTAATTTTCTTTCTTGAGTTCTTCCCTTATGATTTTCATTTATTTTCCCCTTGTGACTTATTTTTTCTCCACATTTATTGCGAATCTCATCTCTTGTGACTAATTTTTCCCATTCTTTGAGTATTTTTTTCCTATTTGTTTGCCTCGGTTTTGCCAGAAAACCGTTTCTGATATCATTTTCTTGTGGCCAACGGCAAAACAAATGGGGTTTGGCATGAAATTGCTTTACACTTCTAAAGGCTTGAGAACCTTTTCCAGTTCAAACGAAGCCAACCGCCACACACCACTATCACCATCACCGCAACCATTGTCGTTGCTATTGGCACCCCTACTGGTAAACTTAGGCCTTTGCAAAAACGTTTCTGGGACTCATTTTCAGTGCTGCAACCAAAAATAGGACATGTCACTTTGCCTATTATTGTTTCCCACGGAAAATATTTTTGGGGAAAACATCACTAAAACAAACAGAGTCGTTTTCACGTAGCAAACTCTATTTTTGATGGACCACTTTCTCAATGCTGTCTTTCTCTTTGATATATGACAGGATCCAGAAAAGATTCTTGATGCTCCGGAGCTCATGGATGACTTCTATTTAAATTTGCTGGACTGGGGCAGCGGCAATATCCTAGCTATTGCCCTTGGCAATTCTGTTTATTTATGGGACGCCTCTGATGGGTCTACCACTGAATTTGTCACCATTGATGAGGAGATTGGGCCGGTAACGAGCATCAGATGGGCCCCAGATGGAAGGCACCTCGCTGTTGGCTTGAATAATTCCCATGTCCAGCTTTGGGACTCTTTGGCCAGTCGTAAGGTAATCTCGCGTACTGATGTTATTAGGTTACAGTATAACATCTCTTACGAAAGTTGTAGAGCTTCAATAGAAAACTAATAGTTTGAGACACGTTGAAAAATAGAACAAAGTTCAAGGGACCAACCAACGTTTTAGTCATTTTTTAACAATGACAACCATGTTGGCAAAATCTAATGTTTCACAAAGACGACGTAATCACGTGTTGACTGCATGAGATATTTCACCAAAAGAAGGCACAAAGTGACCGAGTCATTGCACAGTTGCTCCTGATTATCTTTTACACTTCGGCAGTAACTCTTGATTGTTACAAATTTAATTACCTCATCTAAAGCTGATTTTATCTAATCCAATTTCCTTTTGAATAGCTGAGAACGCTGACAGAAGGTCACAGCTCAAGAGTCGGTTCACTGGATTGGAACGACCACATCCTAACGACTGGAGGAATGGACAGCTTAATCATAAACAACGATGTCAGAATCCGATCGCATGTGATCACCACATACAGGGCCCACACCCAGGAAATCTGTGGCCTAAAATGGTCCTCCACCGGCCAACAACTAGCTAGCGGCGGAAATGACAATCTCATATACATATGGAACATCTCAAATTCTAGCTCCGGCAATAGTTCCAGCAACCACCACCGGTGGCTCCACCGCCTGGACCACCACAGGGCCGCTGTGAAGGCACTCTCCTGGTGCCCATTCCAGAGTAATTTGCTGGCTTCAGGTGGTGGGGTTGGGGATCAGTGCATTAAATATTGGAATGCGCACACTGGCGCGTGCTTGAACTCGGTTGACACGGGGTCGCAAGTTTGTTGCTTGGTTTGGAGTAAGCATGAGAGGGAGATTTTGAGCTCACATGGGTTCAATGATAATCAGCTGATTTTATGGAAGTATCCTTCCATGGTGAAGATTGCTGAGCTTTATGGGCATACTTCAAGAGTTCTGTATATGGCTCAGGTATATCTGCTGTTTGATTAATTGTGTTTCTTTTTTTTGCCTGTAAATCAGAGTCTGGTCACTTCAAAGTACTCCCTCCGTCCCAATTTATTTGTCCAATTTTGGGAACCCAACTTTTTTTTTTTGGATAATCCAGCTTGAAATTAAAAGGGGTTAAGCGAATGTACAGCCTACAAGGGGCATACCCCAGGGAGGACAAAATAAAAGAAAAGAAAAAGAAAAAATGCGTACTCCCTGGCACAACCCACCGGGGTGGGCAATTTGGGGGCCCTAGCACAACCCGCTAGGATAGGGAACCCAACTTTTTTAGGGAACACGATGATTGCACCTAGAAAATGTTAAATTTTCCAACATTTGCCCTTCAACTTTTTTGAAAAGTTATTTTATTGTAGAAAAACAAGGATAAAAAAGGAATTTCATTCATCTTAAAAGTCAAATGAATAAACAATTTAAGGGGACAAACAAATTGGGACGGAGGTGGTATAATCCAGCTCACAATTTGGTCCTATTGGCGATGGGAGTTTCATTTTTTTCCCTCTTAGGCCATGAAGTGACTCAGTGTTTTCAAATTGTGAAAAGGGTACGTATTCTGTATTGTAGGCAAAGTGCAATTTTTATGTATTTCTTTTATGAATTACATTTTTCTTCTCTCCGGTTGTCTTTTGCAGAGCCCAGATGGGTACATGGTTGCATCGGCAGCAGCAGATGAGACATTGAGATTTTGGAATGTGTTTGGGAGTCCTCAATTGGCTAAGCCTGCACCTAAATCGAACCCAGAGCCATTTCCTAACCTTGCCCGCATCAGATGACAAGTTTTGTTGCTGATGATATTGGTGACTGACTGAAAACAAAACTACTGGAATATACAAAGGAGACGGGAGCACTACACGAGTAATACTGGGAGTGTTATATACAATAGTACTTGATTTAGTTTGATATGTGAAAATTGGGCGAGGGAAGTAAATGTATAGTCCTTTCTTAGACTCTACAAGAAGTGTACAGTTACTTTATTTACGTGCAAAAATGCTTTACAAGTCACCTCTAAATTCGACAAATTTTCTTGACTAACATCTTGATATTAGCTTTGAACTCTTGAGGTGTAAAAATGCGGATTGGACTATGTTGGTTTCTATGGAAGGGTGGAAACAGATTTTATTTTGAGCAACTTGTTTAGACTCCTATGGTAATTATGGAAAATGCGTCGGAAGCTTGGCGTGAGTTTATTGCTATTCAAACTCTGGAATAGGCTATGACAAAACCTCCACCTCAACGGGATAAGCAGACTTGGACTAAACCGCCGTGGGGGTCATTAAAACAACGTTGATGGTGTAGCTGACCATAAGTCGAATATTTGCGGCATGGGATTAGGTTTTTTTTTTTGACAAGTTATTAGTTGCTTCCGAGGAAAATCCAGCCTCGACAAGCCCAAAACTATTCAAGGCTCTAGCCTCTGGGCATAATCCTAACCTGAGGCCTTTTAAAGAACAAGAATCAAATTCGAAGCTTAATTTTCTTACTTCTTTTCTTGATAACTCAGAATCTACCCTTAAGGGCTACGAATCCCCAACCGGAGCCTTCCATTCTGAAGAACAATCCACAACTTTCGGGTTATCCATGCGGTGTGGGAAAGAACTCATTCAGGAAAATATTATCCACAAAGGATAGAAAAGGATACACACTGGGAACAAAACTCTCCATAAAACAGAGAACAAACAACACCTAACAATGACGGATGAAATCAACACCTAACAACGACGGATGAAATCAACCAAAACGGAAATTAAAAACAAAAAAAAAAGTCAGCAGATTTGGAGATGAAAACATAAAAAAAAAAAAAAAATCCTTTGAACCTTAGATCTGCCCCGAATCATTAGCCACCAGCAGGCACGGCTCTCGTGTTGAAGACCCCAATCAAGAGATGAAATCAGATTTGGCGCTGACAACCCGACAACAAACCACGAAGACATCTAGTAGTGCCCGCCCATTCTGTCTCGCCCGCCTGCCGGCCCGCTTTGAAGAATTCATGGGCCAGCAGGCGGGGCGGACGGGGACATTTATTAAATGAGAGAGAAATCCACCAGGGCAAAAATACTATAGATGCGAGATAGAGATGAGGAATCGATGTTTTTTTTTTGACATTTTAGATTTGCCGGCAAAAGTGAGACAACGGTAGGGAGGAGGAGGATGGAAAAAGAAAGAGGGAAAGAAGGAGAGAGCTCCCAGATCAGGACTCATAAGATCCTCTCCTCCCGTCGCCGCAAAGGGTGGAGAACCCGGGGGAGGGAAGTCAGCGCTTACCGCTCCTTTGGATTGTAAGATTTGGAGAGAAAAGAAAAGAGAAGAAAGGAAAACCCTTTCTCTCCTTTGTTTGGCTGAGCAAAAGGGTGGGAGAGGAGGAGAAATGATGAGAAACCGGAGTCCCTTACCCCCCCATTTTCCCCCCTTCCCGTTTCTCACAAAAAGTGGCGAGATTTGGTGAGAAACGGGACGCCGGCGGCGAGTGCGGGCCACCCCGTCGTCGGATTGTCATCAAACTTCCACCGTTGTCTTCGTCTCGTCAAGGAGGAACCGGATCTGTGCTTAAAACTCCATTTCGAGGTCGCCAGAAATTCGCTGGAGAGTCGCCAGAGACGAGGAAGATGACCGGAATGGGAAGGAGAGAAACCCGTTTCTCACGCTTGTTTGGTTAACACAGGGGAAACTCTTCCCCTCTCTTTTCTTTTCTCATCATTAAGAGAATCTACACCACTTTCATTTCTTTTCTCATCCCTCCAGCCAAAGGGGCTGTTAGGGTTTCTCTATTTTTGAGATGCACAATTACTAATCAAAACTTTCATAATCAAGTCAACATACTCATTTTCAATTAATAAGGTTAATCCTTTTTTTTTTTTACTTAGGGAATTAAGAAGCAAAAACAAGAAGACGAACACAAAGCATCCAAAAAGAAAGACAACACGAAAGGTTTCGTTGATCTTGGTTATCTTCTTGGACCAGAGAAAAATAATCTGTGTTCTATAGAATTAAGCTCTAATTGGATCAGAGATTTACCAGAAACTCGATGGATAAAGGGCCTCTCTCCAAGAATTTCTGATAGAGCACTGACCGACCAGAGTTTATTCTATTACTTTTCAAGAGAACCCAAATGAGTGTTGTGAATCCCATTCTGAGACTACTAGTATACATAGCATTTCCAGAGAATTGTTGAATTTCAATGGAGAAATGGAAACAAAAATCACAGATGATTTGCAGTTAATGTCATATGCATTAATAACGGGCTAAAAGGAGAAGAGGATTCACAAGTTGTCATTCAAAAGGAAAACCTACTAAATGCTTGATATCTTTGACTCTTTATTTGCTTGATTTTGATATTTGATTTGCTTTAATTGTATGGTAAGTAGTAATTTCAAAATAGCCCCTTACTTTTTTGGGCAGGTGGTTCTTGTTGTGAAAAAGGGGTAGAATTGTAATTTGCTCGGTACGTTTGGTATCAACACACCCACGTATTGCAGTAATCATGGTTAGATTTACCTTTTCTATTTAGATTGATTTTTTGTCCTCACCAATCACCATGTTTAAAAAACATGCTCTGTTGGCATTTTAGCCACCATGTTACGGAATTTGAGATGCTGAGTTCTTTTCTTTTAGGATCCGGATCCTTTCCGGTCCATATTTTGGACTGGAGGATATAGTCCACATCTGGACCGTCCATTGGTATATTCAATGGTTTAAATTTTCTCATAAACTCTTACAGGGAGGTCGTCGCTGTAGGCACCCCAATTTAAAAATTCTCAGGCATCTTTAAATTCCCCGATGATGAGTAAAGAAACGTATGGACGATATTTAGAAGCAATACCCTTCAAGAAGTAAAAGTCAAACCTTGCGTACAAAGAAGCCTAGTCAGCAGTCACGCACACGAAGGGTCCAAGAAGGAGAGTTGTTTCAACCTTGAGTTCACTATTTTGGAGGTTTATTTTTTGATTTCCTTCCTCTCCTCACGCCTCACGGTCTCACCTGTTTGATTTCCTTCCTCTACTCTCGATTAGTTGACATTTGATTACTAATACTCTCCCTTGCGATGGCAGATCTTTGATTACTCTGGTTAACACTTCAAACTTCAAAGACTCTCAGTCGCTCACGCCTCACAGTCACCTCTCTCTCGGACTCTCATCACATCAGAGTCTCAGACATCAAAATTCAAAGGTACTACACTGTGATTAGTGATTACTCTGGACCTCTGGTTACTTTGTACTCCCTCCGTCCCTTAAAGTTAGACACTTTCACTATTCCAGCCCTATGAAAAAATTGATTATTTCTTTTAATCTTTAATGTTTTATATAAGCAATGTGGATCTCGTTTGATAGATTTCAATTAGTTTTTTTAAACAAAGTTCTGAAAATCACATAAAACGTTATGAATTGAAAGATATAGGCAATTTAAAAATGGCACGCACTCCCGAATGTGTCTAACTTTAGGGGACAAAGGGAGTATTGTTTACACTTTACAGTAGATTTCTTCTCTGTGATTTATAACTTTGTGTCTGTGATTAACTAATTACCCTGTGGTTACTTTGTGATTTATAACTCTGTGATTAACTGATTAGTGATTACTCTGGTTGCTTTGTTCTTTTTAGTTGATGGATTCTGAAATGCAAGAGTTGGAATTGGAAAAAGAATTCAAACTCGAGGAGGGTGGCGAACTGTTGCAAAACAATCCTGTTGATGTTGTAGTGGAGGTACTTGATGTTGAAGCTACTGAAGGTGATGGTGGAAAGAATGGGAGGAAAAGAAAGCTTCCACCTAGGCCGAAGCCGAAAGATACGGAGCCTTCAACTAGAACACCGACAAAGTGCTGGCAACACTTTGAGAAGATATATGAGGGTGGTATTCTTAAATGGGGAGAATGCAAGTATTGCAAAAAAATGTATGTTGCTGAAACTAAAAAACATGGAACTAGTAATATGAGAGGTCACATACCTGATGGCTGCAAAGAGTATCCGTATAATGCCCAAAAAAAGGGGCAACAAAATCTTTCATTCAAACAAACAGATGAGGGTGTTGAGGTTGTGGATTGTGTGTTCTCTTTTGAAGCTTGTAAGAGAGCTCTAGCTGAAATGATAGTTATTGATGAATTGCCCTTTAGGTTTGTTGAGGGGATTGAGTTTAAAATGTTTTGTAATTTCATGCAACCTAAATTCACTAAGGTCCCTTCGCGCACAACTATAGGTAGAGAGGTTATTGCAATATTTAATAACGAAAAGGGAAAGTTGAAGAAACTACTAAAGGGTCATAGGATTTGCCTTACTACTGATACATGGACATCAATACAAAACCTTAGCTATATGTGTCTCACAACACACTTTATAGATGATAATTGGAGGTTGCAAAAAAGAATCTTAAACTTTTGTCAAGTTGAAGAGAGCTTTTGATCGAAGTAACCCATTTTTCAAAACTATTTCGCAATCTACCACACTTTTCAAACTATTTTGAAAAATAGCCTTTCGCGCATTTCTGAAATGCAATATGAACGTTACATGCCATCTGGCATGCCACATCAGCATAGACGAGAGCCGTATATACGACAATCGCTCGTATCTGAAATGAAAAATCAAATTAGATCTCGCACTTTAAGAGTGCGTAATAACTTTAATGATCACGCATATCAGAAATGCGTGTTATTTTAAAACCAGACAAAGCCCTACCTCCTCCTTCCTTTTCTACAGACCTGGTGCGCGATCGAGGGGCTATCTCCCTCCTCCCTCCTGCGCGATAGCCATCCTCCATCCTCCCTCCTCCTGCGCCCGGTGTTTCATCCTTCCCCTGCGCGATTTGGTAGGTCACTCCTATTGTGCGCGATCGTCGCGATCTTCTCCAGTTGGTATGAACTCCCTCTTTCTCCCTCTTCTCTCTCAGAATCTAGTCTTCTACCATCAATGAGAGTGGATTTTTGGGTTTTTTTTTTTTGCACAGCTGTATCCTCTCATTTTGACAAGGGTGGAACCTTTGATTCTTGTACAATGTTGAACTCTAGTTGCAGACATTTGTTGTTAAATCAATTTGAATCAAGTTTGTAAGATTTTGTCCGGACCATTTGTTCTTGATTTTGTTGCAATTCTACACCTGATCCGATGAATCCCGTTGATGCTAAGATGGTTTACGTGTTGGTTTTTGTAGGATTAAGTTTTTTTGTTTTACTCAACACAATTTACAAGTTGGGATCAAACCTTAAAGTTCAGGTCTCCTCATTAAAATAGTGTTTTCCAAGAGAAGAAAACATACCTTTCGATACCATGTTAAGAAAGAAAAAGATTTGAATTTGGCCAAGACAGATAATGTGTATCAAGCCTATCACAAATTCATAACTTAATTTTTCATCTACTATAGTTACAGGACACGTAATTTTTGACATATGGCATTGGAGGAAATATTTATCTTATATTTATCCTCTAGATACCATGTTAAGAAAACATACATTCCGACAGCATTTTGGTCTACAACATTTTTGTAAAGCTAGTGTTGAATGTTGTTTTTTATGCTCGAGTGATTTGTGTTTTTTCTTAAAAGTAACGGAGTAGTGTTGGTGGTACCAACAATTGAATCTGAGTTTGGATCATCTTGAATCCATATTAATGATATCATTTGTATGCAGTAAAGCTTACATTATGGGGCCCGAGGCCGTTATTCAGGAGGGGCCCATTGATGGGAGCTTATTAGGGTATCAGCAACAACATAGGTCACATGCGATATGGGATAACAATGTAAGTTATTAGGGTATCAGCAACAACATAGGCCATCACATTGTTGGCGAGAGCCCTAACACGCACTTATGGAGTGCGCTATAGTTTTTGCAGCATGGCGCATTGTTATAATGTGTGACCATTTTGGACAACCATGTCAAGTAACCCTTTTTATGGTAATTTTTCAGCCATTTATAGTACGCTTTTGGATACGGTTTCCAAAGGAAAGTTGTAGGACACGCAGAGTAGTTTAATTTCGACATAACCTTCGGTTAAAACGGACAAAAATTGATTGAGTTTTTATTGTAAGAAATTGAGAAAAAATCTGTCGTAACTAAAAAAACCTTAGGGTTTAGAGTGCCTAACCCTAACACGCACTTACGGAGTGCGCTATAGTTTTTGCAGTATGGTGCATTGTTATAATGCATGACCCTTTTTGACAACCATGTCAAGTAACCCTTTTTATGGTAATTTTCAGCCATTTATAGTACATTTAAGGATATGGTTTCCAAATGAAAGTTGTAGGACACGCAGAGTAGTTTAATTTCGACATAACCTTCGGTTAAAACGGACAAAAATTGATTGAGTTTTTCTTGTAAGAAATTGAGAAAAAATCTGTCGTAACTCACAAAACCTTAGGGTTTAGAGTGCCTAACCCTAACACGCACTTACGGAGTGCGCTATAGTTTTTGCATTATGGCGCATTGTTATAATGCGTGACCCTCTTTGACAACCATGTCAAGTAACCCTTTTTATGGTAATTTTTCAGCCATTTATAGTACTCCCTCCGTCCCTTTTTAAATGTGTTACCACGTAAATTCAACTTATTAAAACAACATCATCATTACACCTTTCACATCAACTTTTTCCTCCACTTTACACTTTTCACATCAACTTTTACCCATACTTTCCAAAATTATCCTCCACTTTTACCCATTAACTCTTTACCCACTACTTTTCAAAGGGCAAAATGATAATTGTACAAACTTTTACCAATTAACTTTTCAAACCACACACTTATTTAGGGACAACCCAAAATGGAAATGTCTACATTTAAAAAGGGACGGAGGGAGTACGTTTTAGGATACGGTTTCCAAATGAAAGTTGTAGGACACACAGAGTAGTTTAATTTCGACATAACCTTCGGTTAAAACGGACAAAAATTGATTGAGTTTTGATTGTAAGAAATTGAGAAAAAATCTGTCGTAACTCACAAAACCTTAGGTTTAGAATGCCTAACCCTAGCATGCACTTACGGAGTGCGCTATAGTTTTTGCAGCATGGCGCATTGTTATAATGCGTCACCCTTGTTCACAACTATGTCAAGTAACCCTTTTTATGGTAATTTTTCATCTATTTATAATACGTTTTGTGAATAATGCGTAATTAAATATTAATCACGCATATTCTAAATTTATTACGAATCTAAATAATGCGTAATAATTTTATACTACACTTATACATTGACTGAGCTTGGATTGAAAAAACGGTCTATATTCGAAATGATAAGGCCTCATCAAATAGGTTGATTAAGAAACACACGTAAATGAATACCTACAAGTCACAAACAGGAATGATATCACAATACTTCTTCCAAAACACAGATGATTAGGAAGTGCAGGAACAATGGTACTAAAATTGAACTTTGCCACTACATTTTATTACAACCCTAAATCCTCACACGCATATATTTCATGAAGTACTTAATCAAGAAGATGATGGTCCAGCCACTCTTCCGCATGTTCTCCTGTTGTGACCCTGCTGCCCACATGATGTGCAGGTCGTTGTCGGTTGAGACTCTTGCCAATCCATCTCATTTCGCAATCGATTTACTTTTGGCCGCCCTCGGCCTCGGAGACGTTCAGTGGGCGGAAGAATTCGTACCCCATCGTTAGGTGGCCAGTACGGTACGTCAGGTAGTGGCTTGAATGTTAGAGACCCATACATGGCAATTGAACAATGTGCTTGTGATTTCCTTTGTATGGACTTGTTGGATGAATTGGCGTGTGTACCTCGTACAATCCTGCGGCTCGGTCAAACACGATGACGGTGTGCCCCACTGAATTTTCGTTCCACCTATCGTACTTTTTCTTTGCATATAGGCTAAATTCGTCCCCATTAGCCTTGCACTGCATGGATTTGACAACTTGATCGTTGAAATACTCTACGCTCTTGTAGAAGGTAATCATAACCATTGCCATTATCGGTAAGTGTCGAGCTTCTTTTAGGACCCCATTGAAGCTCTCAAATACGTTGGTTGTTTCTGTGCCATACCGCCTACCTCCGTCGTATGCAAATGTCCAATTCTTCCTATCGAGCCCTTCCAGTTCGGCGTACACAATGCCATTGGCAAATCTTTGTAATCGGCTTAGTTTGTCCTTGAACTTCCGTTTCTGCGATTCCATTGCTGTGATTTTCACTTAAATCTTCGATGGTAGTTTGCCCCCAAATGGCGGAGGCAAAACCGATGATGTGCAAACGACGGTATCCAATCATAAGCGTCCTCATCGCTTAGGTAAGCTAAGAGGCCGGGGTGTCTGTCAGAAATAAGACACAACCCTTGTCGATCAGTCACGAAGTGCCTGATGCATGTGAGGAACCACCCCCAGTTCTCTTTGTCCTCCTTCTCGACGATGGCAAATGCAATTGGGAATATCTGATTTTCAAGGTCCTGACTCACTGCAATCAACAACGTGCCCTTGTACTTTCCTGTCAGGAAGGTTCCATCGACGCATAATATAGGCCGACAATGTTTGAACCCTTCGATTGCAGGCGCAAATGCCCAAAATAGATTATGAAATGTCGCGGTTCCAGGTATGCCACATTCTTTAGTCACCAAACATTTCTGTGTACCAGGATTGTACTGTTGCAGGACTTGCAGAAAACTTGGTAGACTTACAAATGACTGATCCCAATCCCCGTGAATCCTTTGCATAACAATTTGCTTTGCAGCCCATGTCTTCGCATATGATGGCATGTATCCAGCTGGTTTGGTTCAAATGGCATTGGAACGGAAAGAGGCTGGGATATATGAAGGCGAGGGTTTGAACACACAACAAGTGATTCATAGAGCCCTTAATGTGGCAAGTGAGGACAATGATTTCCTCGAAATTTCTGCGTGGTTATCTGTTGTGCACGACGGGTACCTAGAACTCCCAGAATACACAGATTTGGCTACAATGACAAATCTACCAAATTTGTCACGGGTGAAACTGGTGAGTTATCGTATAGCTTCACATTTGTTATTTTGACGTCGTTATGGTGCAACTTATACTATTTTTATTTTAGGTTGTCGCATTGGTGAAATTGCACAACTTGGTAGTACAATCTCTTTTACTTCTGATTTGTGGAGTGGTCGAAATAACCTTGGTTACATTGCTTTGACTGCTCATTATATAGATGCTAATTGGATTTTGAGTAAAAGAATTATTGCTTTCCGTTTGATGGAGTATCCTCATAATGCTAATCACATTTTTCAATGCATAAATGGTATTTTCAGGGAGTTTGAAATTGCTGACAAAGTTTTTAGTATTACATTTGATAATCACACTGCTAATACTGCTACTATTGATTTGTTCAAATGAAACTTGTCTACTCCTCATGCTGGACAGTTTTTTCATATGCGATGTGTGTGCCATATCATTAACTTAGTTGTGCAAGATGGTTTGAAACATATAGCACCACAGATTCAAAAAATTAGAGAAGCAATTCTTTTTATAGCTACTTCACCAGCTAGGCAACAAGAATTTGAAATTTTTTGTGCAAGTTTTCACGTTAAACCAAGGCAAATGAAAACAGATATAAAAAATCGTTGGAATTCGACCTTTCTTATGTTAAAATCTTGTAGGAATCATAGAGACGTAATTACAGCTTTTGTTAATGCCAAGTATGGTGATGTTTCTTTAACTCCTGCTGATTGGAACATTGCTTTTGAGTTTATGAACTTCTTGAAAGTATTTTATGCTGCTACTTTAGCTTGTTCGGGTGTTTATTATCCTACTTCTTGTCTTGTGCTTAATAACTTGTATAATATCAATGTAAACTTTTGTAATCATAGAACTAAACCAAATTTTGTACAAGCATGTGATGTTATGGAAGAGAAATTCAAAAAATATTTTGAGGTCATGCCAAAGGTATTTATTGTAGCTGCAGTAATGGACCCAAGGATTAAGTTAAGAGGCGTTGAATTGCTCTTAGAAGGGATTGGTGATAATTTAGGGATCACATTACCTTCTCCTTTTGAAGTTTCAGAACTGTTGAATTCTATATATGCTTCATATTTGTCTAAATTTGGAAGCCACACTTCTACTTCTGCTCCATTAGCACCTTCTGCCATTAGCAGTGACCCATCTTGGTCTCTGCTTTCAAGTAGAGGAAGAAGTGTAGCTTCACGGACTGAACTTTCTATGTATTTAGATGTAGATTATCTTACCAGTCAAGATGCAGAGGCATTTGATATCTTAGCGTGGTGGAAAAAAAATGAAAGGGCATTTCCTATTCTTTCAATCATGGCACATGATTTACTAACACCTCCCGTGTCTTCAGTTGCATCCGAATCAGCTTTTAGAAGCAGAGTAGCTTCGAATATTTTGGATTGTCTGATTTGTTTAAAGGATTGGGAGGATGCACGTCTTGGAATTAAAAGGTGCCATCCTAGAGAAGAATTCAGAGATTATTTTGAGAACTCAGACATAGATGATGATTAGTTGGTGTGCATGGGAGATGCATTACTGTTGGCTGCTGCAGTGCTGCTGGCAACTTAATGTTGCATGATCCAGGTGCTATCTATCCTTCTTGGTGCTTTTGTTGTGCACTTGTTCTGCTGTCTGCTGGGCAGTTGGTTCTGTTTTCTGTTACTACTCTTGCTGCCTTGCATGCTGGCATGTTTGTCTTTAGTTGGTGTGGAAAAGTGCAAATTATGACTGCTCTGTGTGTGTAGTAGTGTAACCAAATGCCCAGAAAACTGAATATTGAATTATTGAAGTTAAAGAATCAAGTTCAAGCAACTGGGCAACTTATGAAGGCTTAAGCCCTAAGGGCTAAGGCAACATAAAGTTGCCACTTGTTTGGCAAGTGCAAGTGTGTAACTGTGTAACCAAATGCCCAGAAAACTGAAAATTAAATTATTGAAGAATCAAGTGATTCAAGTTCAAGCAACTGGGCAACTTATGATGGCTTAAGCCCTAAGGACTAAGGCAACATAAAGTTGCCACTTGTTTGGCAAGTGCAAGTGTGTAACTGTGTGTGTGTGTGTGTGTGTGTGTGTGTGTGTGTGTGTGTGTGTGTGTGGTGGTGTGACTGTGTGTATTACAAGCATCCATTGGTTATTCAGTTTTCTGGGCATTTGGTTATTCAGTTTTTCGTTTCGTCTATGATGATAAAGTAAACTAAGTGAATTGGGTGGCAACTTATGAAGGCTTTGATGGCAACATAAAGTCTAGTGTCCTATATAGATCTGAGCCCATGTGTGTTTTATCTGAGCATTGTACAACAGATTTTGCTTTTAGGGCTATGGAACTGGCATCATCACTTGAGCAGGAAGTCAACGAGACGTCAAAAACAGAAGGAATCATATTAGAACAGGTTTTCTGTGCATTTAGTTCATCAGTTTTTTGTGCAATTGGTGGTTCAATTTTCTGTGCATTTGGTTATCTAGTTTTCTGGGCAGTTATTCAGTTTTTTGGGCATTCAGTATTCAGTTTTCCGGGCATTCAGTATTCAGTTTTCCGGGAATTTGGTTCTTAAGTTTTCTGGGGATTTGGTTCTTCAGTTTTCTGGGCAGTTAGTTATTTAGTTTTCTGGGCATTTGGTATTCATTTTCGTGGACATGTGGTTCTTTTATTTGTGGCTCTGTGCATTTGGTTATTCAGTTTTCTCGGCAGTTCGTTATTTAGTTTTCTGGGCAGGCATTTATTCAGTTTTCTGGACATTTGGTTATTTAGTTTTCTGGGCATTAGGTATTCACTTTTGTGGGCATTAGGTATTCACTTTTGTGGGCATTTGGTCATTCAATTTCTGAGCATTGGTCGTTAATTTCTGGGCATTTGGTTTGTTTAGTTTTCTGGGCTTTGCTTATGCAAATTTGTGGGCATTTGGTAATTCAGTTTTATGGGCTACCGATTTTGTGAACTACAAGTGTCCAAGTGCTTAAAAAGGCCGGAGTCGTTGAAATTTCTAGTTCACTGATGCTGATACGTGCAACGGAGCCAAGTAGTCAGTAGAGATAGGAAACTTGTAACTTGTCTTGTTTCAAAATTCCAAGTATATTTGTATTGTATCAAATAACTTGTAACTGTAAGACTTGGAAGTTGTAACTTGAACCGGAGTGAGTCGAGTGACGGAGTCATTTGTATTGCTTTCATTGACCATTTAAACTAGTAGTGAACCAATATGAGATTTAAGTAATTGATTCAATTGAATAAAATGACATGTTTCTCGTTTGAACTTGGAAACGAGGACCTTAGTGTGCACTACTTGTGTTCAAAAGCCCAAACGACTCCGTGCACTACTTGTGTTCAAAAGCACTACTTGAATAATTTTTTTTTGAAAAGCACTACTTGAATAAAATGACATTACTTGTGCACTACTTGGAAACGAGGACCGTAGACCGTAGTGTTTATTGTTTAGAATAATTGAAAGGCATCGCCGCATCGAGGGATCGAGGCAAAGTTATCACTCTTAGCCCTTAGGTCACTTGAGCTTTTATCTTTTTGCGATACACGATTTGGCCGGACAAGGCACGGCAAGATTAAGTAAGTGAGTTGGCACGACACGACCCGATTAATAAGCGGGTCGGCACGACAACGACACATTTAGAAAAGCGGATTGGCACGGCACGATAAGAGTAAGCGAGCGGACCGGAACGGCACGACCCGAATAAAAAATGGCACAACACGGCACGACATGAGTCACACGATTAATTAAACGGGCCAGCACGGCACGACACGATTAAATAAATGGGCCAGCACGGCACGACACGGTCACAAAATGGCACGGCACGAATAAAGAAATTTGGCACGGCACGGCACGATAAAAAACGGCACGACACGATTAAAAACGGCACGCCACGGCACGATTAAGTAAATGGGCCGGCACGGCACGGCACGGAGCACAGTTGGCACGGCAAAAAAGTGGCACGGCACGTACCGGTTGGCACGTTTGACACCTCTAATTGGGGACTAGATGAGTTCTATTATTGTTGTATTTGAAACTTGGAAAAATAATGACTGTCAAGACTTGAAGACTGCTTGATTGAGAACTTCTTCAGGACAAAAATCATTCAAGATAGATCAGAAAGGATTGCACGAGATTAATAGCACAAAGCATCTCAAACATGTAACATATAGGCCATAACTAGTAAACTTTATGTTTTGTTACATCAGGTTACTATGTCTCGAATACAGTCAATTGAAATCGCTGACTTGCACAACCAGTTTAGTAAGGAACAACAATTGATTCTATAAGCTCTTGAAGTGGAGCCAGTTCCTTCTTGTCAATCAGCCCAAATTCCTGCACAGATTACAATAGAGTGAATTCAAGAAATAGTTTCAGGATTTTGCAGAACCATCTAGCTGGTGAACTCAATTCAATGGTCAACAACTTGTAGGAGTATAATTTTCAACTAATAGCCAGAACGATATGACAAAATCTCCATGAGAAAGTTTCAAACGAAATTGCACAGAAGTCATTGGAGGACCAATCAAGAATAACCCACAAGAACTATATCATTGAGGCATAGTTATAATTTGGAAATGAATTTAAAGTCGGGTTAGGTCTTCGGGCTTTTGGTTACTTTCAGTTTAGACTCATATTCTACTCATATAAGGTAGTCTTTATTTTCCCGACCTATAAAATTCTACAAACTTCTACGCTAATGCAACAAATTTGGAATCTCAAAACCCACTTTGGAACCATTGCTATATTAAGAAGATGAAAAAATAGTTCAAGCCAATTGGAGAACCAAGGTTAAGAAAAAGCAATAGTAGAAAGCAATAGTAGATTCAAATCAGATGGCTAATAGTATATAAAAGACATGACGTAAGTCAAAAAAGTTGGATTAGTTAAATAAATAGGACATCATAAAGAGAACAAAGAACCTAAAACTAGTCGTGCAATTTAAGCACACTTACACAGGTAAAGAGTATGAAATGCTTGAAGCAGGTATTTAGGTGGGCCTCCTCTTTGAGGCTTACGATCTTCTGGAAGTGAGAATGGTAAATGTGAGCATAAACACGAAACAGGCGTTTGAATATAGTTTTCACGACTTCCCTGAAGTTGGTTGGAAAAGGGGCACCTACAAACGTTAGAATAGAGAATAACCATAAGCGGAAGTGAACCCAAGGGACACAACTGTGCAAAAGTTATGCATGAATACTACAAAAACTTAACACAAAGGTTCTTTTAGAAGATATATCAATTTTCTATTGAAAGGAGATTAATAATAAGAGGAAAAAATGAAACCATATATTACCAAGCCTTTGAGGAAATAAGGATTCATCATCTAATTGAGTTTCAATCCAGTCCATCAGGTACTCGACATATTTTGGAGCCGAAACTTCAATTGGTTTCTTGATTTGCACACCATCTGCCCATCGGTACTCATACCTGTTAAGTATTATCTGCATAAAGTCAGGAGCTGCGAATTTGTGGAACTCTGCAGTGTTGCTTACTTGTGTATCCCTCAACTATCATACTAAGTTGTTCAAGCAATCACTAAAAACAAGACGAGGATTTTACTTGCCCGAGAAGGTTCGAGCTCAATCGTTTTCATAAATGAATATAACAATTCCAAAAAGAACAATTGCTATTGAAGGCATATTTCCTCATATAAATGCTTACAAGTAAACGACTAGCAGATTTTCCCATGTGAGTAGAAGAATCCATCAATAGAAGATGAAATGGTCAACCTTCCTAATATGGTACAATATTGTAGAACCACCAGCTCAAAACAAAGACAATTATCGATGAACAAAGGAACTTCCCACACAAACACCCACAATGAATGCTGTAAGGAACTAGCCGCTTTGTTGACAGATCACCAGTCACACTTGTCCAAAACTACTGGTAACTAAGAAAACCACAATACAAGGAAACATGCAAAACACAGATTCCAATTCCCCTTCTTACGTTTTCCTTGGAAAGCAAATAAAATATCTTTAAAAATACATTATAAGAGGTAAAGTTTACCCATTCCTCCTCGGTAATCGACCAAAATACGTACTTGATATAAAATCAAAATTTCCTTCCCGCAGTATAAACATTGTCAAACCCACAAAATATACATTATTTCCTTGGTGATGTGTATCTGATTAGAACTTTGCAAAAAGTAAGGATTGGTACCAAGCAAGCAGAGAAAGATAATAAGAATTCATCACTCAGTAGTATCATTTATATCATCCCCGTGTTAAATGTTATCACAATATATGTGAGTATTTGTGCATACAAGATCGCAGACGCATGATCTGTGTAATGAAATGTTTTAATTAATGTCAATGCTTGTTAAGTCAAGTACATAAGAGCCCATGTCTTAGCAAGAGCTACCCGAAAGAAAAATCCGCCTAAAGGCTAGCATTTGGTCTCACTGGAACGATTACAAATTATTTAAGTGGTAAGACGGACGACGCACTGATGGCACCAGCAAAAGTTGTCTTTCCTTTTTGAAGGTTTAAGGTTTGACTTTGGTATCATAAAACAAATATGGCACAACCACACGAGGAAACAAATTACAGAACTTGAAATAATGAAATGTATGAAAGCCGCATTGACACCATCATAAGAGTGGTAGCTGAACTATTTTAAACCAACAAAGGAAGTTATCAGTCACTAATTCTTTTCCTTTTTATGAAGGTTACAAAACTAATTTTCTGAACCATCAAAATAAAGCAGAAAATTAACAAGACATACTTGGGGCCTGCAGTCATTGTAGGACAGTTTTCTGGAGTGCAGAACTCAGTGAGGGTACCATAAAGCAAATTCACCTGGTTGAAGAAGTCCACAGCTGAAAATTGCAAAAGCAAACAGCTAGTCAATTGGTTATCGAAGAGAAGCTTGCTTTGGTAGATGATTTTTATAAAGCAATTCATGAGAACAAACAACTGTTTGCTGGTCTTCTTATCTGTTACAGCTTGTCCCACATTGGTAAATTATAACCTCCAAAGCTAATATATGAGTCTGGGCGGCCTCTCCACGCATTACCAATTGGTTTTGAGTTGGATGCTTTAACATGGCATCAGAGCTATGCTTTCGGAGGCTTTTGGACAAGACTTTGTGTTGCTGATGGTAGGTTTCCCTTAATTTGTCATTTATGGTTGATAGTTGTCGTATGTGTTGAATCATTATTTATCTCTCCATGTGCTAGTCAGGGGTCGCCCGTGTGGGTGAGTGTTACAGCTTGTCCCACATTGGTTAATTATAACCTCCAAAGCTAGTATATGAGCCTAGGCGGCCTCTCAACTCATTGCCAATTGGTTTTGAGTTGGATGCTTTAACATTATCCATGTTTGTAACGGGAATAAATGGACATACAAACAAGCCCGTGAGTTGACGCATTGAATGGTTCACTAATTCTCTCCAACTTGCAACAGAACCACAAAGCTGGAGGCAAATAACACTTGACCTCATGGGAGGCTTTTTTTTTCTTGCCTCATGGGAGGTTAAAACCTTGGTAATGGAGAACATCAAATTCAACCCTCTGTGCTGGTATCGGTTGACAACAGCTTAGCTTCTTAAGAGTAATTCCTCTAAACTATGGGTTGCAATGTAATGAAGGCAAACACTAAGGGGAGGTCTGTATGATTACCCTTAAAAGTTTAAAACATCAATACAAAATGAAAATAATGAGATGGCCCCATTTGTAGGGGTGTTTTGTCCAAGGACGTCGTTATTTAAAACAAAGAGAAGTTGAAGATAGAAGAGGTTTAAAAGAAGGATAGTTTGGAGCAAGAGCAGATGAACAATATGGTCGTATTAGTTGTGCACACATCCTCTATAAAATTCTTGGAGACATCCATGTCATATTAAGTGCACATGACATGGGTTTGTAGATGCAGGGACAGTTGTGCATCCTCCACACATGAACACCCATTGCACGCACACATGAGAGAGAGAGAGAGAGAGAGAGAGAGAGAGAGAGAGAGAGAGTACTGTTGACAGCAAGCCATTCATTAAGATCCTCCCCAGGAGGAAGTCTTACTGCTTCTCTCAGATTTCCACTACCTAACGTTGCATCGATGTGCTTTCTTAGCTGGGCCCCCTATATTGTGGAACACACAATTAAGTAATAAAATAAGAGGAGAATAGATGAAGCTATAAAACACAGAAGTATGATACATTTGATTCAATATTTGATATATTCGAGACTAGTGTCACCACAGGTAGTCAAATATTGATATATTTGAGACGCCAACCCTGATGTATTTGATCTCAAATATATTAAATGATGACAGCTTGTTTGAGGGAAGAGCTCAGCAAGCGGGGCAAATAAAAAAGGAGAAATGAGGAAGAAATGGGAAAGTAATCTCTTTTTTTCTTTTGTTTGGTTTGTGAAAGAGAGAAGAAAATTAAAACACAGAAGTATGAAACTAGATGCTATGTCTTGCAGTAGGAAATACTGTAAACAACATAAGGAAGAATGCCAGCTTATATTCCAGGGTACCCTTTTGATACAGTGGTGAAGGGCCACAATATTTCTGCTATTGGTGTAAAGTTTAAACCACGAGGCACGAGCCATAGTTGCCAGGAGATGCCACTCCTAGTCGAAAAACAAAGTTCCAGCAACTAAAATTATTTGTCCTCTCTCTCTCTCTCTCTCTCTCTCTTGTTGATGAGACTGACAACATAGTACTAAAAAGTACAACTTGATAGTGAAGCAAATTCCTCAATCTTAATCAACGGGAAAGCGAAAAGCACTACAATAAGGGCTCCTAGTAGAAGTACATATCACGACACAGGAATTAAGCAAACTATAATTTATGTAGCTTGAGTTACGAGAACCACCTTACTCCCCGAAGGTGCACTCTTTTTCGGGCGAAATGTCCTTTGATTCCTGTTCGCAAACAAAACTTTAGGTGTAAGCGTAGGAAAAAACTGAAGGTATAAATGTAGTTAATCTCTACAAGAGGAGAATTAGAAATCTTGTTGTGCTTCAACAACGAAGTTAAAATTTAAGCTTCTTAATTAGGAGTTCAATGTTATATAGACACTCTTGTAGAAAAATGTCCTTTTAAAGTTGGAGTTACTATTTGGCCCTCCAATTTTTCAAAACCATCAATACTATTGTGAATAGACTTTGTAGTTCTTTCCTATCGTGTATCTAGATTTACAAATAAAATTCAAATTAAATGAGGAGACATTGTAAGAATTATTTGTCACCGCAACAGCTGGACAATCTAGCATTCGATTGTTGTCCATGGCTGAACAGCACAGCAGCGGGTGGAAGGGTTGGATTGGAACGGAGTTTACAAACAACTATCGTGTATCTAGATTTACAAATCAAATTCAAATTAAATGAGGAGACATTGTAAGAATTATTTGTCACCGCAACAGCTGGACAATCTAGCATTCGATTGTTTTCCATGGCTGAACAGCACAGCAGCGGGTGGAAGGGTTGGATTGGAACGGAGTTTACAAACAACGCTATGTCAAACGTCGATTTTTGGTAGTCCAATGCTGGATGATGGGAGCAAAGTCGTTTCTATTGAACTTTGTGTAGCGAGCGAAGTCAGAGAGTTGAGATGGTTAGTGGAGATGCTCTGTGATGTAGATTATGGGTTGTGTTTTAATTCTAATTTGTATTAGTTCTTAGTTTCGACCGATAGTATAAGTGAGGGTAACAGTAAATTCCCAGATTAGAATGGGGTCATAGCGTCCAAAAGGCTCTTGTTGATTGATTGATGTGGGCCTGGGAAAGGTCGTCAATGTTTGAATTGAATTGTAGTGCGAAATGAACGGATCGGTGCGTAAATTTATTGTCTTCTATGAGATAATCTTGCCACTTTTGCGGCTATATATCAATAATATCATAGTTTATAATATTGTAGATCCATAGTTTCTCTCTCATTTCTACCATTATGATAAGCAAGAAGGCCATTTTTTTCCATCTTAGTCATGAAATTACATACCTAATAAGGAAGATGTTAACCTTGTGAAATTACTAAAATACCCTTCGAATGTAGCCAAATCAATCCATATCATCCTAAACATCAATGATTGATCTCATTTCACGTTTCTATTCTATAGCTTTACGGGGCGTTTGGATTGCGGATTTGTTTTTGGATGAATTTGTAAAGAGGGTGGGCCCTACTTCCAAGAAGGGCGGATTTGTATATGAGGTGTTTGGATGATTTTCTGAGAAGGGGGATTTGGAGGGTGGATTTGATAGGGTAAGTGGGCAAATGATGGGAAATGGCAGCACCCATTAAAAGTGTATAAAAGGCACGGCCAGGATGGTTCTAAGGCCCAAGCCTTAATTTGGCACATGTTTGATGACATAGGGCCTTGGGATATTAATTAGGCCTGCACTAGTTTAAAGTCTTTGTGACCTTCCAACTACGAGGTTCATTTATGCCTACCTAGACTAAAACAATAAGCTAGTGTCCTCCAAAAAATGGTTGGAAAAGGGTATGTTGATTGGCTGCACTAGAATTGGATTGGATTACATATCGCAGGTCTGCATCTCCAGCATTTGTATGCAACAATTAGCGGAGTGATTACACATCCATGGGGGAAAAAAATCCCACAAACACCAGATGCACAATTCCTTCAGCCATGCGATATTAGTGATACTCTCAAAAGTATTCTGGTGGGATTACTCACAAGTCCCAAACTATACATCTAAGACCAACCATACATGCAGTAAAAGAAGTCACTGCCGGTTCACTGAAACAAACACACATTGACAAAAAAAATTCACTCAAAGGTTTCCAGGACTTGAATTTTATTAGAATTGAATTTAAGTCCCAGACAGGGTTAAATTCATTGCAAAAAAACAAAAGAGATTTATAAGTATACCAATATAAACTGCCATGCAATATAAACGCCAAATTACACAAAAACTATATGTGAGATTGGTAGAAAAGAAAAACCCACCTCCGCATCATAAATCAAGCCAATTATAAAAAACCACTAGCAATAAATCAAGATAAACAAACCCAGAATAGAGATCTGATGTATAAAATCACAGAGCAAACATATCCACATATTTAATTGCAAAAGCAATTGAGATCCTTGACTCACCTGCCCAGGCCGAAGAGACTCATGGCTCTCGAAGGGTGGAGAGAGAGAGAGAGAGAGAGGGTGAAAAGCGTAGAATGAACGTTTGCCAAAAAAAAAAGGGGGCCGAATAATGGAACTGTGAATTCCAATCAGAAACTTTTTGACTTCCCAATCAGTGCAGTTGAAATATCAAAATGGGGAAATTCCAGATCAGTGGCAGAAGGGGCAAATAAAGACTATAAAAAGTGGTCGTGGTTTGGCAAATTCAAGGCATGTAAGGAAAAAAGATCAGCTTAGTTTTAGTTTTGATGACATCATCATTTTTTTCATTTCTCTCTCTATCTTTCTCCACTCATTACACATGATGACATCATCAAAACTAAACTAAATTATTTAACCAAACACAACCATGATATTTTTCACTTGCAATGCTCAAAATACCCTCAACTTAATTTTGCAATCCAAATCAAAAGAAACCCTATTTTTTCGTTCTTCCAAATTAATTGATGGTTACGAGCATCTCCAACACAAGCTCTCATCTCTAAAATGAGGAGTTGAAGTGACATATTAAGGGGAGATTTTGTAATTTATGTCCTATTTTCCTCAAAAAGTTGTATTGTTTGGAGGGACCCATCCACTTTTTTGTCACATCCACTCCCTAAATTTAATTTCGGCTCTTTGAAGTGTGTCCCGATAAACCAAACTAATATCTAGCAAATTAGTTGTTCTGCATAAGCAATTCCTTTTTATACTTTCTCCTTTCTATTTCTTCATTGCTAGTATTATTTTGTTGAAACTTCTTTGTTGCTATTGCTCTTTTGACGTCACTCATAGACATTAGTGTCTAAAAGAAATTAAAAAGTGCGACAAATTTACCAAAATAAATACTCCATACGTTCCAAAATAAGTGTCTTTTTTTAGATTGCGTGTATTTTCAACGGCTTATATCTTTTAATTTATAATAGTTTTTACGATTTTGAAAATTTTGTATAATAGAATTAATTACGAGCTATCAAACAAAATCCATAATGCATATTTTTTGAGGTTCGCATTAAAAGATATAAGTCGTTGAAAATGCACGCAATCCCAAAATGGACACTTATTTTGAAACGGAGGGAGTAAATAAGTGCAACAGGTGAAAGAAGGTTTGAAACTTCTTTGTTGGTATTGCTCTTTTAACAGGACAAAGGACATATTTTACTTGTAGTTGCCTATTGGTTGAGCAATGAGCAATACTGTTCACCTGTGACTTTTGATCACCCATTGGATTTTGCATATTCCTTTTGAGCAAATGCTCTTAGGATCATTAGTTTTTTTATTTTGTGATGTTTTTAAAGTAAAATAGTCACATTCCATTTAATTAGATACTTGTAGAAATATAGCATACAGAGCAACTCTTTATATTACTTTTATTACATTCTACTTAAAGTAATTAGATTCATTTCAATGGAAGTCCCATACGGAGTGACGAAATATATAAGGATTAATGTGAAGAATACAAACACACACCTAATTAATATGTATAGGATCACGCGTGAAGTGTATTGAATATGCATATCTTAAAATCACGCGTGAGCGCATTGAATATGCATATCTTTGAATGCCGATAAGAAAAAACATGCATATCTTTGAATATCTGTTTTAATTAAACTAAGGGGTTCTTTCACATAATCTATTTGTGCGACTTTTTAAACTTTTTGCACTTTCAAGGTTTTATATTTTTGAATTTCAGTCATAATTTTATACTTTTCCGATTTCTCTTGTCGAGAAGAATAATGGAACTTAAAAAGTTTGATGCAAACAAATAAAATGCGATTTTTTTATGGATCTTTCTACTATCCGTCCATTGGGGCGGACAATAAAAACACTCTATTACAGGTAATAGTGTGTCTCGTACCGGTAATAGTGTCTTTTTACATGTACAATTCACATATAAAAAGGCACTATTACCTGTAATAGAGTGTCTTAATGTCCGCTCATTAGGTAGACGGTAGATTTTGCCTTTTTTTAATAAAGGCAAAAACCAAAAAATATAAAAAAGTTAAGGGGAAATTGTAGACATAATGTCTATACTGAGCGGTTTATTTTTTTTTCCCAATTGGGTTGCTACTAGTTCCGTAGATCTTTTGGACATAATGACAAGCTCTTAGAGCTAAATCTTGAGTCAGGCATATATCGATCACATAAAAAATAAAACTGGATATAGGTATCCTCTTTAGTAAATGAAAATTGACCATGAAACTTAATTACTATCCGAAATTTATTTGGACACAAAAGAATTACTATAATAAACAAGGACTAAACTTCGTATTATTTGAGAAAATAGCTGTAGACTAAAAAATCTATCAATCGTCATCGTCCGAATCACTTGAAGAAATCTTAATTACATCGCAAAGAAGTTCAACTTCGTCATTCATTGTCCTAATATCTTTAGTTTCTTCACTCTTTTGTCTATCGAGCATATCATCACAGTCGTTAATTTCTTCTATAACATCGTCGGCTTGGGCTGCTACTCGTTGAGCGTTACCATCCCTAAAATGATTTTTGGTTTGTTCCAGTTCTCTCAAAACATCCTTATAGTCCTTGGAGCAAATGACAAACTGTTGCTTCAATTGAGGTTCGTAATTATCCATATCAGCTCTATCATTAAGTCGATCTTGAATATCTTGAGCCTTGTCGTATGCCAAGTCAATCGCAACCTCAGTGATGGCGCGATTGTTAGCATAAGATGTACGTGGATCCTTCTTCATAATCTCTACGCACCAATGGCCGTTGAAAGTTTTGGAGCACACGGCCTTGAGCTTGGCGTGTTTTTGAGCTGAGGAAGGAGCAATGAACATAGAAATGATCATCCATATGAGTGCAAATGAAACTAGCATAGCCGAGGAAGATGCCATATTTTTTTGCATGTGGAAAAGGGAAGACAGACAATTTATTAATGTCACGCCTGTATAGCTACTTACTTAAATAAGTTCTAATTTCAGTAACTGCTCTATTAATAGTTTACTTAATTTCGTAACGTACGTTCTAGAAATTAACTTACACAAAGAAACGTGAAAATAGTTAATGAGTACTACGTCTCCTTCGCTACATTACAACTTTAATGACATTAATATATGTGTATAAGTAAATAAAAGCGTACAAAAGCAAAAAATACTGTAATAACCCGAAAATTCGTAACTAAAAATTTCGATTTATTTAAATCAAGTAATTTATTTTCGTCTTAAATTTTTTTTTAATATAAATTAAATTATTAATTATTTTTCCGCGCCATAAGTCAACGCGTACGTATCGAGGACTACACTGTTTCGCATCTGAAAGCTGAGGTTTTCTCCGAGACTTAGTCACTAAGCTAGACAACCCCATTTATTGCACTTACACCCTACATCATCCTACCTATTTCTATTTTTGGAAACCAAATTTGACATGTGTCTAATTTTGACTTTTACTTTTCAAATTTCATAAATAATAATTAACGTTTCCCAAAATGTGGGGTGTTACAAATACCCTTCTCTTTTTTCTTTTCATTTTTTGGTAGCTTTGTGAAGAAGAGGAGCAAAGGGGGAAAAATGTGCCAATCCAAGCAAAGCAACTAGAAGGTGCATTCGCCCTGGAGACTCATATGCTCCGTTTGTGGAACTTGTGAAAAATAGGAGAAAGGAAAAGAAATTAAGTGGTTATGAAGGAAAAAAGGAGAAAAGTTACACAAAAATTTCAGTATTTGTTAAGCTATGTTTTTCCATTTTCTCCTCTTCTCTCCAAACCAAACAAGAAAAGGAAATTTTTTTAAACCTTTTCTTTCTTTTCCATAAGTTCCGAACAAAGAGATAAAAAAATTTGAAAGAAAATCCTTTAAACTATTAAACAAAGCTAAACAAAAAGAGAGAATACTTCAGGGCAAAAAGGAATCTCTGTGTCACCCAATGGCGGCATGAGAAAAAAAGTCATTTCTCCGTAGGGTGTTCCACTAATTTGTTTTTTGGTTTTTTAGGCTTTTAGTTGTAGTTTAAATCTACAACTTGTTCCACTAAAGGTGTTTTTTGGTTTTTTAGTTGTAGTTTATTGTAAAGGGTAGTTGGTTTTTTGGGGGAGTTTTTTGTTAGTGGAATAGAGTAGTTTTTGAGTTAAAACAAAACTACTTTTTTGGGGGAGTTTTTTTGTTAGTGGAATAGAATAGTTTTTGAGTTAAAACAAATCTAGTTTTTTGTTAGTGGAATTAGTAGTTGTTCTATTGTGTATTTCTCAAAATTGGGGGACGATGGTGAAATTTGGGACGTATTTTTTTTTTTTTTTTTCAATATCAATTGGAAGATGGGGTTCTTTTCTCCATTCGCAAAACAACACTACTACATATCCAGAAAACACACCCGGAATTTATCCAGAATTTGAAAAGCAATGACCTATAGTCTCTTAGAGTAAATCTGGGTCATTGCTTTTCACTTTTTGAATAAATTTACCAAAACATCCCTTCAAATAGCCGGCCCCGCTTAGAGAGAACCCCAACAAAAAAATTCAATCTGACCATAAAAAATGTACGAAAACTCTTTTATTTTATTTTATATTATCGAACACAGAAATTTTTAATTACTCAGAAACCGCCCAAAGGGCTACAAACCCCAAACCGGAACCCATCGAAGGGTAGAAACTCCCGATAAATGGGTTAACCATATGGTTCAGATTAGAATACACTGAGTCCAGAAAAAAAACCACCCCTGAAAGAGAGTACCGAACAACCACCCTCGAAGGGAGTAAAGATTCCACGTAGGGAATAAAAGAACATCAAAATAAACAGAAAAATAGAAAAAAGGAACACATATTGTTGTAGTATTAGCATTTCACTATTACAGTATATAAAACTATTTTATTTCTTAAATTCTAAATGATATGTCCAACAGGAGAATCTTAAAAATTTAAACAATTTTTGTGAACTTCTATTTATTGTTAGGGCATTTTTTATACGGAGGAATCATACATGCATCAACTTCGCCCTTTTTTTTTTTTAAATGTCAAGAGGTAACTTCGCCCTTTAAACGGCTAAAGTTTTTAACCACTCATTATCTGTACGGAGGAGTTTCACCTGCTCCACCAACATGTTATTGGCCCTGTTCGTTTTCCAGTTTTGTTTTAGTTTTAGTTTTGATGACATCATTATATCCCTCATTTCTCTCTTTATCTCTCTCCACTCATTACACCTGCTGACATCATCAAAGCTAAACTAAACTATCTAACAAAACACAGCCATTATTATTTGTAGCTGCTTGACCTCCTGGTGCCGCTCATTTGCTTGGGTCCACGGATTCATACCCCTGCCAAAAATAAGATAAAACGAACCAAGCATGGAGTTCTTAGGGTATCCACAGTGGGCTCTCAAAATAGTTCTTAAGTGAGGCTCCTAATATTTTCCTAGCCATGTGCTCAAGTATTGGCTTCAATGGACTCTACATACAAACTCCTAAAGGTGGCTCCTAAGCTTGGCTCTTTGCCCAATAGTTAAATTTAGGTAGCCTTCTAACTAACTCTAAGTGGGGCCAAAATATTTAATTTTTTTTTAAATATGAAATCTTTGAAAAAGTTGCTCCTAATTTTATTTTTTTCACAAAATAGAGAATGCTATTGCTAGCCCATCGAGTGCACACATCCTCTCTAAATTTAACAAGCTCTAGGAGTGAAAAGCGGATCCCAATTATGCTTATGTGTACACTTTAGGATACAAGAAGCAATTTTTAGGGAGCCCACTGTGGATGCTCTTAACCATCAATATCGCAGGAGAGCGGGGCTTTGCCTCCTTCGAGATAGCTATTATGCTATCTAGCTTGCTTGACTGCTTGAGCTTACTTTACTTTTAAAGGTTTTGCCCGGTCTGAATATTTACTTTTTAAATTTCTCTTGTCTATACAAATATGACAAATAAAAAACGTTTCAGTCAACCAAAAAGAGTAACCAAAATACAATAAAATAAAAAATGTAGCTTCTATTAATTTTTTCGTTTATACTTAGCTCACTTTTTTCTTAATTTAATTTCCAGTTAAATTTTATGATTACTTCTTTTCTAGACGAACTAATAAATATCAAACTTTATCCAAATGTAGAAAAATTTCTTGAGATGGAGAAATCAAAATTTTTACCATTTTCCTTATCTTTTGTTAGTAATTTTTCAAAACTTGGTCCTATTTTCACTACTCCCTCCGTCTGTTTTTAAATGTGTTGCTTCATAACTCCAACTTATTAAAGAAGTATTATCATTACACATTTCACATCAATTTTTACCCCTTAGTTTACATTTCTCACATCAACTTTTACCTCCATTCAAAATTATCCTCCACTTTTATCCATTACTTACCCATTAACTTTTCAAAAGGGAAAAATAATAATTGTATAAATTTCTACCCTTTAACTTTTCATTATCTTTAGTGTATAAACTTTTCATAACTTTAGTGTATTTTCCAATTTTTACTCTACAATTATTTTGGGGGATGGAGGGAGTACTTTTTATCTTTAGTGTATTTTTCTAAACTTTGTTTATTTTATTTGGGAATTTTAGCCCTCTTTTGTATCCTTTAGTGTAATTTTTAAAAGTATGGTCCAATATATTATTCTATTTAATTATTTAGTTCTTAACTGCAATAAATTCTGATTATTCGTGTTCATAGTTGGCTATTTTTGTCTCTGATCCTAAAGTCGTAGGACGACGAAATAAGATAATAGAATAAATTAGTTGAATCTTGTATTTAGGTTATTTTATTTTGTCATGAAAAAATTATTATGTTTTAGATATTTACAGACAAAAGGAATAAAAATTACATACTTGGACCCAAAAAAAAAAAATACACTGAAAACAAAAAAAAAAGTTCACACTGATGATAAATAAAAGTTTGAATTTTTGAACTTTTCCTAATTGATTATTTTCAAAATAAATAAAATAGTTATTTATACTTGTGATATGTTAATACTACAAGACTATGCGTTAATATGAAGATGGGGAGATCAAAGCAATTTAAACTATTACTATTTGAAAAGGATATAATTGTCTTTTACCCATTAAAGTTAACACCGTTAATCAAAATTTTAATGGCAACGCAGGCATCTATATATTAATTTGTAAAGTAGGGGAGATGATTGTAATTCTTAAAACCAGAGCGAAGGTTAGTATATTTGTCAAAAACCTCAGGGGAGGTCACCGTAATTTTTAATTTGTGGCGAGGGGGTTGACTTTTATTTGTTGAGGGTATAAATGTGTTGAATTCAGTGGAAAACATTATACATTAGTTTTAATTGAGAGCCCACGGCCCCACACACGTTTCTGGTATACACCTCCACGGGCTACACCAATACTATATTATTGAGAAGTCATCTGCGACACGAACGTCGGACGGTACTCCAACAGCAAGCAGGGGTGACTGAATTGGTCCTGATTTCGTGGTAATCCAAGAAACAAATTACTAGTACTATTTACAAGATTGTTCAGTGAGTCAATCGAACTGCTCAAACTGATTAAACCGTCCGCGAACCCATCTGAAATATTTTTACGGACGGATATAGTTCCTAATATATGAATACTGGCAAATCGGGTTTAGTTCGGTTTGGGCAGATTCAGCAGTTACATAAGCCGCCTAAACCACAACTGAATCGGAGACACTCACAACGGATGCATCGTCAATGATTTGACAATTTATAGTCTAAATTTTTTGAAAATATCAAAAATATCCCAGTGGAAATTCCCCATGTCACCGTGGGAATTGTGTACGCACACATACAATTGTGGCAAATGATGGAAGACTTGCAAATTACGAGAAAAATTCTGGTCAAATGGGATATGCTGGATTGGGTCTACTACACAGCTGAGCCTGAATTGCGAATTGGGTAGCAAAGAACTAGTACAGAGTGTGGTTAGCAACTTAGCATGGAGTATGCCGCAAATGAGCTCCGATTTCTCGGTACTCGAGTGAGTTCACGTTACCATGTTAGTTTGTCTCTCATTACCACTTTTGTTATAACTCAGGATGATTTCTCTTCTTACTATCATCGTCGTCGTCCAAATTTCCAAGTTGTAAGTAATCTGTATGTCGAAATGCTTGAACGACCATAATTTTTTTGGTTATTCTGATTTGACATTTTCATGCTTTCAGAATTTTAGACTCCCTTCAGTTTCTCTCTTGAAATGTTTCTTTTTTCTTTTTTTAAATTCTGAATCTTGTTTAGGTGGTTATGATACACTCAAAACATTGGTGGAACTCAACCAAATTCGCAACAACATTTTCAATTTTGTGATAAAAATTTGATACAAGCAAATTTTGGAAAAAACAAAATTCATTTTTTACTATATAAGAATCATGATAGGAGGACTGAACAAGCAAAGGTAGCTAGACATTGGTTGTTAATTTATGTGAATCACGCATGGTTCAATCCCTATAAATGAGATACAGTTAGGCAGTTTTGCATAGTTCGGGATAGACACGAACATATAAAGTTTAATTTGTTTGCTTCAATTTTTTGATTTTGAATTAAATTCCATATTTGCGTTGTATAGAACGACTGACCTTCCTTGTTTTAGTCATCTGATGAAAACTGTTCTGGTGTCTGAATATAGCAAGATTAAACTCGAATTGGAATGTTCTTATCCTTCTTTTTAACCAATTGTGGAGTTTGAGTCATTCTTTTCGTTGTTGGATTTTGGAACATGTAGCTAACCTGTGCTTCCTTATGTTTGATTGAGGGTATGTATTTTTCAAGTATAGGGATTATCAGATATATTATGACATTTTTTATACGCCTTCTTGTTAAAAATGTAACTGCGGAAACATATTGCACTTCTCATTGAAGGTAAGAGTTTTGCACTTTTAAATGGTTTACAATAAACAAAAAAAAAAAAAAGGGGGTTTCCATTTAGTATCATATTCCAGATATTTTGTCTAGTACTAAATAGAAAATTTGGGTCTGTTGAACAACCAAGCTTCCTTGTTTGAACTGCTCGAAAAACCTTGTTCTGATATTTATGCCCAAGCAAGATTTTTTACTCCGAGTGAAATGTTCTTAACATGTTTTGTTCTAATCCTTTGTTCTTGGTGAAAACAGAGGACTAGGATACAATGTCGTGGGACACTTTCCTTCAAGTTTTCACCGGAATATTGGCTTGCTTGAGTCTCTCACGGGTGAAAGCTGATGACCCATACAGATTTTTTACATGGGAGGTTACATATGGAACAATTTCTCCTCTTGGTATCAAACAACAGGTAGCTTTTCCAATCCTATTTTTATTATTGTCCATATCTTTTACAATTAATTGGTACTTTTTTAAGCCATTCTCTTCATTATCTTGGCCTTTGTAGGGCATCCTAATCAATGGGAAGTTTCCTGGCCCAACACTTGATTGCGTCACAAATGACAACCTAATTATTAATGTTATTAACAAGCTGGATGAGTCTTTCCTCATTACATGGTGAGTATATTCGTCCTTCTCTTCCTCTTTAACAAGTTTATCCTGCATGTTTGCTCCCTCGGCTTCCGTCTAGGTGTATGAGCTTAGCATAAAACTGTTTTCCCTGCTTCCTAACCGAGCTGCATGTTTTCCCTGATTCCGTCAAGGTGTATGAGCTTAGTATAAGTATGTTTTTGGTAGTTGGCTAGGAAATAAACTATTTATATTAGTAGTAGGATAGGAAGTATCACTTCTCCTTTCCTTTTTTTTTTTTTTTTTTTAACGTAACATAAATTGATAATTAGGGACCATAGCACACATAACATTCATTCATTTACAAATACACTCGTATGTGTACAAAAGTTTACAAGATATTGTTTAAACAAAAAATGTCCAGCTCAATGAAATGAACTCTCTTTTTTTTATAATAAAAATGTTATTAAAAAATTCAGACCGTTACAGATTTTTCTTTTAATAGCAGTTCACATATTTGATATTCATGGGAACTCCACCTCCAATGTAATTGGGGAACTAAGACTTGCTTCTGTGGAGTGGGACACTCACTTGAATTGAATTTAACAAGAAAGTAAAGCAAAACAAGATGATAACAAGAAACCATTTACGAATGGTAAACTCTCCAAATAGTTTGCTTTACTTTTCTGTATTCCTGCTTTCAAAGTGTTGATTTACGTGGTGCAAACTTTTGCGCAGGTGTAGGTGAAGGTGAGGGGTTGGTTTCTTTGTACTTTATGGGACAGTGGTGGAGGCATTTGTTTATAGTCATGTTTGGGTTGGGTGGCGTTGATTTACAATCTTTTCATGGCTTTGAGGTGGTTTAAAAAGTAAACGAATTCTACAACTAATAAAATGTTTTTTGTTGGGAACCAGGAATGGAATCAATCAGCGGAAGACCTCATGGCAAGATGGTGTACTTGGAACGAATTGCCCAATCCCTCCAAACTCAAACTGGACATACATGATGCAAATGAAAGATCAGATCGGGACTTTCACGTATTTCCCTTCGACTTTGATGCATAGAGCTGCTGGTGGTTTTGGGGGACTCAATCTCTTAGCAAGGCCATTGATACCTGTTCAATATGATACACCCGCCGAGGAATTCACGCTACTTGTTAGTGATTGGTGGAAGTCTGATCACAAGGTCTGTGAGCAGTGGAACCTTTCTTCTGTTTTCCTCTGAGTGAAAAGTAGCTTAAATTTTTCTTTTAAGTCTATGCAAAATATTCTTACAAATATGCAGTCCTTCTCATAACTGAGCTCGAGCTCAATTTTCCATGTACCAAAGAACAAAAAATAAAATGATTGTGCTTGTTTGCTTCATCTAGGATGTTTCGAGTTGCTTTCCATGATTGGCGTAGCCCTTTTGCAACCAACATAGGTCTCTGTTTAGCTTAACATTGTGAAAGTTCCACATAATGTCGTTTGAACTTTTTGTTATTCAATATAGTCTATAAATCAGCTATAATGCCTGTGGAGCACTCGTTAATTTTCGTGGAGGAATTTCAAAGTTCCAATGTTTGGGAGTATAAAGAAGATAAGATGAATTTTTTAAGTCTCTGATAGCAATGCTACGTCCAAGTTTGGTTCATGTTTCAAGTCCATATTCCCAAATGGATATGATATAGATGCTTGTTCTAGATCCGCCACATCACGAAAGGGAAATAGGGTTTCGTTTGGAGGGGGCGGCGCCGCCGCCTCCCCCCCCTCTCTCTCTCCGTTTGTTCTTCTTATTCTTCAGGTGGTTGCAGCAGATTGCAATGATGGCGTTTTCCCCTCACCTCTCTCCGCCCCCGATCTGCTTTTCTGGTCCCCCTCTCTCCCCTTTACCGATTCGCTCCCGGCCATGGACGTACTGCTGGGTGCGGCCATCTTTGGCCTAACGGCTTTCCACGCAGCGGTCTTCCACGCAGGTTTGTGGTAGATCTGATCTCGGTTGGGGGTCTCTTGGTTGCGCCGTGATATGGTTGCTTCTTGCTTTGAGTGAGGTTGTGCTTTTGATTTGGTGATTGGGTGGCGGCGACAGGGTGGTGGATGGTGGTTCGATGGCTGTGTGGCGACTTGGAGGAAGGTGGCTGGTCCGTCCTTGGGGCATAAACAGGGGCTTATTCCCCGGGTTCCGGCGGCGGTGGTGGCAACGGCTGTTTTCTCTTCAAGTGGCCGGTGTGCAGCAGTGTTGGCGGCAGGGGCGGCAGCGCTTGTTGGGATGTTGTTTAGGGTCTTGGGCTTGGCCCATTTGGTCTAGGCATTATTGGGCCTTGGGTGTGTTCTTACGAGCTGAATGTTTTATCAGGGTTTTTTAGGACCCATGAGGGTGTTGGGCTTTGTGCCTATTAGGTGGGTATGGATGATTGATTTCTTACCAATCATGTAGTGGGTCTCGGATTGGGCTGACATTAGCTTTGTGCTTGTTTGCTGTTTCCTTGTCCTATTAGTCTTGTAACAATTTCAAGATTAATGAAATCTTTTTTACTTACAAAAAAAAGAAGATGCCTGTTCTGGTATTTCTCTTTTTGTTTATTCTGTTCAATAAACAACTATGTTGAGATGTTCAGTTGTACTTAGTCAATGCATTAAAGGGATCAATGTTGCTGTTCACCTGCTTGCAGACACTGCAACAAGCGCTGGACTTGGGGAATCCTTTTCCTTTCCCTGATGCTATTCTTATCAATGGACTTCTTAATTCTTCTTCTTTCACCGGTGAAGCAGGTAATAGTATTTTACTATTTTCGTTTAGTGTCTTTCAATCTCTCATCACATTGACCCGAAACTTGTGACATTGAGTTGGTTTCTTTTGCACATTCGTTGCGCCCTCTCTTCTAATCAGATTCTGAAATCAAAACTTCTGTTTCTTTACATCTGACCTTATAAAGTTTGGTTGTGAATGATTTCAGGTCGATCCTATCTGTTTAGGGTTTCAAATGTCGGTTTCACAACTTCAATCAACTTTAGGATTCAAGGCCATTCACTAACACTGGTTGAAGTTGAAGGAGCTCATACTCAGCAGGAACAGTATGAATCACTCGATATTCATGTTGGCCAATCTGTGGCTGTTTTGGTGACCTTAAACAGGTCAGGAAAGGACTACTTTGTTGTTGCTTCAACTCGTTTTACAAAAACTATTCTTAATGGCACAGCAATTCTTCACTATTTTGGTTCTGACACCACGGCCAGTGGACCACTTCCTATTGGTCCAACGTATCAACTTCACTGGTCCATGAAACAAGCTAGAACTATCAGGTAAAATAATTAAATAGACTTTTGAGTTACTTTTACTTTTGCTTTTATCTTGGGGGCCTTTTTTTTGAGCTTTTGATCATCTTTCCAAGGAATAGATTTGTCTGGAAGAGAGGAATCAACAGAGTAAATAAGGATTAGATTTGAAAAAAAAGTACGAAGACAAAACATAAGCCAAAGCAATAAATAGGTTTGTAGTTATTAATCATCTATTCTGACCTTTTTTTCTTAATTTTATTTCACTTGTGTTAAGATGGAATTTGACGGCGAATGCAGCTAGGCCAAATCCTCAAGGGTCATATCACTACAGTACCATACCAGTAGACCATACCCTTGTGCTAGCAAACTCAGCTGAAACGATAAATGGCAAGCTCCGTTATGCTGTCAACAGTGTTTCCTACGTTAATCCAACCACCCCTCTGAAGCTTGCTGACTACCTTAACATTTCTGGAGTCTTCAACTTGAACACCATCAAAGACAGTCCCACCAATGGACCTGCAGTCCTTGGCACCTCTGTTTTAGGCACTAATCTTCACGACTTTGTGGAAATAGTTTTCCAAAACAACGAGAAAACCATCCAGGCTTGGCATCTTGACGGTTATGCCTTCTGGGCAGTCGGGTAAGGCTCGATGTTATTCTGCTTCAATTCGAATTGAGGAAGAATATAGGCTGAGGTTATGTAGTATTAATAATATTGGTGCATGGAAGCCTGGGAGTCATCTTTAGTTGTTCTTAGCTTTCTGATGTTTCTTGGAAAATAATAATTTGTATTGGCAATAGTATGTCCATTATTCCTCGTTTTGTTGGACCTGATCAACTCCCGTAATGCTTTGTTGCTTGAAGTTTTAAGTGCTGTATCTTTCCTATTTTTTGTCTGATTATTGATCTCCCAAAAAATCAGGTTCGGCAATGGGCAATGGAATTCTACTATGAGGAGACGCTACAATCTAGTTGATGCGACCACAAGATACACTGTTCAGGTAAGGACTGGCAATTTCTTTCATTTTTTATGGTAGAAAAATTGCCAGATACTCAAGACAATACGCGCCAAAAAAGGGAAAAAAAAATTGCAAAAAGATCTAATTAGTCATATGAGGTTCATTTGTATTCGTAACATAGGCTGTGTTTGGAAGTTGTGGAAGGAAAAATAGAAAGGAAGAGAAAGTGACAGAAAAAAGATATGAAAATAGTTATTTTTCTCTATTTGGCTTTGCAAATATTACAGAAGGAATTGAGAACCAAACATTCGTACCTTTGTCTTTTGTAAAGAGGAGAAAAACAGAGAATGACTAGGTTACTTAAAAAGAGAAAAGGAAAGATGAAACAAAAAGAAGGGAAAAGTAAGAAGAAAATAAGTCTTCTTACTTCCTATAGGATTTTTTGTCTCCAAGTTGGATACCGACTACCGTTGTAAAGTCCAAAGTGGGAGGAGGGGGGGTCAAATTTTGCTGAAGGCGAAATTTTCAACAAAATTTGGTCATTTTCCGCCCTTATCGAGATTTGTTTTTTATTTTTTCCAATATAGGATTTATTGAGTTGGTTTTGTATCTGGACTCAATTTGATTATTGTAGACTTTAATGCAGTTGATATAGTCCCCCTTCTAGTTCTCACTGTTTATCTTCGTGATTTCTCCAATCGACTCGCATAAAAGGGTGCTGGAAACCTAAGCGAGGAAACAAAATTCTGTATTTCTACTTTCTTTCCTCTTTCTTTCCTAAGATGCAAACAGACCTTTAGTTTTATTGTTCCATTTTTTTTTGGTGAAACAGTTTATATTGTTCTATACACATCAATGTATGCATGCTTTTTCTTGCAGGTATATCCTAATGGTTGGAGTGCAATCTTGGTGTCTTTGGACAACAAGGGAATGTGGAACTTAAGGTCTGCAATCTGGCCAAGGCAGTACTTAGGACAGCAGCTGTATTTGAGAGTGTGGGACGCCGTCGCCAGTCCATATACAGAGAATCCCATCCCTCCAAATGAATTGTTTTGTGGCTTGGCACACCCTAGGTAGGAGATTCATCATTTTATGTATGCTCTTATGTTTTTTTCTCTATGACAAATTTTCCATCAAAATTTTTCCTACTTTGAATTTCAGTCACGAGGAAGTGACTGTCACTGAAAAACTGGGGCAAAAAGAAGGAAAAAAGAGGCCGTTGGTGTTGGGGAATGGGAAAGGTTTTTGAATTGTTTTGGTATTCAGATTTCTCCGTAGATTTTCCTTGTTCCAGTTTTAAATGACTGAGTTCCAAATATTAATCAATTATCACAATGTATCCAAAACAAGTTTCGCGTCCCATGTTGCTTGAATACAGTATTTTTAGATCTTCGATTTGGATTAAATACTTATAGCCCACTGTAGCCCAAAGCATAGAAAATACTTTAGCAATTCTGGAAAAGAAAATACACTAGCCCGAGATCGATGCATGTAACATAAAAGAAGTAGAACTAAATAGAGTATAGGGTTTTCTTCTTCCTTTCTAGTATTGGTTACTAGTTTTATGCCTCCGTGTACGCACGGAATCTCATGCTCATTAGTACCCATGATAGTTTGTATTCCTTTGGGTGATGATTTTGTGGTTATGGTTGGCAGAAGTATTTCCTTCTCCTAAATGTAAAGCAAAGGTAAACCAAAGGTGCGGAAAATTAAGGACAAAAGTTGACATTTACAGATAATCTGATGAAACATTAAGTTTTGTTCTGTCGACGAAGAATCATACCCTACCACCAGTAACACGATAGCCTGAAATATATTTTGTTAAGTAGCCAAGGAATTTCTCGAGTGTAGAGATCAGGAGCCTGAAGGTCTAGTAGCATATGGATCATTTCTAGCAAAAACATTATCGATCCAAAAGGAAATGATGAAGAAGGATATGCACAACAAATATGACTCTTCCGGCCATACGGACGCATCCACAGCAAATTTGGAGCTTAATTCATCAACCTAAACTAACCCCATATGCATAGTGGTCGCATGTCCTTAAGTTGGTTAAGAAATGGCCTTAAAAATAGCTGACATCGTGTATTTCTTCAACATCTATGAATAATACAACACTGCTACGAATTCTAATAATAGCTAAAATAGGACACCCATTGAAGATTAGTCGTCGAGGATTGTGGCATTCAAGTTACTCATTTATCTTGCAAACGTCGATGAGCTTCTGCACTGCATTGTGGTACCGGGTTCTTGTAACAATATTCCAAGCATCAACAGAATTATGACTTACAAAGAAATGGAAACGTAAGTAAATTCTTATGCAATTATAATAAGTTAGCCAAACAGGAAGAATGAAAAAACTGAATGACAAGAAGAGCATCAAATCTCGAAAGGATTTGATTAAGATATAAAATACCTTCTTGCACGAATCGCAGCACCAGCCTCGCCTTGGATAAATAACCATGTATTTCGTGCCACCTAGGTGTAGTCCAGTGGGAGCCAGAAAGCCAGGTTCATCGAAATCTTTGAACACGCAAATGATCACTGAATTAACGATCTAGACAAACAACAAATGGAAAATGAGAAACAAGTGGTAACAGAAACAAAAATGCGCACAAAAGTCAAATAAATTAATTTCCAATTGCCATAAACCTCATAGCCTACTAAATTACTAACAAAAAGCAAAAAGATCTTTCCATTCGAATGTTCTGAAGTAACTGTAAAAAGAAGAAATGTTACGAAACTATGGAAACTCAGATTGGTAATGAATAAAAATTCTCCCATCAAGATCTAGATTTTTTAATTGTTTTCTGCTTAATTAATTCAAGCCATGAATATCTATCCAATTATCCTTTGTACGCTCCAGCTAATCAGTATCAATATAAGTTTTCTGGCAAGAAATAGGTGATCAGACGTATGTAAATTCAACACCAAATTACAGTTGGTTGAATACTTTGCCATCTACATTGTGCAATAGATCAATACTAGCAGGAAACCCGTGCTATGCACGGGTGATGAAACATTCTTCACAATTCATAAAACTACAAAATAACCATGCTATTAATTTAGCTCTACCAAAATAAAAAAGAATCAAAGTGCCTACCATAAGAATTTTACTCAAATACATGCAATACATGCTATTGGATGTTTAAACTAAAGTGCTTTTTACTGAAATATTGAAACTAAAGTAGAAAATGCTATACTTCATAAATTAATATTTATATATTTCTACCAAAATTAAAAAGAATCAAAGTGCCACATAAGAATTTTACTCAAATCCATGCAATACGTGCTATTGAATGTTTAAACTAAAGTGCTTTTTATGTAAATATTTAAGGGTTAATGGCCTGGACACCCCCTGTACGTATACGTTTTCCCCCAAACACCCCCTGCACCCAAAAAATCTACGAAGACACCCCCTCTAAGTAAGTAAACGTATGGACCTCTAACTCTGTTAACAGAAAGAGTTAAAAGGACCATTTTAGCCTCCAGTACATATAGTTACACTTAACGAAAATTTTCCATTTCTATTTTGCAGCTAAAAATATCGGTGGGCTCCTCTCTCTCTCTCTCTCTCTCTCTCTCTCTCTCTTCTCTACAATGACGATGAAAACCCCTCCTTCTTCCCCTCCTTCAATCGATCACCAACCCTAACTCAACCCCTTCTTGTCCGATCGATCTACCACCAACATCAACTCTCTCTCGAAAAGCTGTGGAAACCCTCATCGAAAAGCTTGTAAAGCTGCAAACCCTAATCGAAAAGCTCTGTGGGATCGAAAAGCTCTGTGGGATCGAATCGAAAAGCTTTGTGGGATCGAAAAGGGTTGTGGGTTGGGTTGAAAAAAGCTCTGTGGGTTGAGTGGAAATCATTTACAGGTATTCTCCCTCTTCCCTCTTTTTCGAAAAGAAGACAACTTTATCGAAGAAGACAACTTTATTGATTGTGGGTCTGGTTTGGAAGTTAGGGTTTTGTTTTTTTATTGCAATATTGTTTATGCTTTAGAAAGATAGGGCTTTTTGGAAGTTAGGGTTTAAAAGCATGACAATAGGACAAATGCAGTTGAAAAAATGTTAAAAATTTGGGCCTTTATTGGGTTCCCAAAGTTGAAAGGTTGGTCGTGTGATTCCCCACCACACCAAACTGCCTTTTACCTGTGGTCCCTGTCTGTGAAAACAAAGTACACGACTTTGAAAGCAACCAAACATTGCTGTTGTATCCTGATATTCCAGCAATCATTTGACCCCATTGTATTTGATATATTTCATATTTGTGGTCCCCTCATAGCACTGACCCCATATTATTACATTCCATATTTTATACCTAACTGCTATCAATTGTTTGAGCAAATGAAACATTGACTTGTGCCCCTATGGAACATTCTGTGCTGACTTTTCTATCTGTTTTTTGTACATTGATTTTTCTCTGCCCACTTACCTAGTCACATGCAAATTGTAAAAAAAATGTGGTCCCCTCATAGCACTGATTTTTCTATCTTTGTTTTTTGCTTTTTGTAATTGCAGATGGCGGATGAAATGCTAACCCTACACATCAATGTTCGTGGGAAATTTGTATTCAATCCAAAGAGATATGTACGTGGGCAGGTGGGCTATACTAGAATGCCCCGTACTTATCCATACTTTGAGTTGGTGGGTGTACTTAATCAGTATGAGTGTCCCCCTGGTTACACATTTGAATACTTAAAACCAGGCCATACTTTGGAGGATGGGTTAGTTCAAGTGCAAAGCGAGGGTGAGATGCAAGAAATGTTTGCTCACTGTGAGGGTGTAGATCAAGTACAGTGCTATGTTACACATCCAGATTTCCCTGGTCATGAAGATGAAGATGAAGATGAAGATGAATATGACGATGAAGATGAACAAGATGAAGGTGAACAAGAAGATGAGGACGTTGGGAATGACGAACCATGTGGGTCTGACAGTGATAGGGGCAGCGATAGCGATACTGACAGTGACTATGCATGTAGTGGGTTGAGGGATTCATCATCTGATGATGAAGATTGGGGTGATGATGTTCATGGCATACCAAGGGAGATGAATGAGGGTGTCATTGGAGGAACAAGGAGAAAGTCTTGGGAGGATATGGGGAAAGGTGTCATAGTGGGGGACAATGAGGAAGGGGAGGGTGATACTGACTCATCAGTTGAGAGTCTTCAAAGTTTTGATGATTCAGATGATACGGGGAACAAAAAGAGGGGGAAGGCCAAGGTTAAATATCCGGAGTTCTTGGAGGAAAGGGACATGAAAAATCCCAAACTTGTTCCTCTTATGTTGTTTCCAAATGTAAGAGTTTTTAGGAAACTATTGAAAGAGTACCACCTTAAGCATGGATGTGACTTCAAATACATAAAGAATGAATCGAAGAGGGTAACTGTCAAGTGCTCAGAACCGGAGGATGAATATTCATGTAAGTGGAGGCTTCATGCATCAAGGGTTGGTGACACGACAACCTTTCAAATTAAAACCATCAAGGGCAAACACACATGTGGGAGGAAGTATGAAAGCAGGTGGGCATCCGCGAAGTGGTTGGCAGGAAAGTATTTGCACAACTTTATTGATGACCCTAATTGGAAGGTTGAGGCAGTAAAAAATGATGTCAGGAGAAAGTTATACTTAGATGTTTCAAAAAAGCAAATATATAGGGCGAAGAGAAAGGCTCATGAGATAGTGGAAGAGAAGTATGGTGATCAGTACAAGAGGTTATATGACTACTGTGAGGTCTTAAGAAGGGAGAATCCTGGGAGTTGTGCAAAGATTCAGGTTGATAGGCCTTGGGTGGATAGAAACCCTATATTTCAAAGGATTTTCATTATGTTTGATGCTCAAGCAAAAGGCTTTGTAGGCAACTGCCGGCCCATTATTGGTCTAGATGCGTGTTTTCTGAAATCTCCATATGGGGGGCAAATGATGCATGCTGTTGGGAGAGACGCTAACAACCAAATGTACCCTATTGCAATGGCAGTTGTGGAAGCTGAGTTGAAGGATAGCTGGAGTTGGTTCTTGGAAATCCTCACTGATGTGATTGGAAAGCCTGCAGACAAGGAATGGATTTTCATATCTGATAGACAAAAGGCAAGTAAACTTTGTATCTTGTTAATTTTTTTTGTTCATAGATTGTTGTTCATATATTGTTCTAATGCTTGTAATTTGTGTTATTGTGCAGGGACTTACAGAGTCTATGGACTTGTTGTTCCCTGGTGTGGAACACAGGTTCTGCATTAGGCACATGTACTCCAACTACCAGAAGCTATTCAAAGGAAAAGAGTTGAAGGACCTCATGTGGGGGGCTGCAAGTGCTTATACAGTGCCGGAATTTGAAGCAAAGATGAGGGAGTTGAAGGCAATGTCAAATGAGGCACATGACTGGTTGTTGAGGGAGCCAATTGAGCATTGGGCCAGATGTAAATATAGTCCAAGGGCACAAACGGGCAGAATGGTCAACAACTTATCTGAGTCTTTCAACAATGCAATTAAAGAGGTGAGGGACAAACCAATTCTTACAATGTTGGAAGGTCTTAGAAGGTATGTCATGCAGAGGTATGTACAGAGGACCAAATTCAGTGAGAAGTTTACATCCAAGATTTGCCCTAACATTTGCAAGAAACTAGAGTTTATTAAGGAGTGGGCTGGGGAATACTCTGTCATATATGCTTCCCCACAGAAGTTTGAAGTAAGCAGCCCTTTGAAGTCATTTATTGTGGAGCTTGGGATGAAGACTTGTAGTTGTAGAAAATGGGATGTCACAGGTATACCTTGTACACATGCTTGTGCTGCAATGATAAAGGATAGGGTCATACCTGAGGACTACATTTCCTATTACTACCATACAGAAACATTCAAAGCTTCTTATGCGTACCTCATTAGCCCAGTCCCAGATCATTCCACTTGGCTGCGCACAGAATATGATGACATAATGCCTCCACCATATAGGAGGAAGACAGGCAGACCTAGGAAGTTAAGGAGGAGAGGTGAAGATGAGACTGCCAACCCTAATCCAAGGAAGAGGCCTTGGATTAGGAAGAAGCCAGAGGTAATTAGGTGCAGGAGATGCAAAACTGTTGGTCACAATGTCAGAAGTTGCAAAGCTGTTGTACCATTTCAGTTTGAGGAGGGAGAGTCATCACAGGTTATTACTTGTTAGACTATACTATCTGTAATTGCCAATATGACTATGTGTTGTGACATTGCTTTTACCTTCTTTTTTTTTTACTTGTCACCATTGCAGCCTAGGAGGGCAACAAGTGCAAGAGGTAGGGCAAGAGGAGTTCAAACAAGAGGGGTTGCAACAAGGGCAATGGCAAATTCACCACAAGTAAGAGATAATGCAACCAGTGGAGGTGCAAATTCATCACAGGTATTCAAAGTCATATCCTATTGCTCTTAATAACTATTGGTATTTTAACTTTGTTCAGCCTAGAGGAGTTGCAGCAACAAGAGGGAGGGCATTCACTAGAGGAGGGAGGCCATTCACTAGAGGAGGGAGGCCACTGAGAAGAGGTGGAAAGACAGTGGCTGGTGGAGAGAGGGAAGTGACAACAACTGGGACAAATCATGAGGCAACAGAATATAATGCAATGGCAAGAGCTGAAAGTTTAGTAGGAGTAGGGAGGGGAGCATTTAGAACTGGGAAGCCAGTTCAGTACAAGACTGTGAGTCAACTAGAAAATAGACCAAGGTGGCATGTAGGAAGAGTTACAGATGGTATCTTCTCAAGTCAGCCCAGTACTAATGGAGTTGGTAATGTATCTTCAAAGCCAAGTACTAAGCCAAGTACTAGAAAGGGATCAACACAATAGGGTATGGTTAACTACTGAGATGATGAGGGAGGGTTCAAAATTATGGTTTTTATGTAATGGTTCTTTGACTTGTGGTTTGGTACATTTATAGGGTATGGTAATCTGCTGCTGTAATAGTATGTTAAACTGCATTAGTACTGTTATCTGGTATTTGGATGTCCATTTTGTTGAGCTGGTATTTGGATGTCTGGTATTTGGATGGTAATGCCACTGTAATAGTATGTTAGACAGTAGCATTCTTGTTGTTTAGTTGAGCTGCAAAAAATCCACTATGGGGGCCAAATGAGCTGCTGTTTCGTTGTCCATTTTTTTTTGGTTTTTGTAATTCCTGGTAATGCTTATAGGTGGCATGTTTGAGCTGCTGCTTGTTTGAGTTGCTGTTTATTTAGCTGCTGTTTGTTTGAGACAGTGTGTGATGTTGTTTGTTGGAGACGCAACGCGTCGGGCTTGTCCAAAAAACAAGTAGACCCTGTCGAATTTTTTTTTCACCATCTAGGCAGTGCCCAGATTATTTTGTTGAGGCCTATGGAATTGACTTGCACAGGAATTTGGCTTATGTTGGTGTTTGGGACAGTGTATATGTTTTCAGTTACTAAGCAAACAAGTCCTAGAGTTTCACATGACAACGTCCTATATAGTGTTGACTAAGTACTTAAATCAAATCCACAAACCCTTGCATAATGGGAGTAACAGTAGCATTATGGAACTGTTGCTGCAAGTGAAAGTCATTCGGATTGCTACAGCAGCCGTAGCGGGTATATGAGTTGCCCATATCTTTCTGTAATGGTGTTTTCCTAGCTATTTTTGGCTTCAGGACATGCCCCCTTGCCAAATCTTCTCCCTTATTGTTTTGGCGATTAGCTTGAGCTGATGATGGAACATCCATATCTTTTGTCATCCATCCATCCATACCTCGAAAACCCATTAAACTTTACTAAACCTTTTGACCAACATTAGGCTTGTACCTTTTGACCAACAATTCGACAAATGACCTTAATCAACAGGCCAATTAGTCGACAACAGTCCAAATATGGAGTGTTTCGAATGAGAGTGGTTAGAAAATGAAGAGTTAGCCTTATGTGGCTCGCTGGACTAAGGCCACTCCTTCATGGGTCACTAAAAATTCAAACAATGATACATAATACATAAGAGAATTGATAAACAACAATTTCTAGGTTACACCCATAATACATAAGATAACCATCCTTGTAATCGTTAGTGCAAAAAGTGGCACATCTTCTCCACATAATACATTAACCCGACTTAATACAAAAGATAAGATAACCATCCCAACCTCTAAAATAACACAACACATTTCAAGGTAATGCCTTCATTTTGTTTTTCCAAATTCCTTCACCACCAAAATACACAATCCCTATGCCATTTAAGGCCACCACCATTGCAATCAACAACTTTACCTTTAGATTAGCGTACTCAATCTCATCCTTCATTGCTTTGTTCCTCTTCACCAAACCATCATTCCTTGCTTCCATCTCTTCCAACTTCAACTTCAAACCCCCATTTGTTGCTTCCACCTCTTCCATCTCCAATGCATTCCAAGCCTCCTTGTTCTTCCACTCTTCTCTCTTGAGCGTGGAGTGATCTTCGATGTCGTTCATTCTTTGGTTCATCAAGTTTATCTTCATCACATACCATTCTTCCTTCTTCTCCCACTCTTCCATCTTGACTAGCAACCCATGTTCCATCTCCCTCCTTTGTTGTTTACATTCTTCATGCAAATTTTGAATTATCTTCTGCAAATCTTGATTTTTCTTTACCATCCAATTGCCAAACTCCTTCCCTCTCTTGCACGTTTCGGGATCAAACCAGTCAAAAAAATTACATTTTTTTCCACCTTCGCCCTACAAATACAAAAATATAAAATAAAATACAAAATTTATAAAATAAAAAATAATGCTCATAACAGATTATCGTTATCAAAACAATAAATTTTCTTTTTCAAATCCAAACAAGAGGTGGTTTTCTTCTGTAGTTCAAAACAATAAAATATCGATTCTAATACATTGAACAACCAACAAGTTAAACAAATCGATTCTAATATATTGAACAAATATCGATTCTAATATATTGAACAAATCGATTAAGCAACCAACAAGTTAAAATATATTGAAGTAATAGACAATACCTTGTAGTTGCCACAACCAAGAAATTGTCTACCCACATTTTCCTCAGTCAGAGCCGTTCGTAGTGGAGCCCTCAGGTTGCATTCACAAAGGAATTTATACCCTTCTTGATTGGTTGCAGCTGTAGTTGCACCTGTTGCACCTGTAGAAGAGGACGACATTGAGAGGAGAGAGAGAGAGAGAGATGGGTTTCACGTTATTTTGGGGGCTAGGGTTTATTCGGGGGGGTATTTGGGGGCCTAGGGTTTATTTCATTTCACGTAAATGGGGGGAAATGGGGTAGAATGGGGGGAAAAGGATAGGGAACATGGGTGGGGGTATATTGGGTAGATCATGCCATATTTTTTGCCAAAATTTAACGGTAGGGGGGGTCAAGGCCTAACAGAAGGTAGGGATGGGGGAAAACGTATACTTAGAGGGGGTGTCTTCGTAGATTTTTTGGGTACAGGGGGTGTTTGGGGGAAAACGATACTTACAGGGGGTGTCCAGGTCATTAACCCAATATTTAAACTAAAGTAGAAAATTCTATAGTTCATAAATTTACCAAAGCACTTAGACATTTTTATGATATCCTATTCAGTGCAATCCATGTACATGTGGAATACTTCTTAATTTTTAAATTTTCAAATGCTATTTTGAAGAACATGATAGCCTCGACTTAATTTTGTGGTCCTTTTAGTCGAGATTGGTCGTTATAGAATGTCTGAATAGTTTGGAATGGGATCAAGAGATGTACGTAGGTAAGAGTGACCTTAAGGTTTAAGCAATAATTATCAGTTTGGGTTTGTGTTCTCAATTCATAAAAACGCACACATGAACTTCATTTTACCTACGGCGAATGTCCACGGTTTGAGTCTGCTTATTTATTGTTTTGGGTATGGGTTCTTCACAAAAAAACGAAGAACAAATTGATAAGGTTCATAATGTAACAAAAAAAAAATGAGTTAGGTAAAAAATGATTTATAATGTTCCTAATGTAAACAAAAAAATGAATTAGAAGTGTGATAGTTTACATATATGAAACAAAAATATAAGGTTCCATGCAAAACTCCAAAATCCAACAAAATGAAGAGATCGAATGAAAATGATCGAAAAAGACATAAGGTTCCACGTAATGTTACTTATCACTTTTCTCTCTTTCAGAGTTTGGTTATCCAACTTTTCGTTGGGCTCCCTTCTCTGTTTTATTTTATGAGCCATTCGGTATCACTTTTATTTTTCCTTCTCTCGATGTAGCCTATCGAGCTTTTATAAAATTCTTTTCTTTTGTCGAGCAAAAGAAAATGTGAAAGCTATCCAATCCAATGCACAAAATAATTTTGATAGCTTACTTTTACCCTTAACAAAGCCAAATGCATAGCATCGTGACATATAAAGAGATATAATGGAACAAAAGAGGTAGCTCACTACAGCACGATATTTTTCTTGTGTTGCATAAAAGAATTAAAATTTGAATAATCCAATCGGCCAAGGAAAATAATTGACTGCACAAAATTTTTCTATTGCTGCCATCATCATCTTGAAGGAAAATAATTGATCGTGAAAAATTTTCCATTGTCTCCAGCATCGCGTTCAAGTCGATAAGAAAACATGTTCATGTAAAATGAAGCTTGTCAAGCTAGTTAGTGAAGACGTGCATAGGCAGCAAAGCAGTTCTTGGCCCTTTAAATTCCTGCAAAAAAATAAAATAAAAGGATTGCAAGAGATCACGTGCATAAGAATGCAATCAAAAAATGAAAAGATCATAGATCAACGATTTTTGTTCTTATGCAAAATCCACCCACGAACTCAACCTTTATAGGAACAAACTTCAAATTAGTAGTTTGGAAACCTTGAGGGAGAAAATATGGCAAAGGAAAGAAATTCAAAACTATCATTCGTGACATAATTAATTTATTTCTTTTCCTTTTACAACCCATTAATACGAAAACTATAGTATTCAAATTGCCGGGATAGCTGTGATTAGTATTTTATCTTTTCATTTTACTGACCATTGATAAGGAAATACAACTAATTTTTCCCTCTCTACTTACTGTTAATAATCTTAAAGTTGATTTTGTGAATGGCACTAATTTTTTATTCCATCATTCTTTTGAAGGGGGGAAATGTCGTTGGAGTGAGAGGTTCATGAATTACCAAATATTGACCTTACCAAATCAATTGGTGTTGACCATAGTTATCTTCTTCTTCGGTTTTTTTTTATTTTTTTATTTTTTATAGTTTGATAGTAGATGAATATATACCTTCCCTAATCTTAATATGATCAATGAATCCCTATGTATATTAATTTGTCAATATTTCCTTCTTGGTGAGTGAAAAAGTTTGTTATTGTCTAAAGCGTATATTGCTGACTTCTATTTTAAAATTTTAATTTCTATATCCGTTCAAAAAATAATATTGTCTTCGTCTAAGGTAAGTTCATTTTAGAAACTCTATTTTTGACTTTAGCTCCTGCCATGTGTCGTATCGATGGCTCTCCTCGCGAAAACACATCATGCAATACTATATACTAGCATGAACCCGTGTTATGCACGGCACGGAGACATGAAATAAAATGATATGTTTTTTCTTTTTGTGATGAGCTAAAAAATTGTATTTTTAATTAACCGGAAAGTGTATTGAATTACTCGATCACTTCAAATGAAAAGAGTATAACAATTCTTTTTCTTATCTGCTCCTCTTGATTCTAATTTCCAATGGTGATTGAATCGGCAATAAAAACATAAACAATGCATGTGATTGAATCGGCTATAAGTCAACACTCTAGAGGGAAAATATGCCATAATTTTATATAAGATAAGATAAGATGCAGGACAAAGTCCCTCACTAGCTACTTCAACCCTAAAAACTTCAGATGCAGCGAAAAAGAGATGCATTTTAAGATCTTTCCCAAGCTACTAAGATGGATCAGACTCATTAATTTGTAAACCATCACAAATCTCACAAAAGTGTGACGTCTATTT
>CM029281.1:18930667-19013147 GCA_016920895.1 Vaccinium myrtillus
ATTATTACTATTTTTTGTCACACTTAATACTTTTTTATATAATCGTCACGTAGCACCTTTATTCTAATAAATGATATAGTATGAGCTCAATATGCATATACAAAAAAAGTTTAGTAATAGTCTGAACTTCATTTTTGCGAGTCTCAGCTTTGAGTGGACGGAGGTTTCTACTTAAGTGGTTTTTATTGATTTGCGGTAATTGGGTAATATTATGATAAGCAGAGGATATAAAGGTCTTTTAACATGTGCATGACAAACATAAAACTAAAAGTTTAGTAATAGTCTGAGCTTCATTTTTGCGAGTCTCAGCTTTGAGTGGACGGAGGTTTCTACTTAAGTGGTTTTTGTTGATTTGCGGTAATTGGGTAATATTATGATAAGCAGAGGATATAAAGGTCTTTTAACATGTGCATGACAAACATAAAACTGTCGCTTTTATAGTAGTAGAGATTTGCATTAAACGTTTCCGGAAGGATAAACCTACGGGTACAGAATGGGGGGCACAGAAATTGCACAAATCGCGTTCGGGGACCCACTTTTGGGTCTTACACGACTGATTCGAACCGTTCATTATTCTTAGAACATTTTTCTGAAGGGGCCCACAAAATTTCAGCTCAATCGGACGGTTAGAAGTGGTTCAACCAAAGCCCCACCATTCACCGTTCAATCGGACGGTTATGTGTTCCATTTACTAGGGGTGTCAACGGTCCGGTTTGGTGCGGATTGGTATGAATCCGAGGACCGAACCAAAAGTCTACGGTCCAATGTAAGGCAATCCGTGTCCAAACCAAAAGTCTACGGTCCGGTTCCAAATCAATCAAAAAAATCACGGTTCGATTCACGGTTTATCCACGGATTATTACATTCCACAAAATAAAAAAAACATATTCCACATTCACATTCTCATTGTAACTTTTGGAACCCATTCATCATCAGTAGCTTTTATGTTTTAATAAACAACGCCAAGTCACGAACAACAGTGCTTAAAAATGATTCAAAGAGATTCACATTCAAGAGAGTACCACTAGCAGTAGCAAAAAGATGCAAAAACATCATAATATAAAGCGAGTAAACAAAAGTCTTAACCACAATCAGTCCAGTCCCGATACAATAAGTAGCTAATATACGTGCAAGCAAAAATAAAATTACAATTGTTAATTACAGTTTGCACCTTTACTTTTCAGTTATAGCACATCCACCTATTTAGGGTATAAAATTAATTAACTATAATTCTTATCCCAATATATATATATATATATCAAAATCTCTCCCCTCCGCCCCCCTCATGGTATCAGAGCCAAGTAGTGAGTAGTGAAGTAGTGGTGGTTATACCACGATGTAGGAGAAGTAGACACCCTGTGTAGGCGTAGTGAGGAACAGTACATCGAGCAGATTATAGCCAATTAGCTATTGTTGTTTCACTAATAGTTGTACCGTAGGTCTTTTCCTTTGGTGACTTGGTATTACCCGGTATTCCCTAGGTATTCCCGTCGTGATGGCGTTGTAAATCCCGAGGTAGGGTAGTAGCCGTATTTTTGGGGATTGGGAGTAGGGTATGTTAGTCTTTAAGGAACAGATAAACAGTCACCTATTAGCAGAACAATGTAGTTAATTGATATAATGTACTTGCTGTATTCTTCTTGATACACCTACTATCTGTCTATTCCTTCCTCATCTGGTATAACACTGCTATTACACTACAACTTGCCACAATGAACAAAATGTTTAGATGTAATTCTTCTACTAGTAGTATGATGTCTTCCATTCCAGATATAGTTAATGAAGAAGAACAGATTTACGAAGATTATAATCCAAAATTAAGTAATTGGAATATTCCAAATGTTCCAACTAAGCAAATTTATAAAACCAACTGGTTACATGATAAGTTTAAAGTAGATCAAGTTATAAATACTTCTGAACAAGTTTATGCCATTACGAAGCAACAAGAAAAATGTCTCTTACTTAGCAAAGAATCAATTAACAAACATTTATCCAAAGGATATAAATTCCTACACATAGGATTAGTCCAAGTAGCTATCAAACCACTCACACGTAGAGGATTAAATTCTTCAATTTTATTAGCACTTCGAGATAGTAGATTTACAACATTTAGCGATAGCCTACTCGGACTTATGGAATCTAGTTTACATAATGGACCAATTCACTTTGACTGTTACCCAGATTTACATTTAAGTTTAGGAGACAAACACATACTCAAAGCTTTAACCTTAAATCTACAAACCTCAGGAGCTATTACCCAAATGTTAGAAGGTAGTCACTCTATTGCTTTAATTTATCGAGTTTATTATAAATGTACTAAAACAAACCTAAATATTCATGCTTTAATTAAATCTCCTAGAGACAAAACAATTTTAATACAAAGTAGCACTACTAATGCCAATATTCAAATTCCTAAAACAATCCAATGGAATGATATTCAATTACCAAACACATGGTTAACAGAAATGAAAATCATCCTCAAAGTAATCAAAATAATATTAATGATATTGAATATATTCAACAATATTTAGATGGCACAGTACGAATTAGTTTTGACCAACAACGTCTAAAGACACCTCAAATTCAAGAAATCAGTAGATGTAGTAGTTCAACAAGTATACCTCGATTCGATCAAACCTTATTAAATATTAAACCTAAATTCAAAGGTGTAGAAACAATCTCTCAAATTACAAAACCATATTATAGCCAACAAGAACCTCAATTCGAAGAAACTCCAACATCTCCTACCCAAACTGACTTCGAAGAAGAAACCCCAACTTCGGTAGATAAAAATCTCTTAACAATTACCAAACCTTTCAGCATTAACAAAGAAAAATTACTTCAAGAATTCAAATCCCCTCACAACGAAATCAAACGACAAATTTACAACCAAACATTCAACACTCCAGCTTTAAAAAATGATTTATTCACCCAATGGTATCTTTTTATGCAAGACATACGTACTGACATAAACCTTTTAGAATTCATTGAACAATATTACAACAAAATTAATACTATTACCCAAATTAGATGGACCAAAGCTGACAACACTATAATTTCTGCAAATCACCCACCTTTAGAAACCATACATTTAGATTACAAAGGATCCAAGGTAGTAGCCTCTCCTTTCAAAATTCCAAATGAACAAAACCCCGAAACTAAAAAAATTATAGAACAAACAAATTACACAAATGAATGTTTAAATATAATAGGAAAACAATTAGATAAAATTGAACTCCAATTGGATAAAACTTCGACTTCTTCTCCTCCTTCAAAACAATTAGACACTCCTTTAATCAATTTTCCAGAGAAAACAATTAAACCTCTATTATCAACATCTCAAAATTTAGAAAGAATAGAACAACTTATAGCAAATATAGAATTAAACCAAAAAACTTTGCAACTAAAAAATGAAAGCGTTAGTACTCTAACTAAAATAGATGAATCTAGCACTGATGAAGAAATCAATCAAATTGAAAACCAATTTACGGATCTAAACTTTAAAAAATTATATACACCCAACAACCAAATTGTGCCATCAAAAAATTGGTATACTAGACCAAGCCCAGTAGACCTACAATATGAAGACAACAACTTAAACAACCAATTTTCAGTTTCCGCAAACAAATTATATGAATGGAATATAGATGGTTTAAGTGAACAACAAATTTTAGAAAAACTAAACCACATGTCTATGGTAGCTAATACTTATCTTAGTACTTTCAACCATTCACAACCGGATATAGTCGATCTTTTAACCACTGGTTTTACAGGTATGTTAAAATCATGGTGGGATAAATATCTTACCAGTGATTCCAGAGATCAAGTTAAAAATTCTATCCAAGTAGATGAAAATAATTTCCCCATTCTAGATGAATTAGAATTAGCCAAACCAGATGGAATAAATACTCTGATTTTTACAATTATTAAACATTTTATAGGAACCCCAAGAAATGTTACATCTAGGATACATGACCAACTCACAAACTTACGTTGTCCAACTTTAAGTGATTTTAGATGGTATAAAGATGTTTTTACTTCTAGAGTTATGTTACGTAGTGATTGCACCAAAGCTTTCTGGAAAGAAAAATTTATCAACGGCTTACCAAATTTATTTGCTCACAAAATTAGAGATGTCCTCAGTCAACCAACCGGTGCAATAGAATATGACAATCTAACTTACGGAGATATTATAAGCACAATTCAAAAAGAAGGACTTAGAATGTGTATAGATATGAAATTAGCTAAACAAACTCAGAAAGATCAACTTAGAGCCAAATATGAGTTAGGTAATTTCTGTGAACAATATGGTCTCCCTCCTATAGCTCCATCTAGAACAAAAATATCTAAAGCTAAACAAATTTTAGATAAACAACCTAGTCCAAAGTACTATGATAAACCAAAATACTCTAGAAATAAAAATAAAGAATCAAATTCAAAAAATACCACAGCCCAGAATTTTAAAAAACCAATCAAAGATATTACATGTTTTAATTGTGGGAAAAAAGGACACTACAAAACCGATTGCAAAATTAAAAAAAAATTAGCAGATTAGAAATATCTGAAGTACATAAAATTGTTGTTTTAGATATTTTCAAATCGTCATATTTAGATGAAACGGATCAACCAGAATCCTCGTCAGAATACCATTCTGTAAGTTCTAGTCCGGACGATGATCAGGTTAAATATTGCAATGATACCTGTTGTAAAACAATTAGCGTAATTACTAAACAAAATTCTGAGGAAGAATTATTAATTGATCTTATTAGTCAAATAACTGACCCTAATCTAAAACAACAGTACATTACAAAACTTAGAAAATTATTATCACAACAAATTAAACAACCTACGATAACCAAACCTATTGTTAACTTGAGCACAACTCTAGAAAGATTTACAAGACCCAATTCACAGAAACCAAACAATGAAATAATAGAGCTACAGAAAAAAGTAATTAAAATAGAAAAGCAGCACAACATTTTGGTTTCTAGAGTTCAGCAAATAGAATCCCTAGTCCAAATCAATAATTTAGTTTCTGAATTTAATGAAACAGACTTAAAACAACCACTCCATACGGATAACCCACCAATTAGTACAAAAGTTAATCTCCTTCAACAAATTCACATATCTAAGTGGCACACAAAGATAGATTTATTTATTGACACATTTCGAATTAGTGTAATTGCTCTTATAGATACCGGAGCAGACCTTAATTGCATACAAGAAAATCTAATCCCACCACAATATTTTCACAAATCCAAAGACCAATTATGTTCTGCTAATGGAAGTATACTCCAAATTAATTACAAATTACCTACAGTAGTAATTCAACAAAATAACATTAAATTTGAAACTTCGTTTGTTCTAGTAAAACAACTTACGGATACGGTTATCTTAGGAGTCCCATTTATTTGTCTTCTTTATCCTTTCACCACAAACAGTACTAGTATTACTACCCACAAATTAGAAACTGATATTACATTTCCTTTTATCTCAAAACCAGATTTGGATGCACTAAATAAATTACAGCATTCATCAATACATCACTAATTTCTCTTTTTCCTTGTGCAGATGACTTCAACAAATTTAGTTTCTCCTGATGGTGTTTTTTCTAACCAATTAAATATTAACACTGATTTCATTCCATTAGATTTCTTGAACATGCATGTTAAACTTGAGGCGGAAGTTCGATCTCTCCAGCAACAGCTCAATCAAATTAAGGGTAAAACCACTATTTCCCCACTGGAATTAGATGAGAATGTGCAATTATCCCTACTGGATAATGGTGAAAGCGTGTGTTCAAAATTCCAGACCAAATTAGCATTACCCAAATCAATTAATTTCTCTCCTTCCCAAATTCCTCCTGAAATTACGACCCAAATTCAAAGAAAAGCACAGCAATTAGGACAAAATTTCCAAGTCTTCCTTTTCCAAACTTTGATCCAGTTAGCAAACCAAAAACCATTTAGTTATCCTCAAATTTTACCTGGCCTTTCTTTTACCTGGAATACTTTATATCACCAGCTACCAAATTCCATCAAATGTCCAAAACAGGACCCTCTCTGTATTGAAATACCTTTAGAAAGGCAAAATTGCAAATGCCACCTAATATATAGTATCCCTCAAGTTTGTCTAGATCTAGCAACCTTCAAAGACATTACTGTTCAATTCCAAAATCAAAATATCCAAATTACCCCAATGACTTTTTTAGATTACGGTTTCCTTCACCAATTACTCCTTACCCATCCTGAACAAACCTCTCGTGTTACAAGAAAATTAGCCATTTGTATTCAGAATTTCTTTTCTTTCCCTACCATAGAAAGTTGCCAAGTTATTATCCAAAGTAAAATGCCCGAATGGACCCCTCTGGGCACATTAATTCCCGCACAACATATTATGCAAGTTACACCCAGTTATCCATTAGATCACCATAATTTTTCACTCCTTGGAAATGAATTTCCAACTTGGCACTGCTCCAATACAATTCCAGACCAAATTAGTAACTTCATAGCTTATCAGATTGCTAGTCATATTGGTGATACTGATTCCTTCACAATGTACCAACATCAGTTCAAATTATTCGCCGAAGACCCTATCCAAAAAATTAGAGTTATCAATTATAATGGGGAAGTTCCTTTTCGATTATATATATATATACGGCAATTATCCAATCAAGGATCCCGGATGGGAGGTTTTTTGGTGTTTTGATGCTTTTAAAAATTGTTTTTGGGAAATCCGAGCCATCCAATGTGTTCAAAAGGTAGTTTCAAGGGTCCACGCGGAAAATTTTAAAAAAAAAATACCGGGAAGGGCTTGATCCAAGCAGTTTTTCGCAAAAATTGTGTATTTATAATTTTGCGAAAAACTGCTCGGATCAAGCCCTTCCCGGAATTTGTTTTTGAAGATTTCCCGCGTGGACCCTTGAAAACACCTTTTGAACACATTGGACAGCTCGGATTTTCAAAAAAATATCGGGAAGGTGGAGTTCCGGATCCGGGATTCCCGGATTAGATCGGGACTTTATATATATATACGATAAGCTTCTCATAAGGGTCTCTTATGGGAGCAAACCATGCGGACCTCTTGTTTAAGCCGTTGGATGAGATCCAACGGCTGAGATTTTAAAGAGCAGCTCGCGGATCCAACAGCCCGGTCTCGCGGGTCAAAACACACTAATGGGTCATCATCTTCATCAATCGGGTCCCCATTTCCCCCAAATCAAAATCACGCTCTGGAGAAGAGTAGAAGAAGGCAATCGAAGGCGATCTCGATCGAACACCCATACCACGCTCGTCTCTCTCTCTCTCTCTCTCTCTCTCTCTCTCTCCGTTCTTCCTCACCCGGATAAACTAGGGTTTTCGAGTACCATTTTCCAGAAACCTAGGGTTTTCGAAAACCATTTTCCAGATCGATTTTGTTAGTGCTGATCCGTTAACATTGCTTTTCTTTCAGGAGGATTTTCGATAAATCCAGACCTATTGGGGAAGAGGAGAAGAAGGCGATATTGATCACAAACCCAGTCCACGCACCACGCTTGCTCAGGTCGTTTTCTCTCTCTCTTTCATTTTCTCTGTCTTATTCTCCCTGGTTCGATCCTTCTCTCACTCTGATTCGGATAAACTAGGGTTTTGGAGAAACCTAGGGTTTTGGAGTACTTTTTCTTATACTAACTTGATTTTGCATATAATTAGTTCTATTTCCCTGATTTTGCTTCGAGTAGTAGCGGGTTTGTGATTAGTGGGAGGAGAGTGTTGACGAAGCAGGTGAAGTTGAAGAAGCATGGGTGAAGTTGAAGAAGCATGGGTCTGATACTAAGTACGTTGCTACTGTACTTGCGATTGGGATGGAATGTGATATAGGTGAGATTACTATGACTGTGGTTTTTGCTGCTTGTTTCTGTGTTCATTTGTCATTGTTAATGTATGGAATATGGCTAGAAGTGATGCAACTGAGCTGAGCTTTGTAGTGATGCAACTGAGCTGAACTTGGTTCATTTGCAGTCCTACCTAGAAGCATTTGTTTTCAATTGTTTGTGATTTTAAACGTTTTATTGCTGAATTATGTTTGTGTAAAGTTTAACCTTTTTAATTGCATTATATATGTTTCATGAACCATGGTGATGATCTCTGGGTATGCATAGAAATATCAGATTTATATGTAGGACACTTAGAGCAAAATATTCAGATGTTTTAATGTAAGTTCATCTATTTTTCACTATGATAGAAATTGGCGTTCAAGAGCAATTAGTTGGAGTTTTGAGGGTCCTGAAACAGTTTCCTTCATGAAATATTTATGCACCACTTGACCCATAGGGATTGATGTCTACAACAGATACACAATGTGTGTAAGAAAAGAAGCTATCTTCCAATCTTGGTCCTTTTGGATCCTTCTTATAATTTGATTCAATTTTATAGTACCTGTTCATCCTGTCAAGTATCCATGTCTCCACCTTTTGTTGTATTATATTTTGATTAATTCATAGATATTTTGTGGCAATTTATAAACTTGGCAGACCCAAAAAACAATCATGTCTACTTCAAGCAACGGATGTACCATTCCAAATGGCTACCTTAGATTTCGAAACAAGACTTGTTGGTGTGGCCTGAGAGCTGCTGTGAGGATCTCAGAATCAGAACGTAATCCGGGAAGGCTCTACTATGGGTGTCCAAAAGAGATGAAAGACGAAGGAAGATGCAACTATTGGAAGTGGTGCAATCCAATTGGGTGTCATCCAGAAAGTGATGAGGGTCCGAATGAGGTGAATCTGAAGAAGATCGAAGAACGTGTTCAAGCCATGCAAGTCGTAGTGGAGAGTTTGAAATATAGAGTCAATGTACTCATATTGTTCATTGCTCTAGCTTTGCTAGTTGTACTTGTTAAGTATTAGTAGCTTATTTTGGTAAGTTTATGTTTGAACTAAGTCACAGTTGAATCTGCCGTTTGAATTAGATTAGCTTATTTTGGACAAATCTCTAGTTGTACTTGTTAGCCAGCTTCATGCATCTAGTGTTTGAGCCCACAGAATTCTGTTCATGAATCGGTCTCGACAAAAATGTGTTAGATTTGTGTCCTAGCACTACGCTGCACACATGTGCAATGCCTTTGATCATAATGAGAAACAACCTTTAGTCTCCATCATCATTCATCGTAAGGGGACCATTAACATTGCACTGCCATTGAAATTAAAAAAAGAGTAACACACATCCAGAAAGTGATTCCAAATGCAGTATGTCAGTCACCATACCATGCCATTGGGTTCCAAATGCAGTCACCAATTCCAGATCCGTTAACATTGCAATGCCAAATGATTTGAAATTAAAACAAGTCTCCAAATGCAATCACCAAAAACAACACAAATTATAAAGCAAGTCTCCAAATCAATTCCAGTCACCAATTGATCCCACCGGACATAACTAAGTCAAAATTCCAGTCACCAATTCCAGTCACCACAAGTCTCCAAATCAGTAATCTAAAAAGCAAATACATAAAAACAACACCACGCAACCAAGAGTCCACGAGAAATAGGCTTTCGGATACTACTCTCTTCGCGAATACTCAAGTCATTCATGTTGGATGCAAGCCGCTTTTCAGTTGACAGCAAATATTCTTCAAAATCTGCAGTCTCCTTTTCACTTAACAAACATGCATCAATAACTCTGCTACCTAGATGGAAAAGCCTATTTCTCTTAAGTAACATAGGAGTGTCACATATTTCAGAAAGGCTCCCATAATCCATAACCCTGCTAGCTTTTGCTGATTTAGTCCACCTCCGCAATATGTATTGCTCAGGTAATTCTTTAATCTGCTTTTTAGTGAAGTAAGCCAACAAGTGCCAACATGGAATTCCGTCAGACTCAAACTTCTTACAACTGCATTTAACAAAGTTTGATGACTTGTCTAACAAAAGCTCACGACCCTTCGAATCACTCTGAGTTGACCTCTTAACATTGTACTTAGCCAAGTGTTCATCTTTAAATGTACTCTTTACGCCATACGCCCCACTCTCCAAGAGTTCGTGTTGGAACTTGCAAAAAACACTTTGTGTGTACACTTCACGCATTGTCGACTCCATGAGTGTTTTTGTTACGAGGAGTGGCTTCTCATTGACATCTTTATGATCTGAATCTAATTCATTGTGCCTTATATGTGAAAGTGCCCTACCAAACCTCGTCACAAAATCCATCAGAGAAATTTTTTTAGACACATACCGCTTGAAGAACGCATGACAGCCTTCAGCTCTTTGACTACTAGTCATGTGAGCAGAAAAAATGTGTCTCGTATATGCTGGAACCCATCTCTCACGAATTTGATACAAACCATCTACCATTCGCTGGTCGACAAATTAGCTTTTGCTACAAGCTCTAACCACATTTTTTTAAACTCTTCAGGGGTCTTGGAATTCCATATGCAGTTACGGAACTCATCATAATGTTGTTTATAGCATACATCACTTATTTTTTTGGAAAATTTCATAACAATATGCCAAATGCAATACCTGTGGATCGTATCTGGAAGAAAACTCGCGATTGATTTTGTCATTGCCGGATCCTGATCAGTTATGATCATTTTCGGCGCCCCAGCCGGCATTGCTTCCAACCATGAATTGAAAAGCCACTGAAAAGCATCGGCTTTTTCGCCACTTAAGAAAGCACACCCAAAAATTGTAGTTTGCCCGTGGTGATTAACCCCTATGATAGGTGAGAAGATCAATGAATACTTGTTTGTCTGATAAGTCGTATCAAACACCACCACGTCCCCAAAGTATTGGTATGACTTTCTCATGGTTGCATCGGCCCAAAAACAATGATACAGACTCCCCTGAGTATCTGGCAAGACTAAGAACGTAAAACTGGGATTCTTTTCTTGTTGGGCCTCAAAATACTCAACCAACAAACTAGCGTCATGTCCGTCTACAATTTTCCTTTTATCTCTTTGAGCATTATAGAGATCTTGTTGAGAACATCCTACATTTTGAAAGCCTCCGGCTTGCATCTCCAAAATACTCATTTGTTGGTGGGTCGGCACATTTGCATCGGCAAGTTGGTCTGTCAAAGCTCTTTGGGCAGCTGACAATTTACGATGAGATCGTAATAAATGCACCTTCTTTGGTGTGGCAAGCATGTGGTTGTGATAGGCGACAAATTGCGTGACAGCAAATCCCTCACCCCGTTTCACAACAGTCATTTTTGCACCACAATTCTCTCTAGTTAACCCCCATTTCCGTACAGTGTCTTCAGAAACATTTTGCGTATACTTTTTTGCCCTCACCCCTTCTTTGTGGCAAACAAATGCCTTCCTAATAGTTAGACCGCCCTTCCCCAACTTGCTTGAATGGATTCGAACCCCAAATCCAGCTTCTCTAGCATAATCGTTGTAAAAGTTGTGAGCTTCTTCCAAACTACCAAACATTTGTTCAATCTTTGGTGTCAAGTCGTTCTTCACTTGAGGAGTGTAAAGAGCTTCAGAAGAAGCTCCAGATGATGCACATGGTTCTAATGGAGACGGTGAGTAGAGTACATCTCACAAAGATTGCATTCTGAAGAACAAAAAATAGAAAACATCAATAAGACAAGTAGAACTATGATAAAACATTTAAATTACTCGAGATGGGTGACAAAATTTATTACGAGGCAAAAAAATTATAGAGTTTAATTAGCACATTCCTATGTATGTCAAACTGTCAGCCTTTGGCCCGAAAAACAATTCAGCGACAATATATAGATTTGAGTAGCAAATATCAACCTCCAATGGAAATCAACAGAATCACAGTACACTAAGGCAGCAAGAACCAACAATTAAAATGACACTGGTAACCTAAGGTATAATTAAAAGTAAGGTAGCAAGAAGCAACAAATCACATTACAAGTTACACGTTCATACGATGCAAACGAGCCAAACTTGAAGCTACAACTAGGAATGATAAATGAGAGAGAGATTGAACCTTGGCTCATCCATCTTGTTGTTCAACAAGCTCAAGGGTTGTAAACCACGACCAAAGTCAAAACAAAGAACCCACTTCAATACACCAGCGGATACTAATAGGTTTCTCGAAAATCCTCCTGAAAGAAAAGCAATGTTAACAGATCAGCACTAAAGAAATCGATCTAGAAAATAGTTTTCGAAAACCCTAGGATTCTGGAAAATGGTACTCGAAAACCCTAGTTTATCCGGGTGAGGAAGAACGGAGAGAGAGAGAGAGAGAGACCTGAATGTGGTATGGGTGTTCGATCGAGATCGCCTTCGATCGCCTTCTTCTTCTCTTCTCCAGAGCGTGATTTTGATTTGGGGGAAATGGGGACCCGATTGATGAAGATGATGACCCATTAGTGTGTTTTGACCCGCGAGATGGGGTCCGACCTGGCTGTTGGATCCGCGAGCTGCTCTTTAAAATCTCAGCCGTTGGATCTCATCCAACGGCTTAAACAAGAGGTCCGCATGGTTTGCTCCCATAAGGGACCCTTATGAGAAGCTTATCGTGTATATATATATATATATATATATATATATATATATATACACAAATTATCCAATCAAGGATCCCGGATGGGAGGTTTTTTGTTTTGATCTCATCCAATGTGTTCAAAAGGTGTTTTCCAAGGTCCACGCGGAAATCTTCAAAAAAAAATACCGGGAAAGGCTTGATCCAAGCATTTTTTCGCAGCGTACATTTCTGGTTTTGCGGAAAAATGCTTGGTTCAAGCCCTTCCCCGTATTTTTTTTTTTTTGAAGATTTTCCCGTGGACCTTGGAAAACACCTTTTGAACACATGGGACGGTTCGGATCGTCAAAAAAATATCGGGAAGGTGGAGTCCCGGATCCGGGACTCCCGGATTAGATCGGGGCTCTATATATATATATATATATATTATTTTTTTATTGATTAAATTATCACGGTTCGGTTCGGTTTATCCACGGTTCTTTTATGAAAATCCATGGACCGAACCACGAAGCACGGTTTTCTAATTTTTCAATCCGTGTCCGGACCATTAATCCACGGACCCAATCCAAAACCTACGGTTCGGTTCGGTCCGGTTCAGATTTGCGGTTCGCGGGTTTTTTTTTACAGCCCTAATTTTTACAGATAGAAATTCTATCGATTCACTTGTTATAATGATTAATGAAGAAAAACTATAAGATTTTTCAGAACTGCGTTATTAGTGTAAAATGAAAATGAGAAGTTCTCTTTTTCACCCTGTCCCAGCCTATATCTCGTTTTTGCCTTTCCACTTAATTTTTTTTTTATTCTGATTAGCAAAAGAAATTTATTAATCTCTAAAACAAAGACATATTAAAAGGACCAAAGGCACATGAGCGAAAATGCCACATGAGTTCCCCTAAAAAAAAAAACACCCTAAACCAAAACAACCAAGAAGCTCCAAGCCACGAAACCTTAAGAGAGACATCAAACAACAGCAAAAAGGAGACAAACTCAATCGAAGCACCCTGTAGACACCCCAATTTGGATTCTCCAAATGCCCTTAAGTAGTGGCCGGTAGGCTCCCAGATGATGACATGGACCCAAACGTGTCTTGAAAGCTTCGAACAATGCTCTTTGTATTCAAAACCCAAAAGAAAATCTTTTCAAAATAAACCTTAGCATGCACCATCTTCTAGTACATTCAAAAACCCTATTTATCGATATATAATATGTCTAGGTTTGTTTTAAAATGAGGGAGATGCGAGCGTTTTACCGAAATCACTTATTTTTTTACCACCTGAGGGTAAAATGGTCATAATATTTTATGTTAAAATTATTTTTGATCCAAACCACTTGGGTTAAAAAGTAGACCAACAAGCTTTTCAACGCTTCTAACCACGCGCGAAAAAAAAAATTTGATCCAAAATAAAAATTTTGTTGCAAACTGATGGCTTTGTCCGGACCAAGGGGACAGATTGTAAAGAAAATCTGATAGATGGCTTTGTCCGGACCAATTTAAAAAATAAATAAAACAAGAGGAAAACTTGACAGATAAAAAAACTAACAAGAGGAAAAACCCATTTTAATGGTGACAGATTGTAAAGAAAACTTGACAGATTTTTCCCCAAGGGAGGGGATTTCAATCCAATGCCAAATTTGATGGTTTAAGCTCAAATTAGAGGTTCCAAGCAAAAAATAAATATGGAGAGAGAGTAAATCATCAACTAAATGAGCAATCTAACAACCAAGTGCATATATCAAGAATCAAACAAGAGGAAAACCCATTTTAATGGTGAAAAACAAGATTTTCTAGAAATTGGTGGCCAATAACAAAGTTTATGCAACAAATCAACCAGATACAACTAGAGAGAGTATAACTGTATCCCCTACCTCACAAATCAAGCTTGGAATGTGTTGAAAATAAAAACCCTAGCTCTTGAAACTCTCCGACAGAAATGCACTAGCTCCAAGTGAAACCACGGAGACCTAGACTCCAAATCACGCGTAGATGATGGATCTAAGGTAAGGTTGGATCTTGAAGAGGTGGAGTGTGGAGAGTGGATATGGTGAGAGAAATCAAGAAAATTTTGGAGACAGGAAGAGAGAGAGTGGGCCGGCCCTTGTGAGGGAGAGAGATATTTTTTTTTTTCAAAATTTTTCACTACACATGTGTATATACACACTCACCTTTGCACTAACACCCCTCATATTTCAAATGCATTTTAAATACACCCACATGCAATCTATTAACACCACATTGGCCCACTTTAATCTATTTTCATTTCCTCACATTTTCCCAATGTTAGTTCCGGAAAATCACTTAAAAATGCGGGTACTTATAGATACCTTGCATACTTATGAAATGCTTGGACAAGTGACGGTTATGTGTTATTAAATACTTGTCGGATACGTGATTGTAGACACCCCAATTTTGGTAATTCGTGCATCCCCAATGATGAAAAGAATGCGCAAAATATACCTCGGAACAGTTGCTTGAGTCGGATGGATAAAAAGAACCAAAAACCCCAAACCCCCTTGAACCGTACGGCCCCATCTTCAGAACCGTACAGCTTAAAATTCCTCTTGCACCGTGCGGTGTTGTAATGTGCACCGTACGGTACAATTTTAACACCGTACGGCACCCTTGTCCCATCAACAGGATTCCCGGGTTTCCCAGCAGCTCAGTTCGTTTGCGTGATACGGGGAAGCCTACGAGAGTAGCCCACCTTTTTGCGTGCGAATCTCACTCATACCACAACCGTACGGTACCCCTCCCTCTATATATATCCAACTTCGAAAAAAGCTTGAACAGATGGGCAAGAAGGAGAGTTTGAATTCATCCTGCACAAACCTATCGAAAAATCCCCAGTAAAACCACTACTCTTTCAAAACTCCCGCTACTTTTAGATTCACCCACAGTTCAAAGCTCCGTTCTACAAAAACCCAAAGATCCAATGTCCATTTCCGTAACCAATCGATCCAATCCATCCAGTTCTGTTTCAAGGTATAAAAAGTTGTGTTTGAATCGCAGTAATCTTCTGAGGGGAGTTTCCGTCGGGCTTGAGGAGAGCTCCGTAGCTCTTTCTCGAGTCCAAAAGGAGATTTTTCAGTAAAGATTGAGCCTCTTGGGTAGGCATTTCGTGATATCATCCATTGTCACGGAATACCATCCCAGAAACGAGGTACATTCATCTATTAAAACCATTTTCTAAACCTGTTTTGATCAATAAATAACGTGGTTTTTTTTTAACACCAAAAACAGGGTCTGCTTTCGATCGGATAAAATGAAGATTTTTTTTTTGAAAAATACAGTGTACTGGGACACCGTGCGGCATCCAAAGTACACCGTGCGGCATGACTTTGGACACCGTACAACATCCATGGAAATATTTTCTCAATGCTCTGTTTTCTGAAACCCGATGCTCTATTTTTGGGGAAAACCAGTGGGGTAAATTATGGTTAACCCCCTTTACTTTCTGTTTTTGTACTTAAACCCCCTCTTAGTTAGTTTTCTCGAATTTACATATTTGATTGTGTATTACGTGATTTGTTATCGTTATTCATTTCCTTTAAGCATGTTATTTCTTGATATATTGTTTATGTGAAATAAAGTTTTTCATAAAATCTTTTCAAAGAATAATCCCACAAAGATTTAGTAGAGACCGGAAAATTTCGGGCACGCGGGGTGCATTTTTCAAACAAAACCTTCCCTGTGGGTAACCTGGCTCCCGAACCTAAATATCTATTTTTCGAGGATTAAACCCTTTTTCAGCGGCACAAGAGTCATTATTTTTCTAAACGGTTTCTCGGGTACCTAACATTTTCCAAAAATTAAACCCCGGGTGGCGACTCTAAATTTTTCTTTTTCCCGGATCACCCTTTTTCACAAACACAACCAAAAGTGTGGCCCCCGACGTCCACAATGATGTTAATTTTTGTGAGTTAACAGACATGTTTGACAAATTCAAAAGAGAACACTTAGATATTCTTGAGTAAACAAATGACAATGAAATTGTGATTGATAGAGTGATTGGAAAGAAAGGAAGAAAATGGTTAAAATGAACTTTACGGTATTTTTACGATGGTCTTGTGTGAGGATTGTTGGACCCAGTTGGTTATATTTCGAGCAAATACACGGAGAGTGATCGAGTAGTAATATAGTGACGGATCATGAGGAGAGGTGAAAGTACAAGAGTTGATAGCCCAAGGTTGTTGTCGTGTGGAAGTGAGTAAGTAATATGCAAAGCGTTATTATGCAAAATGGTAAAGTAGGGTGTTGCGTCTAAAGTTTATTTTTGAACGTTGAATACAATTATTCATCACGTTCATTATATTTTGTTATGCACTTAATAGACTTCGGGAGATAGGATACGAGAATTGTAGAGTTAGAATACCATGATGAGTCATGCGGAGAGAGGAAAAGTCGGTAGTTGGTAGTTTAAAGTTAGTATTGTGTTAATGTGAGTAAGCGTGTGTAAGAGATGGAATCAATCCCGGAGATATGATACCATTAGGTAACTTGAACTATGTTTATGTACTGTGAATGAGTTTGTGCCTTTTGTTACATACCATTTCATGCACACTCTTGATGTTGCGTAAAGAAACTTCTACTAGGCAAAGTGAATGCTCACCCTTGCTGTCGGCTTAGGAGCATGATATGGGATGCGGGATGTGCATAACATTGTAAGAGCATGACATGAAGAGTTTACTTGAAGACTTGTAAACTTTAAACATGTTTTTCATATGGGATACTGGTACCAAATGTAGATCTATTATTTATTATGATTACGAAATGTTGCGAGGTGACTTTAGATTTATATATATATATATGCGAATTTTCCTATCCGGACCCCCGGATCTAAGGAAAATTGCATTTTTTTCATTTTTAAAAATTGTTTTTGGAAAATCCGAACCGTCCAATGTGTTTAAAAGGTGATTTCAAGGGTTTGCAGTTTTGCGAAAAACTGCTTGCATCAAGCCCTTACCGGTATTTTTTTTTGATGATTTCTCGCGTAGACCCTTGAAATCACCTTTTAAACACATTGGACGGTTTAGATCGTCAAAAAAATGCTCAGATCATGGAGGTCCGGAAGTCCGGAGTCTGGAGGAGAAGTGAACCCAAAATCCTATACGACAAACCAACTATTTTATGTCACTTGTCGTGATGAGAGTCTTCCTCACAAAAAGTCATTCTGCTATACTATATAAGATAAGATAAGATGCAGGACAAAGTCCCTCACTAGCTACTTCAACCCTAAAAACTTCAGATGCAGCGAAAAAGAGATGCATTTTAAGATCTTTCCCCAAGCTACTAAGATGGGTCAGACTCATTAATTTGTAAACCATCACAAATCTCACAAAAGTGTGACGTCTATTTTCCGATTACAATAGCTTACATCAAAATGTGTTTTAATGACGCAAATTGTTTGGTGCACTGTAATGCAATGGCCATTTACTTGAAAATACTCATTCATTCCGATGTTTGGTTTGCTAGCAAGTGACAGAATCTACCTCAAAAACTGATATTAATCAACATATCAATAGGTGAGAACACAGATCTAAATATCTACTCAACATCCTGAATATTTCTCACATAGTAAATCATAATCATTATTTGCCCTCCTATTAAAAAATCTCCTATTAAAAAAGAAAAAAAGATAGATCACAGATTGAAATGGCTAAGTTGATGCATGCCAAATCATTATTTGCCCTCTGCCATTCATTCATGATCTAAAGGACTACTGTGCGCTTTTATTACTTAGGGTGATCGCGCGATAGGGATGCAAAATGAAACTATCAATCTCAATCTTCATCTTCATCATCTCGATCTTTACCATCCCGATCTTTATCAACCAAATACTCAGCAGAAGCCTTTACAACGTTGCAAAGAAGTTCAAATTCCTTGGTCCTTTTCTTGAGGTCATACGAGTCGCTTCCAGATTGCTCGAGTTGATTCTTGCAATCGCGTATTTCTTCGACAGAATCATCAATCTGAACTTGAATCCGCTTATAGTCGCGATCATTGAGGAGCCTCTTGATAAGGTCAAGGTTTCTAATGGTATCAAGATAGTTTTTGGAGCATGCGTTATACCGGTCCTTGAGCTGATAATCACCAGAGCTGTCATAGAGAGAATTAAGATCTTTGTGAATGTCGGTAGCCTTGGAGTAGGCTAAGTCAATCGAGATCTGAACGAGGCCGCGATTGTCAGCATCCGAGGTACGTGAATCGGACTTCATGATATCCAAGCACCAATCGCGATCGGATGTCTTGGAGCATATTTTCTTGAGCTTGGACGACTTGTGATGATGTTTTCCGTGATGTTTTTTATGATGAGCAAATGAGGGATCAATGGACACGAATAGGAGTGAAAGAGAAAGGAGCATGGAAAGGGTAGCTAAAGTAGATGCCATTTTTGTTTTTCTAGCTAGTTCTTGTTTCTGAGTACTGTTTTCCCCTTGGATGAGAAGAACCTTATATATAGGGACTGTGTCATGAAGCAATAAATAGATTTGAAAGATCAATATTGAATATGTTACTAAGCCCTTGTTAATTGTTATTAAAGTCTTCCATTCAATCTTTTGTAACAGTCTTTAAAATGAACTGGCCAGACTTCAAAAAATTAAAAATAAAGGGTCAAAGATCTGTGTTGTGCACCTAGTGTACGCGTGTTGTGCAGCTTTTTTTGGGCCCACCTCGGATCATGTTGTTTGATCCGAATCGTTCATTTTGTTCGTCTCGTCGAGTATGTGATCCTCGTAAAAAATCATGTTGATCGGACATCGCTATCTATTCCATCGGTGACAATTTAGCTTATTGTTTTGTAGGAAAAAAATCACCTACAATAGTTTCTTTGAGTATTCCGTCTCCAAGAAAAATACAGTCTGAAAGCAAAATTAAAGATCTCCGATCAACATGAATTTGTACGTGGACCAATACTCGATGAGACGAAAAGAAACTATTGTAGGTGATTTTTTTTTCCTACAAAACAATAAGCTAAATGGTCACCGATGGAATAGATAGCGATGTCCGATCCACATGATTTTTTACGAGGATCACATACTCTATGAGACGAACAAAATGAACGATTCGGATCAAATAACAAGACCTGAGATGGGCCCAAAAGGGATTGCACAACACGGACCCTTGAAGTACTTATTAGTATTTATTGCGTCTTTATTTACAAGTACTAGCACCAGACACGTTTGCACGTGTTCAAAACCGATTATTGTTAGGGAGTATCTTTTTTGTTTTTTGATTTTAATGAAAATATTGCACGTTTGAATTTTGTTTAAAAAGTTACAGTAACATTGATTATATTGGTTAATAACGTCAGCATCCTCGTCGATCACCTTTACCACATTCATCAGATTCCTTTTTGTTCATAAACTTGACAAATGTTTCAATTGTTCCATTTTTTTCATTAATACTAATTTTCACACCTCTAACACCTGATACCGATTATGACATACGACAATATTTTCAACTTTAACGAAGTTATTGAAAATTCGATTTTGTTGAAATACTTTTTTTTATTTTTATTGATTAATAAGGTCAACTCTTGAATCATGTTGTCGGTGGCCGTTTCAAGTTTTTTTTTTAAATTTTCTCCATTATTACTATATTTTGTCACACTTAATACTTTTTTATATAATCGTCACGTAGCACCTTTATTCTAACAAATGATATAGTCTGAGCTCAATATGCATATACAAAAAAAGTTTAGTAATAGTCTGAGCTTCATTTTTGCGAGTCTCAGCTTTGAGTGGACGGAGGTTTCTACTTAAGTGGTTTTTGTTGATTTGCGGTAATTGTAGAGTTTTAAGACCCAGATTCACACACCACAACACACACACAAGAGCAATCAACCGCGAGAGAATCACACACAGATTTACCGAGAGAAAAATTCACTATTATGCACAAATAGATACAAAAACTCTCACCCCTCTTTGTGTCTCTCACTCTCCTGCTCTCTCTCACTCATACACAGTGCACACACCTCACCAAATGAGTAACCCTAGAGCAATAGAGAGGAAACCACAAATTTGGGCCCTACCGGCCCAATGGGTAAACCTGGGCCCACATGGGGTGGACCCAAAAAACCCAACAATCACCCCCTCCACCCCGAGTGGGCCATTGTTGATCTTGCAGCAACACCATGCTGCCATCTCCGATCCGCCACACTAGCGAGCGCCTGTGTCATTTCCAGTCGAGCTTCACCGTACCCCATGCCGGAATACTTCACCCGAAAGAATGTGTCCTTGCAAGCTAGATTTGCGACCGATCAAACCGAATAACTGAGTACCACACCCCCTCAACCGGAATGCTATCCACTCTCACATCTCAAACCAAAATGTCCTTGCTCACCAACCGGAGCATCCGCACCCCCTCACCGAGGTGCTCGCACCCCCTCATCGGGGTGCCACCCGAAGCTCACCGCCTCGGCGACCGTGGTGGTCGTGTCCCTCCTCCTGTGTCGACAACCCCGGAGAAATCACCACCACTAACCAACTCAAGAACGAAAGAAACTTTTTCTTCATTGGAGCTCCCATCTTTACCGTTTCTTTCCTCTGGGCTTCCTCGTGGACACCATGCACCAATTGCTCTTTCCATTTCGGGCCCGAATCCCGCACAACTCTAGCATAACTATGCTCACTCTGTGTGCGCGTCTACAACTGGCTCCCCTGTCCAACTGAACAACCTATACCGCTCGTCTCAAGTCTGACAGTCGCCCCTCCTGTCACGACCGAACCCACAAGCCGGTATAGTCCACCAATCATCCTACCCTGCAACAACTCTCTGTCTCCGTCAAGAACCCGAAGAACTCCCCCAATAGCTGAAAACTATATCCTCTCTCATCAAGCATCCCGAGAGATATCAAGTTCTTCCTCACACCCGGCACGTGTCGCACACCTGTCAACCTCACAGTCTTTCCATTCGGCATTTGAAACTTCACTATCCCTTTGCCAACAACCCGATTCGTGGAATCATTGGCCATCCGGACATCACCTCCATCGCATGCCTCGTACTCCAAGAACTGTGACACATCCCCGCAAACGTGATATGAGCACCCAAAATCTAGTACCCAATCCGATTTCCTTGCGCATGTAGTATCCGACACGACCAACAATAGATCATTATCATAACATTGAACCACCACCGTTGCTTCCTTTGATTGGTCATCTCCCTTTTTCGCCTTATACTTGGGGCAATTCCGTTTAATATGCCCCTCCTCATGGCAATGATAGCATGTAAACGTCCGACCCCTCGATTGTGAATGGTTGCCGCCTCCTTTCCCTTTCCCGTTTCCTCTATTTTGGCTTCTTCCTCGGTTACCCTCCGAAACTAGTGCCCGACACTCCTCATCATGCTCAGTCCCCATCTCTTTCCTCCTCGCATCCTCACTGAATATGGCATCCGTAACCATTGCCATAGACAACTTTCCTCCCGGCGCGGAGTTGCTAAGAGAAACCACCAAAGTCTCCCAACTATCCGATAGTGAACTAAGCAATAGGAGAGCCTGCAACTCATCATCAAACTTCAAACCGACATTAGATAATTGATTAACCAAACTTTGAAACTCACTAGAATGTACGACAACCGAATCTCCACTCCGGAGTTTCAAATTTACAAGCCTCCTCATCAATAGCGCTTTGTTCCGGGATGTTTTCGATTGATACATCTCCTCTAATTTTTTTCCAAAGAACATAAGCATCTTCTTCTTCCGCTACATGATGAAAAACCTCTTGCCCAATGCAATTTCGAATCAACCCTACCGCTTTCCTATTCAATTTCGTCCAATCCTCCGCCTTAACATCCGCCGGTTTAACTCCTTTAAGATCTAATGGGTCATACAAGTCTTTTAAAGCAAGCATGTCCTTAATCCGGGGCTTCCAAATTGCATAATTTGTAGCCGACAATAGGACCATAGAATTTATATTAATCTCCGCCATCTTAACACCAAGATAGTCGCTAAAAATGACCCAAGGAACTCTTAAACTTGATTTGAAACTCCAAGTAACGTTTTAAAGCGGTAAAAAAAAAACGTACCAACAAATTCCGCTTCAAATCACCTCAAACCGACCCCGCGAATGGATCCGGAGCGTCGAAATTAGTCAGGATCAAGTCTTCGACCTCCCAACAGTAGTCAAAATGGGTCAAAATTAGTCTTTGAACCCTTCTGAACCCTCCAGATGAGCCTTTGGAGCCAAAAAAAACACATCTGACCCCCTTTTCACAATCGCTGACCTCTCTGGACCGTCTATGAACCCCCCGCTGACCCTATTGACACGCGGAACGAACCCTTTAACCAAGTCTTGACCGGTTTGAACAAAACCGTGACCCGTTTGACCTGCGGAAGACCCCTTTGACCGGATTTGACTGCGTTGACCAGACCTCCCTCAACCTCCCGCGCGCGTGTATGACACGCACGCGTCTAGATCTGACGCGCTGCCCACGCGCCGCCTTCAACCGGCGCGTGCGGGCTCCTCCGTGGGAATCCGGCGACCGGCCAACCACCACCGTGATCGTCTCTGCAAGGGCTACAAAACCCTATCCTCAAAACTCCTCCCCGACCACTCTAAGTGCGACCGCTACGCCACGGTTGCTCCGCCCTTTTCCGCCGACTGTCAAATCGTCCGTGAGCACTATTCTGGTGACCAAAACCGACGAGGCCACCACCAACGAGTTCGTCTGAGTGAGCTGCACAGTCCTTGCTGGTCCGATCAAGGTCTCAAACGAGTTTGATCTCAACCCAAGCAAGAACCAACTTTAATGGCTTCCGTGTGATCCGTGGTGGTCTCCAACCGTGAGCTCTGATACCATGTAGAGTTTTAAGACCCAGATTCACACACCACAACACACACACAAGAGCAATCAACCGCGAGAGAATCACACACAGATTTACCGAGAGAAAAATTCACTATTATGCACAAATAGATACAAAAACTCTCACCCCTCCTTGTGTCTCTCACTCTCCTGCTCTCTCTCACTCATACACAGTGCACACACCTCACCAAATGAGTAACCCTAGAGCAATAGAGAGGAAACCACAAATTTGGGCCCTACCGGTCCAATGGGTAAACCTGGGCCCACATGGGGTGGACCCAAAAAACCCAACAGTAATTGGGTAATATTATGATAAGCAGAGGATATAAAGGTCTTTTAACATGTGCATGAAAAACATAAAACTAAAAGTTTAGTAATAGTCTGAGCTTCATTTTTGCGAGTCTCAGCTTTGAGTGGACGGAGGTTTCTACTTAAGTGGTTTTTGTTGATTTGCGGTAATTGGGAAATATTATGATAAGCAGAGGATATAAAGGTCTTTTAACATGTGCATGACAAACATAAAACTGTCGCTTTTATAGTAGTAGAGATTTGCATTAAACATTTCCGGAAGGATAAACCTACGGGTACAGAATGGGGGCACAGAAATTGCAAAGATTGCGTTCGGGGACCCACTTTTGGGTCTCACATGAGTGATCCGAACCGTTCATTATTCTTAGAACATTTTTTCGAAGGGGCCCACAAAATTTCAGCTCAATCGGACGGTTAAAAGTGGTTCAACCAAAGCCCCACCGTTTCAATCGAAAGATTTTTCCATTGAAACGGTGGGGCTTTGGTTGAACCACTTTTAACCGTCCGATTGAGCTGAAATTTTGTGGCCCCTTCGAAAAAAATGTTCTAAGAATAATGAACCGTTCGGATCACTCGTGTGGGACCCAAAAATGGGTCCCCAAACGCGATCCGTTCAATTTCTGTGCCCCCCATTCTGTACGGGTAGCATTGTCCCTTTCCGGAAAGAATAAATGTACCCGATTTTTACAGATAGAAATTCTATCGATTCACTTATTATAATGATTAATGAAGAAAAACTATAAGATTTTTCAGAACTGCGTTATTAGTGTAAAATAAAAATGAGAAGTTCTCTTTTTCACCCTGCCCCAGCCTATATCTCATTTTTGCCTTCCCAATTAATTTTTTTTTAATCCGATTAGCAAAAGAAATTTATGAATCTCTAAAAGAAAGACATATTAAAAGGACCAAAGGCACATGAGCGAAAATGCCACCTGAGATCCCCTATAAAAAAAAACACCCTAAACCAAAACAACCAAGAAGCTCCAAGCCACGAAACCCTAAGAGAGACATTAAACAACAGCAAAAAGGAGACAAACTCAATCGAAGCACCCTGTAGATCGAACTTCGAGAAGCATCGGAATTCACGTAACTGATTAAAAATAAAATAAAATTTGATCATAGCTAATGGTTCTTGACGATTATCTTGTTGAGCTGACGATGGTCAATACGAGACCGAAGAAATCCAAACTTCTTCTTGCAGACTTTGCAATAAAATCATCGAATCTTTGGAGCCCCACCGAAACCAAACGAAAAGCTTTTAGAGATACTGGATTCACTCATAAGGTACACCAAAATCTAGTACTGTGGATTAGCCTAACTTGGAGGAATCGTAACTCTAACCGTTCTCGGCATTCAAGCAAAGGTAAGAAATTTTCAAAATTCTCAGTGACATTTGAAAACATGATTCAAACATTCAAAGACCAAAACACCAAAAGAGGAGGCGAAACAAACACTTTTCAAGGAGTCTAGATATTAGTGGGTTCAACTGTGAGTAGAAATATACAAACTCAAAAAAATAGTTAGAATCAAGTTGAATGTTCAACAGACGACTGAAACAAGTGAACGAAAGGCCAAGAAATGAATAAAGGGTTTAACTATTACAACATTGATGATTGAAGGTTCAACAAATGAGTGGAACTTAATGGCTTTTCTAACTTGCAAAAATGTTGTTTTGGGATAAACGAAAAGAATTCATGAGAGAAGTGGATCTATCGCAACACGGGTTTGGAAAACAAGAATAAGATTAATCGTTGAATAGGAATCAAGCAAGATATTTCTCTTAAAACACGTCGGTCAAACATACTTCAAATCAAGTATCCAAGTCTTGTTGATCATGAAGGTCTTAATCAAGAAGGTATACAAATGGTTCACAAGATCATTCTGGCAATGGAATGATTTCAAGAGGATCTTATTAGCTAACCAAGAGCTTGAAAATGAAATGGTTGTTGAAGTTAGACAACTCAAAGAAAGATGAGTGTCATGAAGGTTTGAGTGGTTCAATAGACTAGAATTCCAAAAATAAATGCGAGCTCAAGTTTGTTTGAGAGTCTAAATTTCAAAAGTAATGAAATAGTATTTCGATGCAATATTTAGGAGTTTAGTCTCAATATGCATTACGGGGAGAGCAAGGATAGAATCAAATGTAAAACATGTGGAGCGTGTAAGTGTAAAGTTAGCATAGAATAAGTATGGTAGAAGCCGATACGTTTAGATTGAAAGTTGAATCGAATGAAAACCATCAAAATCTGGCACTGGTTTAGGAAGGAAACAAAGAGAGATTGAAGAAAACCAACTCTTATTCTGAAGTATACTAATTGAGCGAACATAATTATATAAAGATGGTGTTAGTAGTTTCGACAAGCATTGAGAATGGAAGAATATGCGAGCACGAATAAGCACATAAAACAATTATAGCGGAGCTAAAATGTTATGATTGAACTGTCTAAATTATAGCGGAGCTAAAAACTATAAGAAGCTATCTAGATTTTATACCAATTCGTGAAGAGGTAAAAAGTAATCAAAAGGTACTACAGGGTTACTAATCGTGCACAAAATAACTGTAAGAAAATGGTGACTATCGATCTGTCTACCCCCCTTAAAAAGGCGGTACTATTCTTCCAAAGAATAACTTGTCTCTTCTTATGATAGCACTTGGCAAGTGAAGATTCCAATGCGAAAGTAAATAGAAAACTCCTAGCTTCGGCTCATGTGTAAGCTCCGGTTAACCCGCCCACCAATAACGAAATGACATTCATAGACACTCACGAAAGGTACTAAATCTAACGGAATATTCTACTTTCAGTCCCCTCAGCACTTTCTCAGGTTGTAGTTCGATATATACTCAAGTCTAGACTAATAAGTTATATTAAAATGAAATTTATATAGTGGACATACTAAATAGTAAAATGTACCACATCACAATTTTTTTTTTTTTACACAAAATTAAAAAGTAATATTACTTAGGATATACTACATATACCTAACACGTAACAGAAAAATCAGTTAACCCATTACCCACGGTCACGAGGTAAACCCAAACCTAGGCTCTGATACCAAGTTGTAACGCCCCGAAAATTGGGTACGTTAATAAATAAATTTTATTATTTATTTAAATAAAATGCAACTTCATTAATAATATTAAAGAGTACTTAAATTTTTTTTTTACGGAAAACTTAAAAGTAAACCAACTTATTACAATTGAAATAAATTGAACCTTAACATTATCTGAAAAACTTAAACATTTATTAAAAGTTCGATTGAAATAAAGGACAGAGCCATCTAGCTAAATCCCTACTGATAAAGCCACGGGCCCGTCACTTGTTTCCCACCTAGCTGCTCCATTGCCTCAAATTCAGCTGGCGGCTCTTCATCTCCTTCTGTACCTGGCGTTGGGGACGCCAGGGCCACAAAAGTAGCACCGTGAGTGATTTAATTACACTCAATAGGGTACCGAAACTACCCCTTTACAAAAGATTACTCATGCAACAATCAAACATATAAAACATAAATTTTAAAGCATAGGACGGCCCGATTATCACAACATGTCTCAAAAATAGTGGATTCGGTAGATTCAAAATTCTCATCATCAATCTCAAGGTTTCACAACCCAAACCTCATGCACCTCATGAATTCGGTATCTCATACCAATTCATCAGGCTATCCGATATCGGTTCCCATCCACAATATAAACAATCTATTTGGCTCCCGTCCACCATGCCTAACTCTCCAGGCCCATGGCACGGCTCAAATACCCCTGGGAGTATATTGCGATAATTGGCTCAAGACCCATATCGGATACAACGTCCCATCCCCACATTCGATAAACCGCCACGCATCTTTTAACCATTTATTTAATTAATCACAAAATTAATTAACACATGATAAATGATTTAATAATTCCAGTAAGCCAAAACATCACATGCGTCTAATTATAGCCTTTAACTAAAAGTTTAATAAAGAAATTGAATAACGCATGCTAACAAGTCAATTATCTTTCCAGTCACTAAAAATAGCAAACGAGTTCCAAAAACCACGAAATTTTACAGTAAAATAGTTCATCAAATTTAACACAAGTTCATTGTTTTGAGCGAAGCCTAAATCCAATCCTAAATGGAACAAAACAGTGTTTTAAGGTCAAACAGTGAATCTGTCTCGAAACTGTACAGTACAGCAAACTTTGAAAAATCATAACTAATTCTACAAATCTTGGATTAAGACGAGTTCTATATAGAAGTTGCTTATCTTTTCGAGATCTACAACTCTTCAGTTATGAGTTTTCCTCGGTTCTGACCCGAAAAGGTTCGAATAATTTAAAACAGAAACTGTACACATATTTCACATTTGTTTCTTACTTTTCACACAACTCCAACCACACGATCATTAACGATTCAAGTTCCGCAGAAACTATACCAAGCAATAAATTTTCTAATTAACCCACAGTATACGATATACACATGAATCACGTAAACAGTAATCCTAAGTAAAAGCTAAGTTCCGAAAATCCTACCTTTCCTCCGTCGATTCTAACGCGTCAACGGAAATCGAGAACGTATGAGATTGCAAACAATTAATCACTGAGGATTTAGAATTTCTGCAACAAAAAGAGAGAAATAAAAATCGTGACGGAAAAACTTGTACGATTTTTATGAGAGAAAGAAAAAGAAAATACACAAACCGGGAGCGCACGAGAAGAGAAATTGCCGAAAGAGAAAAGAGGGGAAAAATAGAATTTATTCTGGGGGGAAGGAAATTGCCGAGAGTGAGAGAGGAATAATGGGGTATCAATTTGGTTTAAGAAGAAGACCAATTTGGGATAAATATTGGTAGAGTAGTTTAGCAAGAGTAGGAAAGTGAGGAGATAAGGGAAGAGAACAATTAGGAAGTTGTTTAGGATAAAAACTGTTTATATATCTACACATATATAATTATTTTCAAACTAAGACTTTATCTAGTAATTAGTGATAATCTTGTAACAACTTTAATTAATTAAAAATAATTTAAACCCACTTAATTATATACGCAATTTACCGGGTCTTTACAGTTAAACCCTAGAACGTGGATTGAAGAAACCGAGGTAATTCCTTCGACTCCGAGATTGATTATGGAAAACATGATAAAATATGTGCCTTTTGTCGTTTATTCTGCCATTTTGTCCCTTGAATAAGTGATTTTGTTGCTTTGTACGTAAAAAAAAGGGGCTTTTTGTTTTTTTTCTCCCCAAAATTCTGTGACTGGTCCCCCACATGCATTATTGAACTCGTTTTTGTCCCCCATCATGGTCCCCCACTGGTACCCTTTACAGAATCATTAACTTTTGTTTTTTTGTTTTTTATTTGTAAAAATTTCAGTAATGGCTGCATTTCCAGAAGTTAAACTCATCTTTTACCATGGTGGGTACATATCAGAGGGACCCAACAGGGCTTATGTTGGTGGGAATGTGTCCCCCATACCCGTTGACTCAGACTTACTGTCTGCCTTTGAAATGAAGGCTTTAATTAAAGAATTAAGGTGTGCAGAAACATGTGAGGTTTACCACAAGGCTCCTAGTCAAACTATGGATGAAGGGTTGGTGTGTTTAACAGGTGATAAAGCTATTGTAGACATGGTAGAAATGCATGGTGATGTCATTGATCTCTATGTCCATGACCCTCTACTTATGCCCAGTCAAACTAGTACTCAGGGGGTATCTTCTTTGACTAAAGAGAGTGGTCATGAAACCCTTGATGAAGGCCTAATACCAGCTGGTCCAGTTGAGTTGGAGAGTGGTCAGAGTGAGTTTGAAGTAGAGTTAGAGAGTGATGATGACAGTGATTGTGACATCCCGACTTTTTCCATATAAATATATATATATATATATATATATATATATATATATATTATTGTTTTTTTGATATAGATAATTGACTCTTCTATTTTATCTTTCAAAAATTCTATATAATAAAAAAAATATATATATATATATATAAATAATTTTGTACTACATTTATTTTGGGAACTCTTTTAAAAATGAATAACTTATTTTTTTTGTTTTTATAAATATAATTGGGCTATAATAAATATGCTAATTGAGCGTAGATATGATGGGCCGCTTATTTTCATTATGGGTTAGACTTTAATCTCTAAATTCTAAGTTGGGCTTTAATTAGGAATTTCCTAGCAATAGATATATTTAGATATAAAGAATGGAAGAGTGGGGTTCATTTTTCATTACAAGTTGAGAGCTCTAGGGTTTTATATTTTAGAGCCACATAGGTTGCGGCTTACGAGAGCAGCCACCGCAAGAGAATAGAGAGAGAGAGAGAGAGGGCGCAGCCGCCATAAGGGCGAGAGTGGGATAGAGCCGCACGGATTCAATCAGCCGTGGAGTTTTGTAGACAGTTTCCAATTGATTTCATTGGGTAAGTATATTTTCAAATCTTAAACAATATTTTCCTGCTATATTGATCTCTAGCTAGTAGTTTTTACAAAGAGAAATTGTCGGTTCTTGTCTAGTTCATGTGTCGAGATTGAGGGGCTGACATGTGGAATACTGCTAAGTGTAAAAATTTCCTTTGCATGTATATTGGTCGTAGCTAGGGTCCATGTATAGAAGAAATAGGATACTTAGATTACTATAATCAAGTTCATGGTGTATTAACATGAAGATATCCATGGGGTCTAGTTAGCGCTAATTAATTTCATAGTCTGCCATTATATTTGATTTAGTATATGAATTCTTTTTATCTCAGACTAGCACCAAGTATTCGAGCATTGCATTTTGGGATCTATCATTTCGATCGAGGTGAGTGGTTAAGCATGTGATCCCTTCAATTGGAATCCTCTTGAGCCTATCAATTCTTGACAATCCTTTATTTTGTTCTGATTCTATGAATATTAATTTTGCTTCGTTGAACTCAACTTATTTGACGATTGTCGTACCCTTTGGCATACAAGGTTTATTGATTATATTTGTGATTGATTGATTGCTCATATTTCGTTTGTTGTTTATCCATTGATTCCGTGATATATCTGCAATGCCGTTCTTTTGTGTTTGGGACCACATATTATATTGTGAAAGTCCAAGGAAAAGACCCGGGCGCCATCCTGCGGTGACTTTGGCCACTAGGGAAAAGACTTGTCGTGACTCTAGTGCTCAACGGAAAGGGAAAAGACTTGTGAAATACCCTGTGTCCCTATTCCGGAACGGCTTAGGGAAAAGACTCAGGCGCCATCCTGAGGTGACTCTGAGTACGGTGTTGGATCCAACGGGCTAAGCCCTGAGAAAATAATTGGCGTTTGGCAATGGTTATTATTATTTAGTTCCCACATAATTTGGTTCAGACTCCTATTTATTACTGTTCGTTGTTCTGGTATTTTTGGACTGGCTGTTTGGTAAGAATGCATACTTTTGTGAATCGATTATTGTTCTTGTTATTCGTTAATCTGAAATTCATCTCCTTGATACCACTTGTTGAGCCACCGACCTTTATTATTTGAAACCACTTCTTTGGATCTCTCAATTATCTTTTGTTTAAACGTATGCCACCTTGCACTTTTTACCCTTAGCATGCTTAACTATTCACTGAGCTGTGAGCTGACGGATTTATTCCGCATTCTTTTCAGGTTAGTTCGGGGAGCATCATAGTGGACTCTGAGACAGTGTCGGGACCCACCGTTTGGACCTCTAGGGCATTCGCATTATCATTTTCTTTTAGTTTTGTTAACAGCTTCCGCACTTTATTTCTTTAGAATTTTTGTTAATAAATTTGGAGTATGGAGAATTTGAGATATTGTTCACTGGCTACAAAAATGTTGGTTTCGGTTTCCAATTTAATTTTATAATTCAGAATTCAGTTTGATTTATTTGGGTTGTGAAAATTATTATTATTATTTTTATTTTTGTATAGGCTTCGTGTTCCGAGAATTATTTCTTGGTTCACGGCCGGTCATGCTCCCGGATTTGGGGCGTGACAAAGGTGGTATCAGAGCTTAAGGTTCAAAAATTTTAAACTTGCATTTTGCATTGCATCTTGTCTTAGATGAGGTCCGGGGTCCCTTGAGTCTATAGGCTTGTGAGTCTTGTGTCATATAGGCATGTGAGTTACCATTAATTTGTTTTGTTTTGAATTTAGCTTATAGTCTGTCATATTATATTTCAAACAGTTTAGGGAGATGGATCGTACACGACGTAATTTGAGGTCTTCAAATCGTGGTCGCGGTCGAGCCACTTCTGCAACTCGTGGCCGTGGTCGTACCATTCCAATAGGTCGTGGCCGAGGTAGTGAAACCCTCACTGATCACGAGGATATAGTTGACCCAGGAACTACTCCTGATCCAATTGTAGAAGTTGTTGCCAATTCTGTCCCACCTACAGCTCCTATTGACCCCACAGCTGCTTACCAGGCTATTCAGACCTTAGTGGGATTGTTCACCGGACAGCAAACACAAATAGGACCAGCAAATGCCACAAATTCTATGACTTTCGATAAGGGTACAGTTTTGGATAGATTTTTGAAGACAACTCCTCCGTCATTCATCGGGTCTGATAAACCATCTGACGCTGAAGCTTGGTTGCTAAGAATGGAAAAAATATTTGACATTTTGGGCTGTTCTGAGACACAAAAGGTATCATTGGCGACATATAAGCTAGAAGGGGATGCAGAACATTGGTGGCGTATGGCTAAGCAGAAATATGAGGGAAAAGAGCATGAGTTAGTTTGGAGTGCTTTCAAGAAGGATTTTGAAGACAAATACATTCCACCCGCAGTTAGGAATCAAAAGCGCATTGAGTTTCTTAATTTAGAACAAGGGAGTCTGACAGTGGTTGAATATCAACGGAAATTCGATGAGTTGTCAAGGTATGCAGGGAAACAAGTGGAAAATGAAGAAGATAAAGTGTGGTATTTTCTAAAAGGGCTTTGATCGGATATCCATGGACGGGTTTCTTTACTTGATGTTAAGACATTAGCTGAACTTGTGACTAAGGCCCTAACAGCAGAGAATGATATAAAAGAGGAGAATTTGAGCAAGGAGCATCAATTTAAAAGAACTAGAGAATGGTGGCAACCTGGGCAAAACAATGAGGGTGGAAACTCTAATAAGAGGACATTCAATGAGGGACATCAAGGTCAACGGTTGTGTGATCGTTGTGGAAAATCTCATTATGGCTATTCATGTGATGGCACGCCAAAGTTGTGTTATAGTTGTGGTCAGCCAGGACATATAGCTTCTCGTTGCAGGGGAAAAGGAAAAGATGTTGATCCGTCTCCGGGGCAAGGTGTTATCTCATTTTAATATATCTACCAGGCGTATTATGTTTTAATTTACTAGTGGGCCGTGTTAAGTTTTAGTGTAACTACTTTTTCTAAATTTCGAGGACGAAATTTCTTTTAAGGGGGGAATAATGTGACATCCCGACTTTTTCCATATAAATATATATATATATTATTGTTTTTTTGATATAGATAATTGACTCTTCTATTTTATCTTTCAAAAATTCTATATAATAAAAAATATATATATATATATATATATAAATAATTTTGTACTACATTTATTTTGGGAACTCTTTTAAAAATGAATAACTTATTTTTTTTGTTTTTATAAATATAATTGGGCTATAATAAATATGCTCATTGAGCGTAGATATGATGGGCCGCTTATTTTCATTATGGGTTAGACTTTAATCTCTAAATTCTAAGTTGGGCTTTAATTAGGAATTTCCTAGCAATAGATATATTTAGATATAAAGAATGGAAGAGTGGGGTTCATTTTTCATTACAAGTTGAGAGCTCTAGGGTTTTATATTTTAGAGCCACATAGGTTGCGGCTTACGAGAGCAGCCACCGCAAGAGAATAGAGAGAGAGAGAGAGAGGGCGCAGCCGCCATAAGGGCGAGAGTGGGATAGAGCCGCACGGATTCAATCAGCCGTGGAGTTTTGTAGACAGTTTCCAATTGATTTCATTGGGTAAGTATATTTTCAAATCTTAAACAATATTTTCCTGCTATATTGATCTCTAGCTAGTAGTTTTTACAAAGAGAAATTGTCGGTTCTTGTCTAGTTCATGTGTCGAGATTGAGGGGCTGACATGTGGAATACTGCTAAGTGTAAAAATTTCCTTTGCATGTATATTGGTCGTAGCTAGGGTCCATGTATAGAAGAAATAGGATACTTAGATTACTATAATCAAGTTCATGGTGTATTAACATGAAGATATCCATGGGGTCTAGTTAGCGCTAATTAATTTCATAGTCTGCCATTATATTTGATTTAGTATATGAATTCTTTTTATCTCAGACTAGCACCAAGTATTCGAGCATTGCATTTTGGGATCTATCATTTCGATCGAGGTGAGTGGTTAAGCATGTGATCCCTTCAATTGGAATCCTCTTGAGCCTATCAATTCTTGACAATCCTTTATTTTGTTCTGATTCTATGAATATTAATTTTGCTTCGTTGAACTCAACTTATTTGACGATTGTCGTACCCTTTGGCATACAAGGTTTATTGATTATATTTGTGATTGATTGATTGCTCATATTTCGTTTGTTGTTTATCCATTGATTCCGTGATATATCTGCAATGTCGTTCTTTTGTGTTTGGGACCACATATTATATTGTGAAAGTCCAAGGAAAAGACCCGGGCGCCATCCTGCGGTGACTTTGGCCACTAGGGAAAAGACTTGTGAAATACCCTGTGACTCTAGTGCTCAACGGAAAGGGAAAAGACTTGTGAAATACCCTGTGACCCTATTCCGGAACGGCTTAGGGAAAAGACTCAGGCGCCATCCTGAGGTGACTCTGAGTACGGTGTTGGATCCAACGGGCTAAGCCCTGAGAAAATAATTGGCGTTTGGCAATGGTTATTATTATTTAGTTCCCACATAATTTGGTTCAGACTCCTATTTATTACTGTTCGTTGTTCTGGTATTTTTGGACTGGCTGTTTGGTAAGAATGCATACTTTTGTGAATCGATTATTGTTCTTGTTATTCGTTAATCTGAAATTCATCTCCTTGATACCACTTGTTGAGCCACCGACCTTTATTATTTGAAACCACTTCTTTGGATCTCTCAATTATCTTTTGTTTAAACGTATGCCACCTTGCACTTTTTACCCTTAGCATGCTTAACTATTCACTGAGCTGTGAGCTGACGGATTTATTCCGCATTCTTTTCAGGTTAGTTCGGGGAGCATCATAGTGGACTCTGAGACAGTGTCGGGACCCACCGTTTGGACCTCTAGGGCATTCGCATTATCATTTTCTTTTAGTTTTGTTAACAGCTTCCGCACTTTATTTCTTTAGAATTTTTGTTAATAAATTTGGAGTATGGAGAATTTGAGATATTGTTCACTGGCTACAAAAATGTTGGTTTCGGTTTCCAATTTAATTTTATAATTCAGAATTCAGTTTGATTTATTTGGGTTGTGAAAATTATTATTATTATTTTTATTTTTGTATAGGCTTCGTGTTCCGAGAATTATTTCTTGGTTCACGGCCGGTCATGCTCCCGGATTTGGGGCGTGACAGTGATGACAGTAATTTTAGTGGCTTTGAAGAGTCCTCAGGTGATGATGAAGTGGAACAATTGGTCAAGCATGTGGTGATTACTGAACCACAGATGGAGATTGCTGATGAGGAAGGTGAAGTTAGTGATAAGAGTGATGAATTACAGTGCATAGACAATGAAGAGGATGATGACTTGGGTGGGCATAGAAGGAAGCAGAAATTTAGAGAGTTTGATGAGGGTAGGGATATGGAGAAACCCACTCTAGTGGAGGGTATGATTTTTCCCAATGTGATTGCCTTCAGAAAATTCCTTAAAGAGTACCACATTATTATTAGGGAAGGGTATGAATATGAGTATGTGAAGAATGAATCAACAAGGGTGACTGTCATTTGCAAGGACAACTGTGGCTTTAGGCTGCATGCCTCACCAATGCATGGTGAAAAATCATTCCAAATTAAGACAATTAATGCTCAACATTGTTGTATTAGGAAATACACAAACAGATTGGCAACCCACAGGTGGATAGCTGACAAGTACAAGGACACACTTGCTGCTGAACCTGATAAAAAGGTGAAGACATTGAAACATGATGTGAAGAGGGAATGGATGGTAGATGTGTCTAGGAAGAAAGCTTGGAGGGCTAAGAGAACAGCTCTAGAGTTGATACATGGGAATCTGAAAGAACAATACTCTATGTTATGGGATTATTGTGATGTGTTAAGGAAGTATAACCCTGGAACCCATGCAATCATGAAGGTGGACAGGCCTTGGTTAGGTTCCACAGTGACATTCCAAAGGATATTCATAAGCTTTGATGCACAGATTAAGGGTTTCTTAGCTGGCTGCAGACCTTTTATTGGCCTAGGTGCTTGCTTCCTTAAAGGTCCTTTTGCTGGACAGCTGATGCATGCCACTGGCAGAGATGCCAATGATCAAATGTACCCTCTTTGCATGGCAGTTGTGGAGGCAGAATTAAAGGACAGTTGGGTATGGTTTTAGAGAACTTGATGACAGTTGTAGGAAGACCTGAACAGAGGGGGTGGTGTTTCATGTCTGACAGGCAAAAGGTACATTTAAATTGACTTTGTAGTTACTGTCATGTGCTGTTATTGACATCATTTAAGTAGTAATGACTTGCTCTACATTTGCAGGGTTTGATAGAAGCTTTTAAGAAGCTTATGCCTGATGTGGAGCACAGGTTTTGTCTAAGGCATATGTATGCCAATTTCAGCAAGACCTACAGAGGGAAAGAGTTTAAAGACATGTTCTGGGGAGCAGCATCTGCATACACAAAGCCAGAGTTTGAGGAGCACATGGAGATTCTGAAGAGTGCCAGCAAAGATGCACATGATTGGATGGTGAGGGAAGTTCCTGAAGTTTGGGCTAGATCTTTCTACAACCCTAGGTCCAAGGTGAATAGAATGGACAACAACATGAGTGAGGGGTTTAATAACTGGATCCAAGAAGCAAGGGACATGCCCATACTAACCATGCTTGAGACAATTAGAAGACAGCTTATGGCAAGGTATGTAGCAAGGCTTGAGTACTCTAACAAGTTCAATGGACCCTTGTGTCCTAACATAAAGAAGAAACTTGGGTATAAAATAGTAAATGCAAAAGGAATGCAAGTCATTTATTGTGGTGGGACCTTGTTTGAAGTGACTGGTACAGACAAAACTTGTGTGGTTGACATTGGAGAGCACAGTTGCACCTGTAGAAAGTGGGATCTTAGTGGAGTTCCTTGCAATCATGCATGTGCAGCCATTCTTACTCACAAGGGGAGGCCTGAGGACTATGTACATCCTCATTACACAAGGGAGACATTCATTAAGACTTACAGTTATAGGATAAATCCATTACCTGATAAAACAATGTGGCCAAAACAACCACATGATCCAATAGAGCCTCCTCCATTTAGATCAAAGTCAGGTAGGCCAAAGAAGGCTAGGAGGAAAGGAGAGGATGAGCCCAATAATCCATTTAAGGTTAGGAAGCATCACATTACACTTAGGTGCAGGCAATGTGGGACCTTTGGACACAACAAAAGAACTTGTAAGAAACCACAAGAGGCTTGGGTTAAGAACACCTATTATGGGAAACAGAAAACCAAGTATTCAAGTCAATCCAGTGGTACCAGAAGAGGTGGGACCAGAGGTGGTAGGACCAGGGGAGGTGGGACAAGAGGTGGGACCAAAGGTGGTGGAACCAGGGGAGGTGGGACCAGAGGTGCTGGGACAACATCTACTTCAAGGGGTAAAGCCAAGGCAGCTGATCCACCACAGCCACAAAGGGTAACAAATGTGCTTAATTTACTTGTAAAAGTTAGTTGACTTGATTTAAAGTTGATAACTTAATTTTTATGAAAATTTGTAAAATATGGCAGGCTTTGAAAAGGTTGAAAAAGGTTGGTGAAGGATGGAATTCCAGTCAGCATTCCATAACCATTCAAGCTCATAACCCACCATCTAAACTCAATCCAAGTGCTCCCCTCATCAGGAATGGAAGAGTTGTTGGTACAAAGTCTTTTGTGAAGTCATCTCAAGCCTCAAATGATCCAGGGAAGTAACTTGTAGTCTTAATTTTCCACTAGTACTTTGAATGTCATTGTCTATGGCTTTTGACCAGTGACTGCTAGTTTGTACTGCCCATTGTGTGTGGCTTTTGACTACAAACTTTATGGGATTTTGTAGCTTTTGAATGCCATTGTGTATGGCTTACTTCATGTATGAGTTTATGTACTTGTATGGCTTACTTGTATTAGACCAGTGACTGCTAGTTTATGTGCCTATTATGGCTGCAGTTGGGTATGGCTTACTTGTATTAGTTCATGTATTGCAATCATATGGACTGCTGCCATTAGTTGATACATGTACAAAACATAATCAAATTCTGCCATTAGGTACAGAAATATTGGCATTGCATTAGGTCAGAAATATTGGCATCACATTAGGTGTACATAAAAGTTCCATTACATTTCATGGTAGGTACAAATTCATCCCACTCCCACTCATGGGTTTCCTGTTGCACAGACATAGTGAGACACAGATACCTACAACTATCACCAACACAAGCATGCATTTCTTAAGCACTTCATTTTTCTTCTCAAGGGCTTCATTCTTCTTCCTCAAAGCCTCATTCATCCTAGACAGCTTGTCTATCTTCTTCATCAGCTTTTCCTTATCCATTTCTGCAACTTCAAGCAACCTCTTCAAATCTTCATCCCTCTTCTCCATCTGGCCAATTTTGTTGAGCAAATGTCTACCATAGACTAATCCTCTAGGGCATGTTTGAGGATCAACCCACTTGAAAAATTTGCAACCCATTGGATCCTACATTAATACCAGAAAATGCTACAAATTAGGGCTTATAAATCATGACCAACACTCCTACGAACAGTCTATTATTTTACTTACTTGGTAGTTCACACACCCCTGGAATCTCCTTCCTGGGTTGGTATACGAATGTGAAGTCCTCACAGGAGCTCTTACCCCACAACCACAGTCTGCATCAACCCAGTTCTGGGTTGGGTACGAGTTGGAGCTGTTGAAGCTACTGTTCGCTTCCATGGCTTCTTGAGAGAGAGAGAGAGATAGAGAGAGAGTACTCACGAGAGAGAGAGAGAGAGAGAGAGTACTCACGAGAGAGAGAGAGAGAGAGAGAGAGAGAGAGAGAGATCGTACCTGCAAATGGAGTAGAAATGGAGGAGAACATATATACAGGTTGTATGCATATATAGCCCTGGTAAAGGGCAATGTCGTCTTAATTTTTACTTTTTTTTTCAAATTCAAACGGATCTTTAACAGAAGGGGTGAAGATGGCTAACGGTAATAGATGAGGGGGTGTGTGTGGACGTTTTCAAGGGTTAGGGGGTGTTTTAGGAAAATTGGAATAGATGAGGGGGTGTTTTAGGAATTTAGCCTAATATTTTATGTCAAAATTATTTTTGATCCAAACCACTTGGGTTAAAAAGTAGACCAACAAGCTTTTCAACGCTTCTAACCACGCGCGAAACAAAATTTTTGATCCAAAATAAAACTTTGTTGCAAACTGATGGCTTTGTCCGGACCAAGGAGACAGATTGTAAAGAAAATCTGATAGATGGCTTTGTCCGGACCAACTTAAAAAAAATAATAATAAATAAAACAAGAGGAAAACAAATAAAATAAGAGGAAAACTTGACAGATAAAAAAACTAACAAGAGGAAAAACCCATTTTAATGGTGACAGATTGTAAAGAAAACTTGACAGATTTTTCCCCAAGGGAGGGGATTTCAATCCAATGCCAAATTTGATGGTTTAAGCTCAAATTAGAGGTTCCAAGCAACAAATAAATATGGAGAGAGAGTAAATCATCAACTAAATGAGTAGTCTAACAACCAAATGCATATATCAAGAATCAAACAAGAGGAAAAACCCATTTTAATGGTGAAAAACAAGATTTTCTAGAAATTGGTGGCCAATAACAAAGTTTATGCAACAAATCAACCATATACAACTAGAGAGAGTTTAAATGTATCCCCTACCTCACAAATCAAGCTTGGAATGTGTTGGAAATAAAAACCCTAGCTCTTGAAACTCCCCGACACAAATGCACTAGCTCCAAGTGAAACCACGGAGACCTAGACTCCAAATCACGCGTAGATGATGGATCTAAGGTTGGATCTGAAGAGGTGGAGTGTGGAGAGTGGATTTGGTGAGAGAAATCAAGAAAATTTTGGAGAGCGGAAGAGAGAGAGTGGGCCGGAGAGATGATTTTTTTTTTCAAAATTTTTCACTACACATGTGTATATACACACTCGCCTTTGCACTAACACCTCTCATATTTCAAATGCATTTTAAATACACCCACATGCAATCTATTAACACCACATTGGCCCACTTTAATCTATTTTCATTTCCTCACATTTTCCCAATGTTATTTCCAGAAAATCACTTAAAAATGCGGGTCCTTATAGATACCTTGCATACTTATGAAATGCTTGGACAAGTGACGGTTATGTGTTATTAAATACTTGTTGGATACGTGATTGTAGACACCCCAATTTTGGTAACTCGTGCATCCCCAATGATGAAAAGAATGCGCAAAGTATACCTCAGAACAGGTGCTTGAGTCGGATGGATCAAAAGAACCAAAAATCCCAAACCCCCTTGAACCGTACGGCCCCATCTTCAGAACCGTACGACTTAAAACTACTCTTGCACCGTGCGGTGTTGTAATGTGCACCATACGGTACAATTTTAACACCGTACGGCACCCTTGTCCCATCAACAGGATTCCCGGGTTGCCAAGCAGCTCAGTTCGTTTGCGTGATACGGCAAAGCCTACGAGCGTAGCCCACCTTTTTGCGTGCGAATCTCACTCATACCACAACCGTACGGCACCCCTCCCTCTATGTATATCCAACGTCGAAAATAGCTTGAACAGATGGGCAAGAAGGAGAGTTCGAATTCATCCCGCACAAACCTATCAAAAAATCCCCAGTAAAACCACTACTCTTTCAAAACTCCCGCTACTTTTAGATTCACCCACAGTTCAAAGCTCCGTTCTACAAAAATCCAAAGATCCAGTGTCCATTTCCGTAACCAATTGATCCAATCCATCCAGTTCTGTTTCAAGGTATAAAAAGTTGTGCTTGAATCGCAGAAATCTTCTGAGGGGAGTTTTCGTCGGGCTTGAGGAGAGCTCCGTAGCTCTTTCTCGAGTCCAAAAGGAGAATTTTCAGTAAAGATCGAGCCTCTTGGGTAGGCATTTCGTGATATCATCCATTGTCACGGAATACCATCCTAGAAACGAGGTACATTCATCTATTAAAACCATTTTCTAAACCTGTTTTGATCAATAAATAACGTGGTTTTTTTTTTACACCAAAAATAGGGTCTGCTTTCGATCGGATAAAATGAAGATTTTTTTTTGAAAAATACAGTGTACTGGGACACTGTACGGCATCCAAAGTACACTATGCGGCATGACTTTGGACACCGTACGGCATCCATGGAAATATTTTCGCAATGCTCTGTTTTCTAAAACCGATGCTCTTTTTTGGGGAAAACCAGTGGGGTAAATTGCGGTTAACCCCCTTTACTTTCTGTTTTTGTACTTAAACCCCCCTTTTAGTTAGTTTTCTCGAATTTACATATTTGATTGTGTATTACATGATTTGTTATCGTTATTCATTTCCTTTAAGCATGTTATTTCTTGATATATTGTTTATGTGAAATAAAGTTTTTCATAAAATCTTTTCAAAGAATAATCCCACAAAGATTTAGTAGGATCGGAAAATTTCGGGCACGCGGGGTGCATTTTTCAAACAAAACCTTCCCCGTGGGTAACCTGGCTCCCGAACCTAAATCTCTATTTTTCGCAGATTAAACCCTTTTTCAGCGGCACAAGAGTCATTATTTTTCTAAACTGTTTCTCGGGTACCTAACATTTTCCAAGAATTAAACCCCGGGTGGCGACTCTAAATTTTTCTTTTTCCCGGATCACCCTTTTTCACAAACACAACCAAAAGTGTGGCCCCCGACGTCCACAGTGATGTTAATTTTTGTGAGTTAACAGACATGTTTGACAAATTCAAAAGAGGACACTTAGATATTCTTGAGTAAACAAATGACAATGAAATTGTGATTGATAGAGTGATTGGAAAAAAGGAAGAAAACGGTTAAAATGAACTTTACGGTATTTTTACGATGGTCTTGTGTGAGGATTGTTGGACCCGGTTGGTTATATTTCGAGGAAATACACGGAGAATGATCGAGTAGTAATATAGTGACGGATCATGAGGAGAGGTGAAAGTACAAGAGTTGATAGCCCAAGGTTATTGTCGTGTGGAAGTGAGTAAGTAATATGCAAAGCGTTATTATGCAAAATGGTAAAGTAGGGTGTTTCGTCTTAAGTTTATTTTTGAACGTTGAATATAATTATTCTATCACGTTCATTATATTTTGTTATGCACTTAATAGACTTCGGGAGATAGGATACGAGAATTGTAGAGTTAGAATACCATGACGAGTCATGCGGAGAGAGGAAAAGTCGGTAGTTGGTAGTTTAAAGTTAGTATTGTGTTAATGTGAGTAAGCGTGTGTAAGAGATGGAATCAATCCCGGAGATATGATACCATTAGGTAACTTGAACTATGTTTATGTACTGTGAATGAGTTTGTGTCTTTTGTTACTTACCATTTCATGCACACTCTTGATGTTGCATAAAGAAACTTCTACTAGGCAAAGTGAATGCTCACCCTTGCTGTCGGCTTAGGAGCATGATATGGGATGCGGGATGTGCATAACATTGTAAGAGCATGACATGAAGAGTTTACTTGAAGACTTGTAAACTTTAAACATGTTTTTCATATGGGGATACTGGTACCAAATGTAGATCTATTATTTATTATGATTACGAAATGTTGCGAGGTGACTTTAGATTGATATATATATATATAGGGGCCGGTTCCGTGGACACAATATTTAACACAACATTTGACTCTCCATCTCAGCCATTGATACCAATGGCTGAGATTAGAACTTACGATGTTGTACCCAACATTCCTCTATCTCACTCTCACGTAATCTCTCTCTCTCTCTCTCTCTCTCTCTCTCTCTCTCTCTCTCTCTCTCTCTCTCTCTCTCTCTCTCTCTCTCTCTCTCTCTCTCTCTCTTGACACTCCATCTCTGACGATTCTCCTCTCCAGAGACCTCTCCTCTCTCTCCTGATATACTTTCTCTCTAATTGATCGGCATATAGGATGTTAATTTCGTTAAATAAAATACTTACTTGTAAATTCTTTGCTGAAAATTGGGTAAGGCCCTTCGATCACATAGATTGCAACCCCAATTCCAAAAATTCAAGATCTAACCAAAAGGACAGAAAAAGGGAAAAACCCAGTGATAGAATTGAGAAATCGAAGAGCAGATAATCACAAGAGAAATTTGATGACGTTGGAAAAACCAAAAACCCTAACAAGAGAAATTGAACATCAAAGTTTGAACAATATTTTAGCAAACCCAAAAGAAATCTTATTTTGGGGGGAGAGAGAGAGAGATCTGTTGACTGGAAAGAGAGTGAAAAGGCATTTTGCTGAGTGTTGAAGAAATTTTGAAGCCACCTGGAAATGCAATTTTACAACACGCTATACACATGCATGAATGCTTTTGTTTTTTCCATAGTCAATTAACAGATTGCAAGCATTTTATGAACATATTAATTTTCCATTGTCAATTAACAGCTTCCAGTCAATCTAGTTAACCCAATGGCCCAGTTGATAAGTCCATCTAAAAGGTTTCCAGCACCCGACAATCTATGCTCGAGCCGCAAATGGGGCTCGCTGGAGGATTTCATCAGCGATTTCCATCGCCGGCGTGGGAAGGAAAGCAGGGTTTGTCGATGATAGCAAAGAAAGGGAGAGATCATGTGTGATAGGGAGGTGATAGAGAGAGAGAGATTACAACATTGTTTTTAATGTCAGCCATTGGTTTCAATGGCTAAGATGGAGTGTCAAATGTTGTGTTAAATTTTGTGTCCACGGAACCGGCCCCATATATATACATATACATATACATATATATATACAATCCGGATCAGGTCAGGACGGCCGGATTTAGCTTAGGTCCGAACTTTTCGCCTCAGCCGTTGGATCTCATCCAACGGCTCTGATAAAAGAGAAGAGTTCGCGGGTTAAAAGCAATCGGATCTGGGTAAAATGTGCTCGCGGGTCTCACGGGTCATTTCCTTCTTCCCGTTTCAAACGAGCAGCAACGAAGAGAGAGAAAGAGGTGCTCTAGGCGATTCACGGCGAACGAGGAGAGAGAGAGATTGCGAAGAAGAAGAAGAAATCGAGGTAGAAGAAGAAGAAGAAATCGACATTCCCAGGTTCGAATCTGTATCTCTGTCTCGTTTTTCGGGTTCGAATAGATCAAGGGTTTCAAAGTCGAACTATACTAGGGTTTCAAAACTCTTTTTCTGGTTCGAAATCGAACAAAGCTCCATGTTTTGTGTTGAAATCTCTTGTTTCTGGTTCGAATCTAGGGTTTCTTGGTCACGACACTGTTCATGTTTTTGTGTGCGATTTCGAGCAACCAAACCCTAGTTTTTTCTGTGTTTTTGTGTTGAATCAGTGTAATTGTTGACCTCACAGTCTATATTTTGATAATGGGATCAGTTTTGTCACCTAGAAATTATACATTACTGGAACATTTCTTTTATTTATTATGAGTGCTACCTGTTAACTATCCAATTGATGAGATGGTTTGAGAATGAAAATACGGATGAACTTTGAGAGAACATAATGCATTTTGAGGCCTCTAGGCTATATAAGCATGCCATATAAAGTTTTGGAAAAGTTGTAGTGATTATGCAGATTGTTGCGTTTTCTTGGTTATATAAGCATGCCATACATATCATCGTGGGGATGGAATCTGAGTGGGCAGCATTCAACATATCATGCTTTATTTCCAAGGGCAAGGACCATATATGATGGATAATTTATTTAGATGCACTAGCTGCCATTAACCAGACCCAGAACTAAAAGTATCCTGTCGCCAAATATCACCGTTTATACCTCATAATTACCGAGATAGCAGTCTTCCCACTGCTGTTTTTGTGTACACGGTATGCAAATTTTGCTTCTTAGCATAAATGGTTGTTGTGCCCATATTCTTGTCATTAATCTCAGTTGGACTATTTGTAAGTTGGACTATTTGGAAGTGATTGTGTGTATGTGTCTCTACCTTTTTCTCTTGTCCTACCATACCACTTGAGTCCCTCATTTTACATGTTTTAATTTTAATTGCATGTTTGAGCCTCAATCTTGTCCTGGTATCTGCACTTCCTCCTTTTGTCACAACAATGCCATACTGTTTTTCTGTTTTCAGGTATCCATTGCAATCAGAGATGGAAAATGTAACCCTAGAGGAATATGTTTTTACTTAAAAGGATACAATTGGAATCGACATTCTGGTAGAAGCAATAGCCATTGGAAAAGGAGAACAAGACTTGACCAGAACTGCAAAAAGAGATGCTAGCAAAACTTAAGGATTTTTATTTTTCATTTTGCTTGTGTATAGAGCTTAGGGTAGACGATGGCTCATGCCTCTTTTGTAAAACATGATATATTCATGTTAGCTAAACTAGTGGATGCCGAACTTTTTATTCTGCTTGTTTTGGTTTTATAAATTTCGTTTCAATTGCAATGTGCGGCTCGGCTTGAGTTTGAATTATATATTGAATATTTGTTTGCTCTACTGTGACTGTTGATTGAGATGTTGTGACGTCGGGCTTGACCGAAAACAAACGAAACTTTGTCGAATTTTTTCAGAAAAGGATACATCTTTCAAGACACTATACAGACACGAAAGGATACGTTTGACAGCTATAGTCCGTGAATTGGTTTCAAGCAATCTGATTTGTTGAAAACTTTCCTTAAATGGAGATCAGACGTTTGTGGTCATAACCTGTTAGTTTGTCACTTGGAGTGACCATGTTGTTCAAAATGGCCAAACTGAAATTTTTGCGAGTCTGGAAAAACAATTGCCTCTATTTGCTGCAGGTGAAACGTGCACTTGTTGCTGCAGGTTAATGTTTAGTTACTGATGTTACTTAGAATGGCATGTGCCTTATGGTTCCTTTTTTTATCACATCAATAACCCATAAGCAACAAAACTAATTAAACGAGCAATTGTAGTCAAATGATTTTCCCTATCTTGAATAGTCAGAGTTACTTGAGCCAAAGCAGCTAATAAGCGCAATTTGCCCGGAAGAGCTGCACGTTGAACCAGAACATATCTTCAAGAAATGAAATCAAATCTCCAATATTGCAAGGATAAACACTATTTATTCCAATACAAGGGGAAACAACCGAAGTTTACAGTCAAAATCACACATGAGACCATACAACGACAAAGTTTTTGCTGATTTCTTGACCAAAAGACCATACATCAACTGACAACTGTAATCCCACAGGTTAAAACAGATAAAACTAAGAACTTCAGAAAACATAGAGACATCCGCTTGGGCAAGAAAAAAACAGAATGTAGTGATTCCCAGGATTGATTTCCAGCAAAGCAGTAGCTGATCATTGGACATACTTCGGACACACTGTACCCAAAGAGGCTCGAAACTTGATCTTGTAGAACCTGGTAATCATAGAATCATCACAAAGAGGTACCTGCACTCCATAGGAGAAAGGGTGATCATTGATAGCTAATCACAAAGAGGTACCTGCACAGTGGTTTTGTAAGCACAATATTGAAGACCAGACCATAAAACATAACATGAATGCAACTAGTCCAAGCACATCATCAAATATATAAAACAATGAGCAGCAGTGCAGCCGCTGATGATAACCAGATTCCCATGTTCGAACTGACTAGCAAATCGAATAAAAACCCTAAATTGTGCTTGTTCGAACAAAAAAACCCTTGATTTTTGAACATAAGAAAAAAATGATTTGTTTTGTGTTGCAAATTATTTTTGGAAAATCCGATCCGTCCAATGTGTTCAGAAGGTGTTTTCAAGGGTCCACGCGGGAAATCTTCAAAAAAAAAATACCGGGAAGGGCTTGATCCAAGCAGTTTTCGCAAAATATATATATATACAGTTTTTGCGAAAATTGCTTGGATCAAGCCCTTCCCGGTATTTTTTTTTGAAGATTTCTCGCGTGGACCCTTGAAAACACCTTCTGAACACATTGGACGGCTCGGATTTTCCAAAAATAATTTGCAACACAAAAAAAACCATTTTATTCTTATTAACGGGAGGTGTGGACTAGAAGTTTATATATAGGGTTTGCTTCACATCCGGACTTTTAATTTCCGCACCTCATGATCCAAAATTTTTTTGACAATCCGATCCGTCCAATGTGTTCAGAAGGTGTTTTCAAGGGTCCTCGCGGAAAATCTTCAAAAACAAATACCGGGAAGGGCTTGATCCAAGTAGTTTTCGCAAAAAATATATATTTACATTTTTTGGAAAACTGCTTGGATCAAGCCCTTCCCGGTATGTTTTTTTGAAGATTTCCCGCGTGGACCCTTGAAAACACCTTCTGAACACATTGGACGGATCGGATTTTCCAAAAATAATTTGCAACACAAAAAAAACCATTTTTTCTTATTTCCGGGAGATGTGGATAAGAAGATTGCCGTATATATATATGTATAGGATAAACGATCACCTAAGGGATCCCTTATTAAAATTTGGTGCGGACCTCACCTTTCCGGATCAAATTTTGATGATCCGAACCGCTCAATGTTTTTAAAATGCGTTTTTAAGGGCCTACGTGAAGAGTCGTCAAAAAAAATATACCCGGAAAGGCTTGATCCAAACAGTTTTCGATAAAGCTGTACATATGTACAGTTTTATCGAAAACAATATGTACAGTATTTGGATCAAAATAGGAGGTCCTACAAAAATTCAGCTCAATCAGATATTGGCAAGTGTTTGATCCAAACAGTTTTGCAGAAACTATGACAAGAACTAGTCCGGGATCCCTAAGTCCGGAACTCATAGTTCTGGATCAAATTTTCATGATCCGAACCGTCCAATGTGTTCAAAAGGTGTTTTCAAGGGTCCACGCGGGAAATCATAAAAAAAAGGACCGTCCAATGGAAGGGTTGATCCAAACAGTTTTTCATAAAAATCAAAACTGTAAATATACAATTTTTGCGAAAAAACTGCTTGGATCAAGCCCTCCCCGGTATTTTTTTTCGCAGATTTCCCGCATGGACCTTGGAAAACACCTTTTGAACACATTAGACGGCTCGGATCATGCAAAAACATCTTTTAAAACCTTCAAAACACCCAAAAACCTTCAATCCAGGATCCTTGACTGGATCACCGGTGTATATATTTATATATATATATATATATTGAATTTCGATGATCCAAACCGTTAGATGTGTTTAAAACGTGAGGATTTGTCAAAAAAAATACTCAGAAAGGCTTGATCCGAGCAGTTTTCGATAAAAATTTATATGTACGTTTTTATCGAAAACTCCCCGAATCAAGCCCTTCCGGGTATTTTTTTTGACGAATCCACACGTTGGACCTTAAAAACACGTTTTAAACACATCTAACGGTTCGGATCGTCGAAATTCGATCCCGAACAAAAAGTCCCGCACCGTAGCTATATAAGGGAGCCCTTACTAGATATGCTCTGATATAGGATCAACTTTCAATAAGGGATCCCCATTTTAAATAAAGTGAGGACCAAGCAATTTTTCATCATTTTGCTTGTTTTAAATAATTAAATGGTATTTCAAATCAAAATAGGATCAAATTTATTATTTTCTGTTATTTAAATAATTTCATAGTTACTTTGATTTATTTTCCCCAATTTTAAATATTTTCTTTTGAATACTTCTTTTTCTTTTTGAAGAAATAATAATCTCTCTTTTTCAAATCATGATTTTCTTAAATTAAAAACCATTTTAAAATTATTAACAATGATTTTTCAAAAGACATCATCAGAACTAATTATTTTTTTTGGACGAATCCTCGCGGTGGACCTTAAAAACACATCTAACGGTTCGGATCGTCGAAATTTGGTCGGGAAGCATGAGGTCCTCACTTTGGTCCTTATTAGAAGTTGATCATATATATATATACAACCATGATCTCCTAAGGACTCCCTTAAAGATCTCCTCCGTGAGAACCACCCATTTTTTTTTTTTATTTTTCGTGCCAAATTTCGACGATCCGAACTGTTCAATGTGTTTAAAACATGTTTTCCAAAAAAAAATACCCGAAAGGGCTTCATCCGAGCAGTTTTTCATAATAACCGTACATATATAGTTTATCGAAAAAAGCTCGAATGAAGTCCTTCCGGGTATTGTTTTTGGTGATTCCTTGCGGTGAACCTTAAAAATACGTTTTAAACACATTGAGCGGTTCGGATCGTCGAGATTCGACCCCGATCCATGAGGTCCTCGCGGAATTTTAATGAGGGAGTCCTCATTAGATCATATTAAAAGATAATTAAAACAGAGTATTAAAACAGGCGGTTAAACCAGCCATAAATCATGCATAATAATAAGGGCGGTAGAACCGGCCATAATAAAGACAATAATTAAAACAAATTATAGAAATGGAAATTCAAATCATTATATTGAAATATTGAAAAGCTTACTTGAAGCTACTGGTACATGAGAGGGGAAAGAGGAGGAGGAGTTGGAAGTACAGTTGGGAGATATATGGGGGGAGAGAAGAAGTTGAGAGAGATGGGTCGAGGGAAAGTAGAGTTGAGAGAGAGGAAGAAGAGTTGTAAAAATAACTCTGAAAATGCAAGATGCCTAACTACTGATATTGAGAGTCCTTTTATAGAATAAGGAACCCTGTTTACAATCATTATAATGAAGAAAAGTAAACAGCAGTTGATGTTGTTGTTGACTTGAAGGGCTGCTTTCGGTGGAAAAGCTGAAATGATAATTGTTTTTCTGAAAAAATGCTGCTTTCGGTGGGAAGGCTGGAATAATTGCTCCACTTGCTGAGATGGTCTTTGCTGGAAAGCTTAATCCCATTATTTTGTTGTGGAAAATTTTGAGGGAAAGGTGAAAAGTGGATCCCACCAATGTTTTGTTGGTGGAGAATTGCTTCTACTTGCAAATTTCATTCTTGGATAACTTACGATCATTTCATGTTGGATCATGAATTTGGTAGGAAAGATGCATGGAAAAAGGGAGTGGTCCCCATAATTGAATTTTGCTCCCCATAATTGAATAATTGCTCCACTTGTCTTTCACTTGCTGATGATGTTGTTGTTGGTGGTTTTTACAATAGCTTGGAATTTGGTCAAGGTCGATTGGGACAGAAGGCGTAATTTTTTGTGTAGTCGTTTAACTACCAATTTGAACCAGTAATAATCAGTTTTTTCATTGTCATTGAAGAAAATAATTGTTTTATTGAGGGCTGGATGACTGAAGGCTGTTTTGTCATAAAAAGCAAGAAGATGATTCATGCTTCTTATCCAGAATTTGATATTTATTTTGGTATTGGGTTCTAAAAGGAAGCGTGTCCAAAAATGGTGTAACTGGTCACGGATATGTCTTCTTCTATTGACCTCGCCCAAGTAACTAATGGATTAATTAAAAGGGAAAGTTCAATTTGATCATGATTCATTTTACACCTTTGATTTTGTACTCACGCTTTCACCATCATCCATGGGGATGATTGATTCTCGCCTATTATCGGTGGAGTGATAACAGAGGTATTGTGGAAGTATCGGTTCCGCATCAAGAAAAGAAAATTAGTGTTTATAATTCATTGGGATCTTGGGAATCTTGAAATAGAGAATCAAATGGATTTTGCTCGTGTGGAGGAAGTTGATGCTTCAAAGTTGTCCTCGACTTTGACTAAGCATGTCAAGTAGCAATTTGGAGTAGTGCCTTGCTTGCTTCTTGATTTGGATTTTGAGCACTTGCATGATGAGTTGTTGGGCAAATTTGATTATTGTTTGATTGGGTGATTTTGAGGAGGAGAGCTTGTAGTAGGACTATCAAGCTTGATATTGGAAATCATATATGGAGATGGAGGTCTATCATGAATCTGGACTGGTTTTGGGACTTTTATTTTGAAGTCGTTCTGGACTTGATCAATCACTTGCTGAATATTGAACTTATTCCACCATTTGATCAAAAATTGGCGGCAAACAACATTATCGGAGATAACGTATTTCCATCTGAAAATCCAAGCAACTTTATATTTTGCAACAAAAAGAAGGAGCCTAGGGAATTGATTTTGATGAAGGTTTAATTTTTGTTTAGAGTAAAAGTAGTCGACTTGATCAAGAAGATTTTTGGGAATAATATCATTACTGGCTCCCATTTGAGACCACCAAATAAGAAACCAAGTAGGAAACGGAGAACGAAATTTTGGTCGAACCGGAAGAACCAGGAATGGGAGAATTTTGAATTTTCAAATAATAATGCATAAGACCAGGCATTAATATAATCATAATAATTAAAAATAATTCATTATCTGGTAGTGGTTGAAGATTTGAGGGATGACCCCATTCAGAAATATTAATTATTTTGTGAATGTAAAATGATTGGTAATTGATAATTGTGCTATCTTTTGCGTCATGGGTTTGTTTAAAGACAATGAATGAGTGTGCTCAAGGATTTTTTTATAAAAAGATATTGATTTGTCCGGATTATGTGGAATAAAGTGCCAATTTTCGGGAAATAATGTAAAGCCGATCATTTGGATTTTTTATATGTTGAAAAGATGGTTCTATGTAAAATAGATTTTGTAATTGAGTTTTTGCAATATAAATAGTTTTTTCTTTGGAATAATAGGTTGGGAAGAGGTTCCTATAATTTGGTTTACAGGGTATAATTTTGGGTAATTGGTGGGTATGCTAGTGAAGAACTAGATCCGTATTGGCTTTTGGGTGTTGGGGTAAGGACTTGGTATCTATTGACTAGTTCAATGGGGGAATAGCCATAGTACTAGTTGTAAGGGCCAATTGCTTTTGAGGTGTTGTTGCTATCTTGCTATCTTTTTGTTCTTTTCGCCATATCTCGCAAAATTAATTTAATAGGAATTCTCGTGTTAGAAAATCGGAATTGAATTTTGTTCACCTTTAATATATTCTATATCAAAGTGAAAAATACTCAATATTGATTGCCGAGCAAAAATCATTTTACTAGCTATATTTTTTACATCTTGTTCTAAAATATGTTTTGCACTTTTGCAGTCTATTCGAATTAAAAATTTTGGTTTAAGATGTCATCTTGGAATTTGGAGATACATAATATTAGTGCTAAAATTTCTTTTTTAATAGTGCTATAATTGTTTTGTGTTTTGTTCCAAACACCTGAATAGTATCGAACTATTTGTTCAGGGGAAGTTGAATTAATTTTTTGTAAAAGGATGCCTCCATATCCTATGTCAGAAGCATCTGTTTGTATTATTTTAAATGAGTTTGTTGTTGGAATCCCTAAACATGGTAATATTTTGACATATGTTTTAATTTGTTGTACAATTTTAGTATGGGTTGTAGTCCAGGGTGGTGGATTATTATTTAGTCTTTCAAATAATGGTTGACATATTGGTCTGAGATTTTTATAAAATTCTGATACATAATTTAGTGATCCTAAAAATCTTTGTAATTGGTTTTTATCAGTAATTTCATCTGGAAATTTATCAGCAAATTGGATGGCTCTATCAATTGGTGTTATAGTGGATTGATATATATTATATCCTAAAAATCTTATTTTTGTTTGAAATAGTTTAATTTTGGGAGCCGAGACAACTAAGCCATTGTATTTGATTGTTTGTAGAAAGGATTTTAAATGTTTCCAATGTTCATCTATTGTATTAGAAAAGACGAGTACATCATCAATATATGTGATAATAAAATGACTAAATGGATTGAATATATCATTCATTATATTTTGAAATTCACTAGGAGCATTTTTTAATCCAAACGGCATTACATTCCATTCATAATGTCCGAAAGGAGTTGTGAAAGCAGTTTTGTATCTGTCTTTTGGGTGAATCTGTATTTGCCAGAATCCACTTTTTAGATCGAATTTGGAAAATATTGTAGCCTTGTGTAATCTATTAATAAAGTCTTTTTTGTTGGGAATTGGGTACCTGATCCATTCTAAAGCAGTATTCAGTGGTTTGTAATTAATCACTAGGCGAGGTACTCCTCTTTCTATTTCAGCATTTTTGTTGACATAGAAAGCTGGGCAAGACCAAGGTGATTTACTTTTTTGGATAATTTGGTCATCAAGTAATGTTTGGATTTCTTGTTTACAAGTTTCCATTGTTTCTGGATTCATTTGAATAGGTCTGGATTTTGTTGGTATGTTGCTTTCTTTGAAATCTTTAGTATATGGTAAAGTAACTATATGTTTTTTGCGATGCCAAAAAGCACTTGGTATATTGGAACAAACTTCGTTTCTAAATGATGTTTGAATTTATCTATTTGTTGAATTAAATAGTTATTTGTAAGTTGTTCTTCGTTTGTTTATATTTTATTTCGTTTTTGAGATGGTTTAATTGTTGGGTTTTTGTTGCGTTAAAAGTTAATTGTTTTAATTCTCGTTTTTGATTGTTTTAGGAATTTAAAAGTTATTTCTTTTCCTAAGTGTTTTGTAGTTATACCGATATTATTTGTTGTGAAAGGGTATATCATACCAATAAAAGGTAAACCTAAAATTACATTATCTGTCATGTTTTTTACTAATATAAAAGATGTTTGAAAACAAACATTATTTTGCGAATATGTACTTTGGGTAATTTGTATTGAATATCCATTTGACTACCATTGGCGAGATACTAATTGTTCAACTTTGTTTTATGATAATATTTTGTGGGTATTAATCCTTCTTGAATACAATTCATATCTGCTCCGGTTCTATTAGTGCAATGTTTCTATTTCCATGTCATGAATTTTGAGGTTGATATAAGTATTCCATCGTTGGATAGAAATTATATCTGGTTCGATTGGGAGGTTGTTGATGTTATTATCATATTTATTGATTTGAGGGAGGCAAGTTTGTTGTTTGTGATTATAGACAGCTATGTTGTCTTTTGTATCATAATTGTTTATTTTCGATTTGTTTTTTTATGTTTCGACTTCATGTTGAAGGTCATGTGTAGTAACACTTGTTTGTTTTATTGATTTTTGTAATTACATTTTTGTTTCTATTTCAGTTTAATAATCGACTATTTTCTAGTTTTGGTTGATCTTGTTTTATGTCTTCTTGATTTGATAGAGTTTGATTTATGGATTCTATTTTTTGTGTAGTTGGTAATATTTCGTTTAATTTTGTATTATAGTGTAATTTTAGTTGTGGATCTTCGAGATTATTGATTAATTTATTTATCATTTCTAAATCATTTAATTCTGGGGTTTCTGTTTTTGTACATGTTTTTGTATTTTGTTTTTCATTCTTTCCTATATATATTTTTTCAATATAATCTAAAAATTGGATGTCTGTCTTTTGTATATTTAGCATATTTTGCCACTGGGAAAAAATATGGTGTTGTTCATTTTTGGTAAATGATTGGCGATAATTTTTTCGTCTTTCTGTATTTTTTAATGAATTAAATTCTTTTGATAATCTTTCACCATGAATGAAAAAAAATGTAGATGTTATTGGGTCATTATAAGTTGGTAAATCTGTATCTTTTGGGAAAGTGAGTTCCTTTATCATTTTGGTATTTGGTACTGTGGTAGGTGTAATAGGAGTAGTTATGCTAGGTAGGTTATAACAAAAGAGTAAGAGAGTAGAGTAATTTATACTGGAAATAATCTATATATTATCTCAATTACCTGAGTTGTTTACTTAATATGTTGACTGTTTATCTTTGAACAGGACACATACGCCAAGAAGGTATATACCCCAACCATACCCAAAAACGGCTACCCTACCTCGGGATTTACACACCTCACAATGGGAACCTAGGAACCTGGGCAACCTGAAGTGGCGTGGCAGTTCGCAGATCTACGGCCAAACTATTAATAAAACAACCACAAGTAATTGGCAATAATTGTACCCTACAACCAAGTTGTCACGTCCTCATTTTTATAAAAAAACAAAAATAAAGAATATTCCTTACAATTAATAAGTCAAATGATAAAATATTTCATAAATCCTCCCCAAGAGATTTCCATTCAAAATGTTCATCTTAATATCCATTGGCAAATCAAGTATTTGGGCACCCTTGCCCCAAAGGTGAAATCAAATATTATCCCCTAAGTTATTACATAAATCCAAATGGTTAGAAGATTGATTAACCAAAAGTTACATTACCATTTATCAAAATACAAAACTTGAGATGGAAAAATATCTTCATGCATGCATAAGCTTCACATAATGCATCACTCCATAAGCATCCAATCTCATGCTCCATGCCGTGTACCTGGGAAAGATAGGGTGAGCTCACTAGCTCGTAGGGAAACCATACTACAACCGCTAGGCATATAAATATGATGAGTGCACATGATATGAATTAACATGAGAGGAGATGATCAAGGAACATAACGGAGGCCAAGACAAGTAAGACGTGTCCAAGAAGTAACCACGTGTCCAAGTGACTTCAAAGTGTCCAAAAAGATTTCAAGGTTTCCCAAAATACCTATTAGTTCATTAAGTTTGTCAAAATCACCCACAAGTGTCATACGTGCCCAAAATCGTGTCCAAGTATCCAAGGTTGCCAAAATATCTTATGTACCTCAAAACATTTTCATTTCCAAGTACTCAACACCACCAAAGTTTCCATTTTTGTTTCACCAAGATCACCCAAGTTACTTACACAAGTTTAAAACCAAGTCCACATGTCGAGTTTCGACCAAACACAATAAATAGTCCTAAATCTCATTTCTCATTTCTTTCATTGAAGAAAAATATCATTTTCATTAGTACTAGGATTTAATCCTCTGCCGGGTTCCGTAGGCCCCGCGTGCCTTTGCTGGGTATTTGTAGGCCCCGCCTGCCTCTGCCGGGTTCCATAGGCCCCGCGCGCCTTTGCCGGGTATTTATAGGCCCCCCCGCTCTGCCGGTTCCATAGGCCCCGCGTGCCTTTATCAAAAAATTTACCAAATGATGGCATTAGTGTAAAACACCTCATTATCACAAACATTTCATTAAAACTTTTATAACAAGTCCATTTCTCAAATTTCATTTCACCAAAGTGCCCTTTCTTTTGAAATGCCACAATTTTCGCCAAAAAGGGGCGACCAATCCAATATGCCTTGTGTCCGATACGTTTAACGAATTGTCCAATAAAAACACGTGTCAAAGTCGTAGTTTAACGATTTCAAAATGGTTTTTGGGGTTACCACGTTGCTATATATCAAGTATACGAAGTTCCGGACGATTGGAGGTCAAACGGACGTCAAAGGGTGGCCGAAAACCACTTAGAAAACAGGGGCAGCAACATAGAAACAGGGGCAGCAACATAGAAACAGGGGCAGCAACATAGAAACAGGGGCAGCAGCTGCCTTGTCCAGAAAATGGTAGATTTTCACCTCTAAGGTGTGGAATTTCAACCCAAAACACAATTGAGATAGTTTAGACTCAAAATAGAGATGCTAGGCAACAATTAAACATGGAGGGATGTCAATTTCACTCCTAATTTCATCAATCAACAACCAATTTCATAGATTACAAAATCAAAGTGAGGAAAACCCACACAAAGAGGGCAAACATGATTTTTCAAGAAATTGAAGCTAAGAGCAAGATATATGCTACAAATCACAAGTATATAACTAGAGGATGTAGTAATTTGTTTCCCTACCTCAAGGTTTTGCTTGAAAATGGAGGATGAATTGAACCCTAGGTGTTGAAACCTCAAAATCCCGAAACTTGAGCTCTCGGTGCAAATCCAAGGTGACCCGAGCTCCCCACGGTGCGTAGAACACGAAAATGGTCTTGGTTCTTGAAGTGGTTGAGTGAGGAGGGCAAGATTTGAGCTTGGAGTGAGCAACAATGGAGGAGAGAGAGGAGAGAGAGAGCCGATCGGGTGAGAGGAGGGAGATGAGTGTGTTGTGTTTTAAAATTTGCAAATCTTCCCCCACACACTACTAATATAATTCCCTTATTACACTACACACCCAAATGTGACTTGTGTATATAATATGTAACCACAATACTTATTTTCATAAACCAAACTTAAGTATTACTTTAATTTATTTATGAAAATAAGGAAGTACCCCCCATTTGGAAACAATGGCATTTACAAAATTTTGAAATTCTAATCACATCAAAATCTCATCCCCCCACTTTTAGTACAAAACCGAAAATGGACACATTTTTCTCCGAAGAAAATGGGCGAAAGATGACTTTGCCTTACTAAAAAATAACTTCCGATTATACCATTTTGATTAGAAAAATCCAAGGAACAATTACCGGGACTTTTTATCGACCAAATCGAAACTTCTCAAAAAAGTGATTTTTCAAAAAGTAATTAAATTTTCTGGGTCTTTACACATACTAAAAGCTTTAACTCTCAATCTCCAAACATCGGGAGCCATCACCCAAATGCTTGAAGGAAGTCATTCAATTGCTTTAATATACCGCGTCTATTACAAATGCACCAAAACAAATCTAAATATTCACGCCCTTGTCAAAAGCCCAAAAGACAAGACAATCCTAATCCAAAGCAGTACCACAAATGCAAACATCCAAGTACCTAAAACAATACAATGGAATGACATTCAATTACCTAATACTTGGATCGCTGAAAATGAAAATTATCCTACAAACATACAAAATGACACAGTAGATATTGATTATATACAGCAATATCTTGATGGAACAGTCCGTATTAGTTTTGATCAACAACGAATCAATACCCCTTTCAAAATTAAGGAACTTAGCCGTTGTAGTAGTTCCACTAGTATCCCAAGATTTGATACAAATCTCTTAGACAAAAAACCAAAATTTAAAGGTATTGAAACCTCTTCACAGGTCACAAAACCTTATTATGCCCAACCAGAAGAATCTCCCCAATCTCCTACACAAACAGATTTTGAAGATGAGGCACCTAGTCATATAGATAAAAATCTCCTTACAATTAACAAAATATATGAAATAAATTTAGAATATCTATTACAAGAATTTAAATCCCCAAAAAATGAAGAACGCCGTAACTACTTCCACAAAACATTTTCCAAGAAAATAAAAAATGATATATTTACAAAATGGCATGCATTCATGAAAGACATCAAAACAGATATACATCTATTAGATTATATTGACAATTACTATAATAAAATAAATACTATAACCAAAATAAAATGGCAAAAATCTGACAATACTTTTGTATCATCTAGTCACCCACCTTTAGAAACAATACACCTAGACTATAGAGGCACAACAGTTATTGCTGCCCCTTTTAAAATCCCAAATGACAGAGAAGCAGAAACCAAAAAACTGATTGAACAAAATAATTATACAAATCAAAGCCTACTAATTATAGGAAAACAATTAGATAAAATAGAAACCCGATTAGAAGAATCCTTCACACCTTCAACATCTTCCTTAGGACAACATGAAAAACCACTCATTAGCTTTCCTGAACAAAGAATCAAACCTTTACTTACCCACACTGAAAATATTGCCAAAATAGAAGAATTATTACATAAAATTGAATTAAACCAAAAAAGTTTGACATTAAAAAATGAAAGTATAAGCACCCTAACCCAATTAGAGGTTTCCGACTCAACAACCGATGACGAAATCCAAATTCTTGAAGAACAATTTACAGATACAAAAATCAATAAAATATATTATCCAAATACACAAATTGTTCCATCCAACAAATGGTATACGAAACCAACACCAGTAGATCTCCAACTCGAAGACAGAACTCTACTTAACCAATTTTCTGTTTCAGCCAATAAATTATATGAATGGAACATTGATGGCCTCAGTGAACAGCAAATATTAGAAAAATTAAATCATATGTCTATGGTAGCCAATACTTACCTCAGTACTTTTGATCATACCCAACCTCAAGTTGTAGATTTATTAACCACAGGATTTACAGGCATGTTAAAATCCTGGTGGGATAAATATCTAACTAATGACTCCAGAACTGAAATTAGAAATTCAATACAAATAGATGAAAATGGCTTTCCAATATTTGATGAAGAAGTTAACATGGCTAGACATGATGGCATCAATACTTTAATATTTACCATTGTAAAACATTTTATAGGAACCCCTAGTCATATTACTTCAAGAATCCATGACCAACTTAGTAATCTTCATTGTCCAACATTAAGTGATTTTAGATGGTACAAAGATGTCTTTACATCTAGAGTCATGTTAAGAGATGACTGTACAAAATCTTTCTGGAAAGAAAAATTCATTAACGGTCTCCCAAGCCTCTTTGCACACAAAATTCGTGATGTTCTTAGCCAACCAACTAGAGCTATAGAATATGACAAATTAACTTACGGAGATATTATAAGTACCATCCAAAAAGAAGGCTTACGAATGTGTATCGATATGAAAATTAATAAACAAGCTCAAAAAGACAAAATCAAAGCTAAATATGAATTAGGAAACTTCTGTGAACAATATGGTCTTCCTCCAATAGCCCCTTCTAGAAGAACCAACAAAACAACCCTACCTAAAAAATCCCCCAAAAATACATATATCCCCAAAAATAAATATTATGAAAAACCAAAATATAACAAAGGCAAAGAAATTCAGAAAACAAAACCCAAAACACAAAATGATAAAAAAGATATCACATGTTTCAACTGTGGTAAAAAAGGTCATTATAAAACAACTTGCAAAGTTAAGAATAAAATAAATCAATTAGAAATTTCAGAAGACAACAAACTAGCCATATTAGAAATATTCAAAATCTCGAATCTCCAAAATTCTAGTGATTCTGAATCTACACACTCTTCTTCAGAATACCACTCCCTTAATTCCAGTAATGACGATGACCAGATAAATTTTGGCTGTAACAACGAATGCTGTCAAATAAATGTCCTTACAAGCGATATCCCCGAAGAAGAATTACTAATTGACCTTATTAGTAAAATTGATAATAACAAATTAAAACAACAATACATCAAAAAATTAAAAAACGTTCTTATAAACAAAAACAAAGAACCAAAAATTCCTAAACCAATTATCAATCTCAATGAAACCTTAGACGCGTTTTCGCCATATAAATAATAAAAAGGACAACATAAAACAACCCTTCCAAATTATGAATGATAAAATCACAATACTCCAAAACGAAAACCAAAAATTCAAACAAGAAATCATACAAATAAACGAAAAAATTCAAATTCTCCAGCTAGCACAGTCTTTTGATGATGACTCCTCCAGAACTGATCAAGAAATACTACAGGCATCCTCCAACAAAAATCAAGAAACACTACAGGAACAAACACCATTAAAATTAAACCAAATCTATATTTCCAAATGGCACACTAAAATTGATTTAATCATTGGAGATTTTAAAATCCAACTTGTGGCTTTAATTGACACAGGTGCTGACCTAAATTGCATCCAAGAACATATTATTCCCACAAAATACTACCACAAAACCACTGACCAATTATGCTCTGCAACTGGTAGTAAGTTAAAAATCAAATACAAAGTACCCAAAGTAATAATTCATCAGGACAGTACTTATTTTGAAACCTCTTTTGTTCTCACCCAAAACCTAACAAATCATGTTATTTTAGGAATTCCTTTTATTTCTCTTCTTTACCCATTTATTACATCTAGTACAAATATAACTGCTTCACCGCTTGGCAAACCAATTACATTCTCGTTCCTTTCTGCAAAAGATTCTACATTACAAAATTCTTCAATATATAGTTAACTATTTCTTTTTGCAGATGAAGGCCAACAAGCATTTTGGCGAAATATCATTTACCAATTTTCCCACATGGATCTCAACAAAAATTCCAGCTCCTTGGTTATCTAAGAGACATTGACGATACTCAGCACTGTCTCTTAGATAACATATGGAGTGCTACAAATACTCAAAATCTCAAAATATCCCTTGACGCATTAAGCATTTATTTTCAAAACCAAAATTTTTCCAAGACAAAACAATTTTTGCTTTCCGATTCCCCGGATGGAGTTCATTATAACCCTTCCACATCTAATGCATTAATTCCTGCCTGTTATAAAAATCTACTTGCCAGGAATTCAAAACTCAAGGATCAAGTCACGATGCTACAACAGTAAATCCAATATTTCAAGAAGCGTTCCTCTATTACCCCACTGGTAATAGTTGAGCATGTGCAGTCATCCCCACTGGATGATGGTGATAGCGTGCGTCAATTATTTTCAAAAACTTTGGCTCTACCCAAAACAATTTCCTTACTCCCACCACAGCTACCCATAGATATTATTACCAATATCCAACACCTGGCCCAACAAAAAAGCCAACATTTTCACCAATTCCTTTTCCAAACCCTAACCCGGATCATTGGCCCAAAACCCATTTCACTACCCCGAAATTCTTCCCCTGGCCTATCCTTTATATGGGATACCCTTTATTACCAACATCCCCACCGAAAACAATGTCCAAAACCAAACTCCATTGCCAACAAATCCCATTAGAAAGATATAGTGCGAATGCAACCTCATTTATAGCATTCCCAGTATGTATTAATATGACCACCTTTCAAGATATTACTATCCAATATGAAAACCACCAGATTCTAATTACACCTACAACCCTCCTCGATTACGGTTTCCTTAAACAAATAATTTTTACACAACCAGAACAAGCCAATATCTTACCTCGAAGATTAGCCGTTTGCATTCAAAACTGTTTTTCTATACCTTCTACTACAATTTGTCAAGCCATTATCCAAAGCAAAATGCCGAATGGACATCTTTTGGTTCTATTATTCCATTTCAAAACATATTATCCATGTAACCTCTAGCCCAAATTACAACCCCCATTATACTCCAAGCCAATTTCATTTAATGGGTTGTGAAACTCCAACCTGGATTTGTTCCAACCCAATATCCAGCCAAATTCAAGATTATATTGCATATCAAATTGCTAGTCACATTGGAGATAATGATATTTATACTCTCCAGCCTTATCAATTTAAATTATTTAGTGAAGATTCAATCCAAAAAATCAGGACCATTAATTATGTTGGGGAAGTCCCCTTCCGTTTCCATACCGGCAACCCTAAGCGGTACAAATTTTTGAAGATTATATCCGGCAAGAATCCGAAAGCAATTATCAAAACCCTAACGACAATGACTTCGGGATAATCTTTCGGATGATTCCATGGCAAACATCAACAATGCAATGGACCCCGAGTCAATTATCAAAAGAATGATCATTTCCTCCAAAGTCAAAAGCAGCATCTTCAACAAGTGAAGTTATCTTTCAACAAAACATTGGTGGGATCCACTTTTCACCTTTCTCTCAAAATTTTCCACAACGACATAATGGGATTAAGCTTTCCAAAGCAAAGACCATCTCAGCAAGTGGAGCAATTATTCCACCTTCCCACCAAAGCAAAAACAATTTTTTCAGAAAAACAATTATCATTTTCTTTTTCAAAGACCCTTCTTCAAGTCAAAAGAACATCAACAATGCAATGGACTTTTCTTAATTATAATGATTAAGCGGGGTTCCTTATTCTATAAAAGGACTCTCAATATCAGTAGTTAGGCATCTTGCATTTTCAGAGTTATTTTTACAACTCTTCTTCCTCTCTCTCAACTCTACTTTCCCTCGACCCATCTCTCTCAACTTCTTCTCTCCCCCCATATATCTCCCAACTGTACTTCCAACTCCTCCTCCTCTTTCCCCTCTCATGTACCAGTAGCTTCAAGTAAGCTTTTCAATATTTCAATATAATGATTTGAATTTCCATTTCTATAATTTGTTTTAATTATTGTCTTTATTATGGCCGGTTCTACCGCCCTTATTGACAATTACTATAATAAAATAAATACTATAACCAAAATAAAATGGCAAAAATCTGACAATACTTTTGTATCATCTAGTCACCCACCTTTAGAAACAATACACCTAGACTATAGAGGCACAACAGTTATTGCTGCCCCTTTTAAAATCCCAAATGACAGAGAAGCAGAAACCAAAAAACTGATTGAACAAAATAATTATACAAATCAAAGCCTACTAATTATAGGAAAACAATTAGATAAAATAGAAACCCGATTAGAAGAATCCTTCACACCTTCAACATCTTCCTTAGGACAACATGAAAAACCACTCATTAGCTTTCCTGAACAAAGAATCAAACCTTTACTTACCCACACTGAAAATATTGCCAAAATAGAAGAATTATTACATAAAATTGAATTAAACCAAAAAAGTTTGACATTAAAAAATGAAAGTATAAGCACCCTAACCCAATTACAGGTTTCCGACTCAACAACCGATGACGAAATCCAGATTCTTGAAGAACAATTTACAGATACAAAAATCAATATAGAGTCCCGATCTAATCCGGGACTCCACCTTCCCGATATTTTTTTGAAAATCCGAGCCGTCCAATGTGTTCAAAAGGTGTTTTCAAGGGTCCACGCGGGATATCTTCAAAAAAAATACCAGGAAGTGCTTGATTCGAGCAGTTTTACGCAAAATTGTAAATACACAATTTTTGCGAAAAATTGATTGGATCAAGCCCTTTTGGACCCTTGAAAAAACCTTTGAACACATTGACGGCTCGGATTTCCCAAAAACAATTTTTAAAAGCATCAAAACACCAAAAAACCTCCCATCCGGGATCCTTGATTGGATAATTGCCATATGAGTCCCAATCTAATCCGGGAATCCCGGATCCGGGACTCCACCTTCCCGATATTTTTTTGAAAATCCGAGCCGTCCAATGTGTTCAAAAGGTGTTTTCAAGGGTCCACGCGGGAAATCTTCAAAAAAATACCGGGAAGTGCTTGATCAGAGCAGTTTTTCGCAAAATTGTAAATACACAGTTTTTGCGAAAAATTGCTTGGATCAAGCCCTTCCCGGTATTTTTTTTTTGAAGATTTTTTGCGTGGACCCTTGAAAAACCTTTGAACACATTGGACGGCTCGGATTTCCCAAAAACAATTTTTAAAAGCATCAAAACACCAAAAAACCTCCCATCCGGGATCCTTGATTGGATAATTGCCGTATATGAGTCCCGATCTAATCCGGGAATCCCGGATCCGGGACTCCACCTTCCCGATATTTTTTTGAAAATTCGAGCCGTCCAATGTGTTCAAAAGGTGTTTTCAAGGGTCCACGCGGGAAATCTTTAAAAAAAAAATACCGGGAAGTGCTTGATCCGAGCAGTTTTTCGCAAAATTGTAAATACACAGTTTTTGCGAAAAATTGATTGGATCAAGCCCTTCCCGGTATTTTTTTTTGAAGATTTTTTGCGTGAACCCTTGAAAAACCTTTGAACACATTGGACGGCTCGGATTTCCCAAAAACAATTTTTAAAAGCATCAAAACACCAAAAAACCTCCCATCCGGGATCCTTGATTAGATAATTGCCATATGAGTCCCGATCTAATCCGGGAATCCCGGATCCGGGACACCACCTTCCCGATATTTTTTTGAAAATCCGAGCCGTCCAATGTGTTCAAAAGGTGTTTTCAAGGGTCCATGCGGGAAATCTCAAAAAAAAATACCGGGAAGTGCTTGATCAGAGCAGTTTTTCACAAAATTGTAAATACACAGTTTTTGCGAAAAATTGCTTGGATCAAGCCCTTCCCGGTATTTTTTTTGTGAAGATTTTTTGCGTGGACCCTTGAAAAACCTTTGAACACATTGGACGGCTCGGATTTCCCAAAAATAATTTTTAAAAGCATCAAAACACCAAAAAACCTCCCATCCGGGATCCTTGATTGGATAATTGTCGTATATGAGTCCCGATCTAATCCGGGAATCCCGGATCTGGGACTCCACCTTCCCGATATTTTTTTGAAAATCCGAGCCGTCCAATGTGTTCAAAAGGTGTTTTCAAGGGTCCACGCGGGAAATCTTCAAAAAAAAATACCGGGAAGTGCTTGATCCGAGCAGTTTTTCGCAAAATTGTAAATACACAGTTTTTGCAAAAAATTGCTTGGATCAAGCCCTTCCCGGTATTGTTTTTTGAAGATTTTTTTGCGTGGACCCTTGAAAAAACCTTTTGAGCACATTGGACAGCTCGGATTTCCCAAAAACAATTTTTAAAAGCATCAAAACACATACTAGCATAAAACCCGTGCTATGCACGGGTTGTGAATAGCATAAAATAAAATAACAATAATTAACCTATGTGTTGTTGGAAATATAATAAATGTTTTGTGTTTGTATTTCTTTGGTTAAAAAGGCATTGCCGAGTACTAATTTATTAAAAATAAGAGAAGAAAATAGCCCAAAAATGAAAATTATATGAATTGCTCTTACCCTATAATTGTTATTTTGTAAATGAATTTATTACATATACATTGGGATTGGGATTACTGGTGTTAGCTACACTTTTATATATATATATATAGCAAACGAAAAGTATATGCCATTACCACAAACTGAAGCACATATAAAAAACTATCGGTCTGGGAAAAAAAAAAAAAGCAAAGCAAAAACCAAAAAAATCGCTTAGCTCCGATGTCAGACCCAGTACTCCGCTCGTGGAGGTGGGTGGATGGAAGATCATCAGATTGTGCTCCCGCCAAAATATCACCACTGTATTTGCCTTTCTCGACGCTTTCATTGTCGCCGCTGGAGAGCTCAAAAACTCAAAAAACCGTTCCTCGACTGACCTTGAAATTAAAAATTTCAGCTAACCATTTTATCATTTGACTCCTTAGATTAAAAATTAGGATTTCATCAATAGTAAATCCACTTAGATTAGTTCAAGTTTATAATTATTCGTAATGAAATTTGAATAACTTGTCGCACCAAGAGAATTCTCACAAAAAGTGTTTTCGTGTTAGTATAAGTATGTGTGTATATATTTTCAAAGAACTTCACAAATAGATACTCCCTCTATTCCTTTTTTAAATATCTATTATAGGGATACATCCAATTTGAAACCTCAAAATATATATTTCTTTGTATAATTTTTTAATCTATTTCAAACCAAATTTAAGTGCTCATCAAGTACTTTAATTTGGTGCAAAAAAAAATCAAAAACATTATACAAAAGTATATTTTTTAACGTCCACAAAAATACACACTTCCCAAAGTTTCCATAACAATTAAAATTAGTTCAAGATGACATTACCTAAAATTCGTAATTTGATAGTGTATCAATTAAAATTTACTGACATTTCCAAAAATTTGTAATGTGATAGTGTATCACTTAGAATTTGCTTCCTTAACAAATAAAATTAATTCAAGATCATTCCATTTTGATAGATATTTTATTAGAAATTAGAAAAAAATGAAACTAAAATTTCGTAAAATTTGTAATATGATAGTGCATCAATTAAAATTTACTGACATTTTCGTAAATAATAAAAATGTCATTTCATTTTTTCCCCCTAATTTGGCATTTGATAGTGTATCAATTAAAATTTATTTCTATAACAAATAAAATTAGTTCAGGATGGCATTTCCTAAAATTCGTAATGTGATAGTGTATCAATTAAAATTTACTAACATTTCCAAAAAAAATTAATGTGATAGTGTTTCACTTAAAATTTGCTTCCATAAGAAATAAAATTAGTTCAAGATCATTCCATTTGGATAGACATTTTATTAGAAATTAGAAAAAAAAAATGAAACTAAAATTTCGTAAAATTCATAATATGATAGGGCATAAATTAAAATTTACTGACATTTTCGTAAATAATACAAATATCATTTCTTTTCTTTTTTTTTCCATAATTTGGCATGTTATAGTGTATAAATTAAAATTTATTTTCACAACAAATAAAATTAGTTTCCGATGACATTTCCTAAAATTCGTAATGTGATAGTGTATCAATTAAAATTTACTGACATTTCCTAAAATTCGTAATGTGATAGTGTATCAATTAAAATTTACTGACATTTCCAAAAATTTGTAATGTGATAGTGTATCACGTAAAATTTGCTTTCATAATAAATAAAATTAGTTCAAGATCATTCCATTTTGATAGATATTTTGTTAGAAATTAGAAAACAATGAAACTAAAATTTCATAAAATTCGTAATATGATAGTGCATCAATTAAAATTTACTGACGTTTTCGTAAATAATACAAATATCACTTCATGTCATTTTTTTCCCCATAATTTGGCATGTTATAGTGTATCAATTAAAATTTATTTTCACAACAAATAAAATTACTTTAGGATTACATTTCCTAAAATTCGTAATGTGATAGTGTATCAATTAAAATTTACTGACAATTCTAAAAATTTGTAATGTGGTAGTGTATCACTTAAAATTTGCTTCCATAACAAATAAAATTAGTTTAAGCTCATTCAATTTTGATAGATATTTTATTAGAAGTTAGAAAAAAAATGAAACTAAAATTCTTGATGGACATTTGTCGCGCTTACGGCACTCATCGCGAAAACCCATTTAGGGCTTTGGCTGTATTAACATATATAGGATTCGGTATATAGTAATATAGAGTTTCAAAATTCAAAATTTGAAATAAAGTAAAACGGCTGTAAAAACTACATATAAATATCATACTTCAAAATTCAAAAAAAAAAAATTACGACACTTGATCATGATACATTACTTAGTTAATTTTTTTCACAACAAACCAGTCAATTTATGCCACTTGTCACAACCGTAGCCCTCCTCGCGAAAACCCATGACATTACTAATTTATTTCCATAAAAAATAAAATTCGTTCAAGATGACATTTCCTAAAATTTGTAATGTGATAGTGTATCAATTATAATTTACTGACATTTATTTACCCAAAAAAATAATTTACTGACATTTTAAAAAAATTGTAATGTAATAGTGTATCACTTAAAATTTGCTTCCATAACAAATAAAATTAGATCAAGATCATTCTATTTTGATTGATATTTTATTACAAATTAGAAAAAAAATGAAACTATAATTTCGTAAAATTCGTAGTATGATAGTGCATCAATTAAAATTTACTGAGATTTTCGTAAATAATACAAATGTCATTTCATTTCCTTTATTTTTTTCTAATTTTTCTTGTGATAGTGTATCAATTAAAATTTATTTCCACAACAAATGAAATTAGTTTAGGATGACATTTCCTAAAATTCGTAATGTGATAGTGTATCAATTAAAATTTACTTCCATAACAAATAAATTTAGTTCAAGATCACTCCATTATGATAGATATTTTATTAGAAATTAGAAAAAAATGAAACTAAAATTTCATAAAATAGTAATATGATAGTGTATCAATAAAAATTTACTGACATTTTTGTAAATAATATAAATTTTATTTCATTTCCTTTTTTTATTTCCATAATTTGGCATGTGGTAGTGTATCAATTAAAATTTATTTCCATAACAAATAAAATTAGTTTAGGATGACATTTCTTAAAATTCGTAATGTGATAGTGTATCAATTAAAATTTAATGAGATTTCCTGAAATTCGTAAGGCGATAGTGTATCAATTAAAATTTACTTCCATAACAAATAAAATTAGTTCAAGATCATTACATTTTGATAGATATTTTTTTAGAAATTAGAAAAAAATGAAACTAAAATTCTGGATGGACACTTGTTGCGCCTACGACACTCATCACAAAAACCCATTTAGGGCTTTGGCTGTGTTAACATATATAGGATTCGGTATATAGTAATATAAAGTTCAAAATTCAAAATTTGAAATGTAATAAAAAGGCGGTAAAAACTACATCTAAATATCATACTTTCAAATTTAAAAAAAATAATTATGACACTTGATGATGATACATTACTTAGTTAATTTTTTTTCATCACAAACCAATCACTTTATGCCACTTGTCGCAACCATAGCCCTCCTCGCGAAAACCCATGACATTTCCTAAAATTCGTAATGTGATAGTGTATCAATTAAAATTTACTGACATTTCCAAAAATTTGTAATGTGATAATGTATCACTTAAAATTTTCTTCCATAACAAATAAATTTAGTTCAAGATCATTCCATTTTGATAGATGTTTTATTAGAAATTAGAAAAAAATGAAACTAAAATTTCATAAAAATTGTAATATGATAGTGCATCAATTAAAATTTACTGACATTTTCGTAAATAATACAAATGTCATTTCATTTTTTTTTTCTAATTTGGCATGTGATAGTGTATCAATTAAAATTTATTTCCACAACAAATAAAATTAGTTTAGGATGACATTTCCTAAAATTCGTAATGTGATATTGTATCAATTAAAATTTACTTCCGTAACAAATAAAATTAGTTCAAGATCATTCCATTTTGATAGATATTTTATTAGAAATTAGAAAATAAATGAAACTAAAATTTTGTAAAATTCGTAATATGATAGTGTATCAATTAAAATTTACTGACATTTTCGTAAATAATACAAATGTCATTTCATTTCATTTTTTTCCCATAATTTGGCATGTGATAGTGTATCAATTAAAATTTATTTCCATAGCAAATAAAATTAGTTCAGAATGACATTTCCTAAAATTCGTAATGTGATAGTGTATCAATTAAAATTTAATGACATTTCCAGAAATTCGTAAAGTGATAGTGTATCAATTAAAATTTACTTCCATAACAAATAAAATTAGTTCAAGATCATTCTATTTTGATAGATATTTTATTAGAAATTAGAAAAAAAATGAAACTAAAATTCTGGATGGACACTTGTCGCGCCTACGGCACTCATCGCGATAACCCATTTAGGACATTGGTTGTGTTAACATATATAGGATTCGGTATATAGTAATACTAGCATGAGCACGGAGATATTAAATTAAATGATGTGTTTTTCTTTTTTTGATTAGCTAATAAATTACTTTCAACAACAAAGTGTATTAAGTAACAATTATACTTCCTATATGCTCTCTTATTCTAATTTTCCATAATGATTGATTCTGGTATAAAATCATAATCTATATGTGTGACTTTTCAAGAAAATAATTGAAGTCAAACACCCTGGGGAAAAAACGTGTCTTAATTGTTTTTACAAACGATGTAATTAAAAAATGGCAAAAGTATAAAAGTACAAAAGTTAACTTTGATTAACACTTGTATGCATGAAAATTATGCCGCAATTTCATGGAATAATTAATAGCCCGTTGTTTTGATTCTTCCATGAACTAAATGTTGAATTGCCAACATGTGTGCCAAAGCACATTATGATGCCAGAAAAAATTATGAAAAAGGTATACAAGTGCAATAAACGGAACTTTTGACTTTTTAGGTGCATTGCACGCGTTTACCTTTTTAGGTGTAGAATTTAAATGTCATAAGTAAAAGTGAAAGACTATTGAAACTACCAACTTGAAATAATAGGATTCCTACTTATATGATTGGAGCTTATGAGTATTTGTCTTTAAAAAAATCAACTATTTTTTTCTTTCTTTCTTCCTTACTTGATATTATAGCGTAAATCCCGTCCATTATCCGTGCAATGCATGGGTAGGCAGATTTATCTTTATATTTCCTTCCAACTCATAAGAAAAAATGATGCAATATTGAAGATTAAATTGTACTTCAAATAATGAAGACAAAAAAAATTGAGAAACTAAAGTTACTGGTCAATGATCAAAAGAGTAGTACTCCAGCTCCAATTTAAACTCATTTTTTTAGTTATAATAAATAAATTATGATAGATCCCATGGAAATTTACCTAATAGGCTAATATCACAAATAATCAAATTAATAAAAAAAAGTAAAGAAAAAACCCCCATTGATTCACAAAAAGAACAAAAAATCATTATTATATTATTACTACGCAAAATCGCGTTCTCCAATTATATTCTAGTCAGGCTAATGATCATTAGATGGTAATGAGCCAACAACGAAGGACAACATACAAACTTTTGGGTGGGAAGAATTTTAAATCCAACTTTCGTCTTTTCTCTTATATATATATGCATCTATGCAGCTCTGGATGTACTATATTGATAATTTAATTATATTAGGGTTAAATATATGTCTTGGTATATGAAAAAGTAAATTTCAAAACTAAAAACATACCCATGCATTGAAAACATTTTGGTGGCAAACCCGTCACAATATAGGTGTGCACTAAAGTCTTAAAGCATTATGACAGTATATGTGCACTTTTTATTTTATTTTTGGAAGGGCAAAAAGTATTGAACACAATTCTAATGCAAGAGAGACTCTCATGGAGTAAGCAATGGCATGCAATTCCACTTCATAGACGAGCACAACAATAACACGAAAATTATAACTACTCGCACAAACAAATTTATCATACCTGCGAGAGATTTTTTTATAATTACAATATCGTCGATCGGGATTTTTTTAGAATCAGCCTTTCTTCCAATCCTTTTTCCTTTGTTGAAGGTCACATAGTACTCTTACTTTGATTCCTATCACAAAAAAAGGGTAGATACTAAGTAAACAAAAAAATCTTCGGAAGAACTTCACAAATAATAATTGCAAAAACTCTTTCCAGCACTATGACAATATATAAAATCAATTAGTGCCAACATATATGCAATTAGGAATCAAAACGATCACTAATAAAGCATAAAATACAAAAAAGAAGAGGGACAAAACTAATTTCGACATTTTAGCATCCATTGTTTTTCCCATATGTCAAATTTGATTCCTTCGAGAGAGAAAGAGAAGATAAATTCGGAGCTATTTAAATTTGAAAATTATAACTACTATTTTAGAGTGGGGTAGAATTTTCATTGCATAGTTGATGAAATCTATTATCCAATCATGACATCAAAATCTTCTATTCGAATACGGTTATGAATGGAGACAATTAAGGTAAATTTTAAATATCATGTAACCAATTTATGAAAAAATTGATCTTTGCTACGGTTTCCATTAGAGAATCATTTAAAGTTGTAATGGTTCAAGTCTTAAGATTTTCTTTCTAAAATTTGTTCCCCTAATGAGAATGACACTAAAGGAAACTATAGCAGTGGCTAAATGAAACCATTTTGTTGATATACGCAGCCAAAAGAAACCATTTTGAAGATATACGTACTTTTTAAAATTTGGGAATCCCATGATTTCATTTAGGAATTCGGAAAAGAATTATTATAGTAATAATTGATATTGTTTTTTGAATTTCGAAAATGACCTTTGAATCTCAATTACCATGTAGGACTTTGCTAATTGTTAAAAAAGTGCAAAAATTGGGGGACACGTGGCAAGCTCAGGAAGATCTCCTAACCAAAAGTCATCCTGCAATAATATAATAGATCGAGTTTCAAAATTTGAAATTTGAAATAAAATAAAAAGGCGGTAAAAACTACATCTAAATATCATACTTTCAAATTCAAAAAAAAATAAAAATAAAAATTATGGCACTTGATCATGATACATTACTTAGTTAATTTTTTTCATCACAAATCAATCACTTTATGCCACTTGTCGCAACCGTAGCCCTCCTCGCGAAAACCCATGACATTACTAATTTATTTCCATAGCAAATAAAATTAGTTCAGGGTGACATTTCCTAAAATTCGTAATGTGATAGTGTATCAATTAAAATTTACTGACATTTTTGTAAATAATACAAAGTCATTTCATAACAAATTTTTTTCAAGATCATTCATTTTGAAGATATTTTATTAGATAGATATACATATACTAATATTTTATTGAGATATTCTATGGAGAGTTTTTATTCTTTTTTTTTTTTTTTTTTTTTGGTCTAAAATTTCTGACATTTTTTTGTAAATAATACAAAGTCATTTCATTTAAATTTTTCCTCATTTTTTTTTCCCCTCGCGAAAACTCATTCTGCAATACTAATATAGATAGATATACATATACTAATATTTTATTGAGATATTCTATGGAGAGTTTTTATTCATTCATGTTAAAATTTGAGGTATGACAATTTGATATCAGAGTTATAGGTTCGACAACCTGATGACCGTGGGAGACTTGAGGTGAAAGGTTTACTATTCCTCCGTCATTGGAAGTGTTGTTTAGGGAGTATTAACTTTTAGCACCAAATGGAGGCCAATTACGTGGTAATGTGAACATAAGCAATGCTATAAGAAGATAACCGAAACCCTCAGTTCAAGGGTACTGTACTTTCGCTTTTTCTAGCTTCAGCTTAGCTCTGCTCCAACCTCCATGGCCGAGCTCTATATCTATTCCCCCCAAGGTAAACCCACCAACCTCTCTCTCTCTCTCTTCCAGTGTCTGTACGTATGTGTCTATTGAGTTGTTGTTGCCGTTATTTCGCAGCTTTTTGTTGGAAGTGAAGGGATCTATTTAGGGCTTATTTAAGGTGGGAGGAAGAAGAAGAAGAAGAAGAAGAAAGAGAAGAGGTGTGAGTGAGTGGCAAGTGAAATGAGTGGTGAATCATCGTCTTCGGTGGCGGAAGGTGGATTCCGGCCGCCGTTCACGGCGATGCAGTGGCAGGAGCTGGAGCATCAAGCTCTCATATACAAGTACCTCGTTGCCGGTATGGCTGTGCCTCCGGATCTCGTCGTCCCGATCCGCCAAAGCTTCGATTCTATCTCGGCCAGGTTCTTTCACCAATCCACCTGTAAGAAACATCTCTCTCTCTCTCTCTCTCTCTCTCTCTCTCTCTCTCTCTCTCTCTCTCTCTCTCTCTATATATATATATATATATATATATATATATATATATAGACACACACACATGATACATACTTATATAGAGTAGTATATATGTATCTGTCTATCTCAGTGTGCGTGCGCAAAATGGGTGGCTAATTGATAGTTGGATCGCTATGTAGTGTCATCCGATCCTATTGAATGTTGTTCATTTGACTGTGAATGCTCCTTTCAGTCCTTTGGATTTTTGGAAAGGGTGTGATAAGAAAGGGGAAGGAGCCAATAAAAAAAATATCATTTTTGACGATTTTTTTTTTTCCAATTTATCACCAAATTACTCAATCCAAATGAGGGATGTGGTTGAGTGATTTGGCAAGAAACTCTAATCCTTTTTTTTTTTTTTCCTTATCTAATCCCTCAATCCAAAGGGCTTTAGAGCTGTTATTTGATTCTCTTTCTGTTTCATTTTGAAGTTCTATTCTCACTTTTCTGCTTTGATCACTTCCTAGTCTTCCTTCTCTCTCTTCTCTCTCTCTCTCTCTCTCTCTCTCTCTCTCTCTCTCTCTCTCTCTCTCTGTGTGTGTTTGTGTGTGAAAGTAACTTTCTTCATATGGATTTTTAGTCTCAGCATGAATGTTTTAGAGATTAGTTTTCTATTTGGTGGACCATCTATGAGGCATTAATTTTTTCCTTGTCCAAGTGGAAGTAGAGTTTAAGGATGAATGTGAACTTTCTCTGCCAGGGATCTTGTCTCTCCGACCATCCTTGTCTGTCACAGTGCACTTTCAGCAACACAACATTGTGGGAATCTTGAAATGCACGAATCACGTCACATAGTCCTATGATTGGGAGTGGAACGGGAGCCCATGATTGTGACTTTTGGGACTTAGAATCCCATGTCCATTCTCTTTAGAATTTGGATTTACCCATTCTTTTGTTTGTTTTATCTGTTGTAATGCCCTTTCACATGAAAAAATCTTTCTGATGAACTAATCCACTCGATGTCTTGCCCGTGGGCTAAAACTTAATTCTTCATAAGTTTTTCTAATTTTGCGTTTGCAGTGGGCTATTGTTCCTATTATGGGAAGAAAATAGACCCGGAGCCTGGTAGATGTCGGAGGACGGATGGAAAGAAGTGGCGGTGCTCCAAAGATGCTTATCCTGACTCCAAATACTGTGAGCGGCACATGCACCGAGGCCGCAACCGTTCAAGAAAGCATGTGGAATCTCAATCTACCTCTCAGTCATTGTCAGCTGTAATATCACATGGGGCTCCTGGGAGTAGTGGTGGAATGGGCAGCTTCCAAAACCTGCCTCTGCACTCCATTGTTGATAATAAGGACTCCTTGCTTGGAAGTGATGCATCAAAATGGCAGATGGAGCCCGTCTCCTATGGGGTCAATAACAAAGAGTACAGGTAGACCTGCTCTTTCCCATGTGAGGCTGTGATAGAAAGTATCAGCTTTGCTTCTTTAATTCTTTTTTAGGACATATTTAGTGAAGTGTGTTTCTGCGGCGACAACTGAACTCTCCACTTTTAGGCACATTATCTGCATTAGCATAAGTCATCTGAAGCAACCTAGATCCATGTGCTGTATCATCAGATTTCAGGTATCATTGTGGAAAACAGGACTGCAAGTTTGACCAGAATTATTTATAACTTTTTAAGTCTTGGGAAGGCATGTCACTAGGGTTTTGATAGATGGTTCTATTGTGCTTCCCCAGTGAAAGGTCACCATAACATTAGTCATGCAGAAGTTCGTTAGAATGAGTATATTTAGAATGATTTAAATACTATTCCAGTTTCATATCCATTTGAACGAAACTGCTACAGTTTATTCACTACATATATTGATGAATAAGGCTTCATTGGCTACTCTCTACGTGCCAATACATTAAATTTCCTGGTATATCATGCTAAATTTTGCGGGTGTCATCAACCTGTTTTGGTTCTTGCTTAGATGTGAAAGTCCACCACATTTGGGTGAACGTTTACATGTTTGATGTTACTGTGTGATTAAACTGGATACCATCTGAAGAAGTATTGGGTTTTACTACAATATATCCTCAATTCCCGATTTGTCTTGAAATTACCACAGTCAATCTTCCTATTGACTTTTTGACACCTGCATTCTTCTTGTAAATGACTACAACAAAAATTAACCCCTTCTCGAGTGTATAATTAAGTTTCCTTTGAAGCTGGACTGACTGTACTTGCTTACCTTAAGACATACTGAATCAATCATTTCACCGTGCGAGCAAAACGAGATGGTTTTGAAATCCTTATTTGTTATATAAAAAACCGAGTTCTTGTAGGAGCTATAGCCGTTTCATTCTTTGTCGTTGTTATGATATTCCATATTCAAATAGCAGAGATTCACGAAGAAGTATTGCACTATTTACCAGTGAGTGGTATTATTGGACTGATCTTTTGGTGGGAAATGTTCTTCATTTTAGATAATGAAAGCATCCCATTACTACCAACCCAAAGAAATACAACCTCTCTGAGATATACGGTTATGCCGGAAAGGTACGAAGTTGGACTAATTTGGAAACATTGGGCAATTTACTTTATACCTACTATTCCGTCTGGTTTTTGGTTTCTAGTCTGATTTTATTAGTGGCCATGATTGGGGCTATCAGAAAGGAAAGAAGAAAGAAGAAAGCGGATACGATTTTTTCGAAATTAATTGAATGCGCGGAAAAGACTTTCTGAATGGAGTAAAAGAACTTGGCTACCCTTAGTAATGGATAGAGCCCTCGTTCAACAGGTACGTGCCCAATCGACAAAGTGTTTCAACACTTTTGCTAAATAAGAGAGTGTAGCCTTGGTTCATTTGAATGATCTGACTAATTTTTATGCAATAACGCGGGTTAAGAGGCTGCTCCATCGTTGCAAGAGTAGAAAAGTTCTGTTGAATACATCTGGGAATACTTTAGGTGAGAGTGTGGGATCTGTTAACCGGAATCCTCATGAACAGAGATTTATGCTCCCAAACACAGAGAATTCCTTCACTGATCAGCTTCTTACTGGATGACTGCATAGATTCCATTGATTTGGTAGCATAGTTTCTTGACAAAATTACCCCTTTCAAGTTGAAGATAAAGAGAGCCCATCGAATGACGGAGTGATTGACATGACATGGATCATTTGTTGTTTGTCATCTACTGCATTGGTGTTTGTGGAATAGTATGAACATTAAGTGTGTGTTCACGTGAGATAATGTTCCTTTAAACATAGCAGATTTATGGTTCTCCATGTCTAGTTTGCAAATGCTAGAAGCTGCGTTCAAAAAGTAGGATACCAAGGGAAACAAGAACTATGTATATAGAAAAAGTTTGACAGGATAATATGTAAATCAGAAGGTCAGTTGAGTAGTATTTATGTATTATTGATGCTTTGGATTTTGAATGAAGAAAACAAGGTCTACAGAAATTGAATTGAGTCTTTAGGCATCCCTCTCTGATGTCTTATGGTTTGATTATGGGTCATAGTTCCATGGCACTATGTCCTTGAGTTCCTCGATGTTCGGAGGTATAGGGGGGCTCTATTCCAGTGGTAAACTTTTGAGAGCAACCATTTTGTGCATTATTTCCAAAGATTAGGTCTGTCTCCGGTCGGTCCTCCCCCGCCCATACGGCCATTGGTTGGGGCAGTGTTTTAAAAAGCGCCCTTAAGCGCAAGGCGAGGCGAGGCACACCTCTAGCGCTTCATAGGGTTACGATTAAACGCAGAACCAAAGCGCAGCTTAAGCATAGAAGCGCACGAGGCGCGCTTTTGTGTTTTTTTGCCTAGATTACATCCTAGCCCTTCATCTTGATAAAAACACCATGTGCCAAGTGCACCAGATAAAATTTCGGTGAAGGTACACATTGTCGACATAAAACATCCAGCAATCTGACCGACAAACCCTAAAATCATTCGAAGCATTTCGAAGAGGTGAAGAAGAGTTCCAGCAGTCTGATCGATCTACCTCCTTTACCAGGTAACAACTACTTCTTCTTCTCCTCCTCCTCCTCCCTTCTTCTTCTTCTTCTTCCTCCTCCTCTTTCTCCCTTCTTCTTCTTCTTCTTCTTCTCCTCCCTCCCTCTTCTTCTTCTTCTTCTTCTTCGTCAGAATCTGACTCTGGGCAGATTTTTTTTTTTTTTTTATACATATTGAAAAAAAAAAAAGAGAAAATTTTGGTAACACTATGACATCCATGACTCTAGATTTAATTGCAGTTAATCATTTTGTTGCGTCTCTAAAACTATTCAGTTGTTGACATGTTATGTTTTATGCTTTTATGACATTTGAATGTTTTATAAGGGTTTGTTTGTGTTGAAAGTATTACCTATATTTGAATTCTCCTTGTTCTAAAAAAATGTGCGCCTCGCGTTCAAAAGGCGCGTGCCTCGCCTTGCGCTTAAAGCTCTAGGGGACCATGGCGCGTTCCTTGTGATTCTTTATTATGCTTGAAACAGTAGTATCCTGGAAAAAAATGTGTTCTATGGAAATCCACATGCTAGGAAGTTTAATGCGAAGACTACGGAGAAAAACAGGTGACTGTTGACGTATATTTGTTTGATTGACCACTTCCGAAGAGATGAGAACAATCTTGATACTTCAATATCTGGCCTGAGATGTTCAGACTTTCCTTGATTGCCTTCCTAACTTGAAGGCAGCTAGACGAAGGGGAACCTATGGTCGAGATTGGATATACGGCTGAGAGCTTCATACCAAATTACCAATACCATAGTCGAAGAGTGGTGCTCCTGTTCGCTTCCTCTTGCCGAAAGCCCGAAACAGTGCATGTAGAGGTAGCAATTGTTGTCGAGGGATGGTGTTTAGACTGTATGCAGGCTTTTCTAGTCATCTATACACTTTTTGTCTCTGAAATAGGCTAGCTCAGCATGTTGAGATTTTTTATCAGACTTATTTCTTCCGTATGGAAAAACTAATCACCATGCTTGATGTTGTTGATTGTTGTGTCATAGCAAGCTCATTATTCTTGTTGACACTGTAGTTCTGGGACCATATGGAGTTATGTTGACCATTCTTTAGCAGTTTTTAGCTCTGAAAATTAATGTGCTGGTTCTATCGATCGAAATTTTTGATAGAAACCAAAGGGGAGAGAAACAAACCAAGGCATTATTACTGAAATACTGAATGTATATTTCTGAATATACAAACCTACATTATTACAAGTGTTTAAATAGGAGATGACAAATACGGAAATAACAAAATAAGGAAACCCTAAGATTCTACTAAATCATAAAACAAGGAAACCCTAAGATTCTGCTAAATCATTCTTTATTCTTGAGATTCTGCCAAATCATTCTTTATTCCTCAGATTCTGCTAAATCGTGAGTTTGCCAAGGATGTAAGCCAATTCCAACCAAAGTGCTTCCATTGATGCTGAAAATGCCAAACGTTGAACCGATGCAAATAAGAACCAGAATAGAACAAATGCAAATAAGAACCAATGCCAAACGGCTGCAGATGGGAGGAGAAACCGATGCCAAAAGATTTCGGCTACAGATAGGAGGAAGGAACAGATGCCAAACAGAAATTGGCTTCAGATTTCAGAGAAAAACTACAGACTGGGTGGGGAGGGAGGGAGAGACCAGACCCAGTGTTCAGAGAAGAGAGGACAACTACAGACTGAGTGGGGAGGGAGTGAACAAACCCAGTGTTAAGAGAAGAAATATTCAGTTTTTTTTTTTTTTCCAGAGGGAGACCGAAGAACAGATTTCAGAGGTTGTTGGAGGCTGCCAGAGTGCTGACGGAGCTCCGGCGAGGTTGCCAGAGTCAGAGGGGTGCCAAAAAGAACAAAACAGAGGTTCAAAGTCGGAATCTGGGCAAGAACTGCCCACAATAGAATCATCGGAAGCTGACGGAGCTCCGGCGAGGGTCGCCGGAGTCAGACGAACCTCCGGCGAGGGTCGCCGGAGTCAGGCGAAGGTCCGTCAGCAATTGGGGTGGTCGGAACATTGTCGGGGACATGAGTTGCTGCTACTGATGCTGAAGTTGTTGGCTACTGAATGCTATTGCTGATGTCTTACTGCTGCTTGCTATTGGAGAGGGAGAGAGACGACTGAGGGTCTGCCAGAGATGCAAAGAGAGGCCGATACCGAAAACAGAGGAGGGAGAAGAATTGATACGGGATCGAAACCCGCTCTGATACCATGATAGAAACCAAAGGGGAGAGAAACAAACCAAGGCATTATTACTGAAATACTGAATGTATATTTCTGAATATACAAACCTACGTTATTACAAGTGTTTAAATAGGAGATGACAAATACGGAAATAACAAAACAAGGAAACCCTAAGATTCTACTAAATCATAAAACAAGGAAACCCTAAGATTCTGCTAAATCATTCTTTATTCCTAAGATTCTGCTAAATCATTCTTTATTCCTAAGATTCTACCAAATCATTCTTTATTCCTCAGATTCTGCTAATCATTCCTTATTCGTCACAATTTTTTCATTAGTTCTTTGCCCCATTAATAGACCCTAGATGCGATGACCTCTTAATACTTTATGCTTTTTGCCCCAAACGTGCTTTGACGATTAGAAAATTTTAATACTCTTTTCTTCCTCCCCAGTTTTTACCTTTTGGCTTGTGTTGAGTATAAAATGAGAATTGAAAGGACTAGCTTGGGGGTGGAAAATGTGTGTTTTGTTTGGTATGTTTTCTATGGCTTTCAGCTTTATCCATTGGTGTGTACAATACAATTTATACCGCTACCAAGTTAATATATCAGTTTGCTTGTGTACAATACAATACAATTTATACCGCTACCAAGTTAATATATCACATGCAGGTATTTCCATGGAAACCAACCTGAAGCAGACAAACAAGGTTTCCTTCCAGAAGGTTCAGGAGGTGTCCGGGCCCTTGGATTGGACCGAAACATAAACCCTTCTCTGATTCCAAGTTATGGTGCTCATTTGCAAAGTGACTCCTGTCAACCACACATGGTGCAGGATTTTGACTTGATGAGCAATTCTGCAATGTCAAGACAGCGTCAGCAACATTGCTTCTTTGGCAGCGATGTTGGTTCACTGGGAGCTTTGAAACAGGAGAGTCATGCTATGAGGCCTTTTTGGGATGATGGTGGGTCCAAGGATAGAGCTTCATGGGCTGATGTTGATGATCGTGGATATGAAAAGAATGCATTTGCCACCACTCAGCTGTCAATCTCTGCTAGGAGTTCTTATTCCCCTAATGGTGAGTCAACCCTTAAACTACGTCCTCTGTCCGTGTTTGTTGGTCCATTTTCGGCATTCGTGTCATGTTTTAAATTGTCTCTATCTTTTAATTTATTACGGGTTTCATGATTTGAAAAATTTTGTATAATAAAACTAATTTAGATTTATCAAATAAGATCCCTATTGCATATTTTTAGAGATTCATTTTAAAAGATATGTACAATTTTTTAAGGAGGTGAAATAGTGAAAGTGGACTAACAAACATGGACAAAGGAGAAGCACTAACACCAACACATGACAGGACACTAATAGTGTAATACTGTCAGCAGAATACAGGACATGACACATGGTGGACACACTTAAATATTTAGTTTTGAAAGTTCTTTAATATCAAATTTAAGGATATACAATTATGTCCACACTTAAATATTTAGTTTTGAAAGTTCTTTAATCTCAAATTTAAGGATTTGCAATTATTAGAGGGTGTATATATGAAGTATTTGACTCAAAGATAACAACATATAATCCAACTCTACCTTCGAAAGCCTATGGGAGGAAAAGGTCTAAATTTGCAGGGTATTTTTCATGTCTGTAAAGAGATGTAATGTGTGTTCACCAAGCGCCTAAATTGTCTGGCTGTAGAAAACGAAATGGTAAAATATAGTTGGAATTAAGTCTGACAAGTGTCGAGAAGTGTCTGATGATGTTGTGCCCGACATGACATGCACCTTAGAAATGTCAGAACCTCTTAGCTCTCAACCAAACAGCTTTTCCGACCCCACAAGAAAGTGATAGGTTTTTAAGAATAGAAAGAGTTTTGAACACCCTTTTTCCTCTTTAATGTGTTGGATGCAGATGATTGAAAGATGCTGGAGACAGTTACCTGCTCTGGATTTGGGTTTGGGATATGTTTTTATGATTCAATAAATGTACTATTGAGAAGGTACTGTACTTTCTCTTGTTTTCCAAACTCATTTATATCTTTTATGTTGCTGAACCTTGTGTTAAACAGCCTGGTTATTGTGGTTGGTCTGTAATATTTGCTGAACTTATTGTGTCCTAAACAAATATTACTATATGCTTGGTCTTCTATCCAGAATATAGGTTGTTAAGCTGGTGCAAGTCCTGTTTTGCTTCTAGATTCTGTTTTACAAGGAAAGCTTTGTTTGGTTGTTCTTTTCTCACTTAGTTCTGCACAATGCTTTTCAAGTAGTAATTTGATCGACGGTTTGGAATTTTGTTTGTTGGGAGTTTTTTTGTGCCAAAAATAACCCTTTTCGAGACAGTTCAAAAAAGCTATTTTGGAATGGCAATGGGGCAGAGCGGGGCTGGTTTTGTCCGACCATGACCCAAAACTCTATCCCCACCCCTTGCCCCGCCCCTAACCCGATCAGGTAATGGATGGGTACTCCCTGCCCACCCTCATCGGGTAACGGGTTTACTTGCCCCCGCCCCTATTTTTTTACATATTAAAAAAATATAGTTCTATTTTCAAAATAATTGAGCATAAATAATAAAAGTTCACGAAATAACAATTACAACTTAACCAACATCTACTATGTAGAAGGAAAATGAAAAATAATTGCTATGTAATGTGAGATTCTAGTTGTAAGGGTAAAAATATAAGAACAAAAATATAATTTTACGCATAAAAAAATTCCGGGGCGGGTATCGGGGAGGAGTGATGTCTACCCTTACCCTACCCTAACCCGGTTGGGTTTTTTTCCATTCTCCCCTACCCGTATGCTATACCCGAAACTCTAATAAATACCCACCCTGGTTGGTGCGGCGTGAGACGCGTTCGGGCGTTGTCATCCCTAGCTGACACGAGTACATGCGTTTCTTTTCTTAGCCCAGAAGCTATGTTTTGATCCCTTTTCTCTTGATAAATTCCTTCCAAACATGGCATCTGAAGGGTTGTAAACTGTTTTCTTTGATTTCCTATCATTCTCCCACTGTAAATTCCTTCATAGCAGTAAGAACAGTTCGAGATTTTCTGTATTTTCGATCTTCAAACAAGCTAATCAGTAAAACTTGTTTCCAGAACTCATATTCTAGCTGAAGATTTCAATTTAGTAAGCACGGCAGGCCCCTAGTTTCCTCATGGAAATCATGGCATGCCATGAGATAAGGTAAATGGCAT
>CM029281.1:19014147-19137282 GCA_016920895.1 Vaccinium myrtillus
AAATACACTTTTTTTTTAAGGAACGGAGAATCTCTTCTCGGTTTTTGTTCCAACGTCCATTCTCTTCTCAAACTAGGGATGGCAATTTCACCCAAAACCAATGGATATCCGAACTAAACCAACTCTATCGAAGCGGTTTTTTATATTTTTTCTTACCCATGGGGCGGGTTTGGTTTTGAAAACATGATACCCAATGGGTTTGGATTTGGGTTTGGTCTTAGTAAGTATTCGGCTAAACCCATACCCAAACCCAAACCGATCCATATAATATTACTTATAGAATATATATTATATTTTTATAGACATGTAATTTTTATTTTTCAATTCATAACTTTCAGTGACTTTTCATTTCATCTCCCTCCTTATTCCTCTCAAATCCCTTAAAAATCTAAAGAGTCTCTATAGGAACCTCTTAAGAAAAGTTTTATTATTTAGTTATTTCCTTTGATTATGTTGGAATTTAGATGTTTAATGGTAAAATCGTATGGTATGTTACTTTTTTATTTTAATATATAATCTTTTTCCTTCATATGTTCATTAATGGAATGAATATTATTAAGGGTTTGGTGAGGTTTGGATAAAATCCAAATCCATATGGTTTGGTTATGATGTACTAAAATTCATACCCGTTGGATATCGGTTTGGATTTGGGTATAGATAAATGCTTTGGATTTGGGTATGGTAATCGCAAAATCCGGACCAAACCAATTCATTGCCATCCCTATCTCAAACGTTCTATGCGGTGAAATAATTGCTTTTTTTTTTTTTTTTTTGTTGGCTGAAACATATACTTGGTGTGGACAGAATTTCTAAGGAATGATGATGTTGTTCCTTTTCCCAACTCCCCCAATTATTTGACCACTGATAACTTTCAAATATACAACTCAAAAAATTTGCCCACAAGCCCAAGTAATCCATTATCAAAATTCCTTGTTGGTTAATACAGTATATTTTCTTCAATTAAGAATCATGGGGCGTAAACTTAGTGCTTAAGAACCCCTTAGGAATTGCTTTCCCTTGGCCCATAAAAAGGTTTCACTTAGTGCTTAAGCCGCCGCCTCTTAACATTTAACAAAGTCTACAAAACTCATTCGTAGGTGGGTAGTTTTATTCTACTATTAATCTGTATAGTATTAAACTTTATCGCGGTTCGATTCTTGGGTTAGGCCGCTAGAAAGTAAATTTTTGTGAATTCCTTAGTTCTGGTGTGGATGCATGCCTTTGACCGTATCAGAAGAATGATTAGTCAAGATGCGCGTAAGCTGTCACCCTTGGGAAAAACAATAAAAAAAATCCAAATAGATTATATTTGTCAAAACACCCCTAATTGACTTCCTTACCGATAAATTGACCTATGTTCGATGCTTTTATCTGTTAAGATGTTCTATATAGTAGTATCAGTTTCCAAAACAATGTCATTTAACTTTAATTTAGAAAACAGGGGAGGAGTTGTGCAGTCCCGTGAGGAGATGTGCTATGCGGCACACCGCTATGCGGCACTTGGTGCGGTCGTGCCGGGGAATGCGCATCATCTCCCTGTTCCCAGATAGGAGTAACATTTTAACGAAAAAAAAGGACGGTATTGACTGAGAAATAAGAATCCCTGGGATTGTACGGCTTACACCCTTTAACGAAAAAAAAGAAAAAGAAAAAACAGAACGGGAAGGTGGTCTGAATGTCTGATTAAAGTTGCATGATTTTGAGCTTATGGATTTCAAAATGAACCAATTAGTGGGAGATGAAGAGGAATTGATAGCTAGCTTTGGACCTTGACCATGCTTTTCTTCCCTAATAACTGAGAAATTTTTCAGTGCCGAGTGGGTATTGCCTACGTGGTACCCGCTCGACAATCTCAGCCGTCCATAACGTAATCCAATACTCCGGATTTTAGAGAGAGAGAGAGTGTTTGAGTGAGAGTAGAGAGAGGGAATCAATCTAGCCGCCCAAAACACATTTGAACGGCTCAGATCATGCTTAGGTACCAAGTGGTAATACCCACTTGGTACCCAAATTTTTTCCTAATAACAACATCAAGTAAGAACCCCCTTTTCAAGAGACGACACTCTTTTTATTTATTATAACCATAGAGGGAGATGGCTGGCTAAAAAATTTCATATGGTAAGAACTTCCACGTACCATTTGGTCTCGACCATTAATTCATGATCAGCCACCTAAATGATTTCAATGTCTCTCCTTGCCAAATTTCCATATTTTGGAAGAACACACGAATGTGCAAAGGTGCGACCTCCAATCCACTTTCTTTGTGATGTGGTCGACCTACTTTGCGATCAAAACTGGTTTGGAAAGATTGGTCACATCACAGTTATTGTTTCAATAACTGATCTAAATCGTCCTATTTTTTATCGTGTTGATTGGGTGATCTATGTTAAAATTCAAGTTGATCGGTATCATGTGATTAAATCACATTTCCCCTACATTTATTTAAGTTCATTAGCAGTAGTTTTTTTTTTTTCAAGATAAATGTTCTTCAACACATAGTTGCCTTCCGATATTAGATCAAGTTAAATTTACATGAACTTGCAGCTCGATGAGATGAGAAAAAAAAACACTACCTCCGTCCCTTTATAAGTATCTCATTTGGAAAAAATTTATTTTCTCGGATATAAAAAATGTATTTCCATAGAATTTTTCAAAAATATTTTTGCACAAAAAATGTACTAAAGTTTTGCATAGAGAAATATATTTTTAGGGGGTTTGAATCCCTATAGTAGACACGCGAAGGAGACAGATGGAGTAGCAGTTTAGATTAACTAAGAGCAAGAGCAATAGCCTGGGTAAAATTTTTGCTAAAAGACCTGCTGAACAGTGCACATAGCTACCCTGTCACTATCAACACTCCAACAATCCTACCCATTTTACCTATCTTTTATTAAAATATTATTTTTTCCTTTATACATGCGTTCACAAGCTGCGATCGACGGTGACCGAAGTTCACAAGCTGCGATCGACGGTGACCTTTATACCTTTATACCACTGTTCGTCGGTCATCTCTCCGTCGATCTTGTTCTCCGTCGAAGTTCTCCGCCGTCAATCTCTTTCGAAGCTCTCCCGTCGAAGCACTCATCCAAGATCCAAAGCAAATCGTCGGCGTCGACGTCAATCAATAGGAAACCCATTTGTAGCTGAAGGTAGAAATGGCGTCAATCAATAGGTAACCCATCTGTTGCAGAGAGAGACGAAGAACTGTGAACAGTGACAATTCCTGGGAGGAAGAGGGAGAGAGGAGAGAGAGAATAAATAGCAATAATTAAATCAATACCCTGTGAACAGTGCTTAGGTAGAAATGGCAAAGAACTATAGCTGAAGGTAGAGTACCAAATGGTATAGCTAATCTGTTGGAGGAGAGATTCTCTCCTTTTGTAGCTAAAATAGCTTAGAAACCCCATATAGCTAATCTGCTGGGGATGCTCTAATGGGGCTCAAAGGAGCCTAGCTACTACTAATAAGCTCGCATCACGAATGGTGTGTTATATCTAGTTTTTCAAAAGATTTTATCAAATGAGAAAGAGGGTTGATAAAATCTCAACTTTTTCAAACTGAGATTTTATCAACTCTCCTCCCCATTTGATAAAATTAAGGGTGATTTTATCAAATCTTAATTTTATCTTTGATAAAATTGTTTGGGAAACTCAGCCGCCGCGCATCTTTCTTCCTTTAAGGGCATGTATGATTGTAAATAAGAAAACTGGGACTAAGGGGTGGACCCACATTTTTTTTAGTCCAACGTTTGTTGCACAGGGATAAGGGTCTGATTGGACAAGGGTGGATTATTTGTACAGTACCCCCATGTGAGGAATTAACTAACATCAGCAAATGAAGTGGGGAGATGATTTTAGCACCAATGAATCTGGACACTTAAATTAAATGTCCAGATTCATTGGTGCTAAAATCACCTAAGTTGGACATTTGCTAAAATCACCCACTTGATTTTAGCAAATGTCCATTTTAGCAAATGGAAAACCAAGCCTTAGGCTGAGTTTTTTTGTTTGGATAGAATCAAGATTTGATAAAATCACCCCCTGATTTTATCAAATGAGGAGTAGGGTTGATAAAATCTCAGTTTTTTCTCAAAAAAATTGAGATTTTATCAACCCTTCTCATTTGGAGAAAAAGTTGAGATCTTATAAACCCTCCTCATTTGATAAAATCAAAGGGTAATTTTATCAAATTTTGATAAAATCTTTTGAGAAACTAGGCTTCTCGAGATTACCTCCCAGCTCATTCAACGGTCAAAAATAATTTCTATCATCTTTATCTCATTCTACTAAATACAGTATAACTAATTTCAGTATTCTTATAATCACTTCTATTATCCTGTGGATCCTACTTATCCTTTTTATCCATATCCTTAATCTCACTGCATCCAATAATTCCTAAGGCTGAGTTCTCCAATGAATTTTATCAATATTTGATAAAATCAACTTCTTGATTTTATTTATTCGTGAAGACATGTAATAAAATCTGTGGGCTTTTGCATTCAAAAATCTAAAAAACTATAGATTTTATCAAATGTCTTCACGAATGGATAAAATCAAGGGGTTGATTTGATCAAAATCTTGATAAAATCCATTGGAGAACTCACCCTAAATACAATGGGGAGTGATTTTCACAACCCCCAATTGTTGTTCACACTTCCTTTTTTGTCTTCTAGTGAAATTTTTATGTGTAAAAATCTCACTAAGAGAAAAAGAAGTGTGGACAACAATTTGGGGTGTGAATATCAATTACGAAAACAATTCACCATTCAAATATGGAAAATGCTAACGTTTGCCTAATAGACACAAGTTAAGGTTGAAAAAGTATATTGAAATGTGTGAAAAGTGTATAGGGATATGTGAAAGTGTATTGAAAAGTGTAAAAGTATATTGGAGTGTGTGTTATTTTTGTTTATTTGTGTGCTAATTATGTGTGTCTAATAGGCACACGTTAGCAAGACCCTTCAAATATATGTACCACGGATTCAAAAGATTGAAACCAATGGTATCGGACCGATGGATAATTTTGGTCTGAGGGATGAGTTTTGGAATGCTTAGTACTCCCTCCATCCCAATTTTATAGTCCCTCGTTCTATCCTAACCGGATAAAAAAACGATTATATCTTTCAATCGGTAATATATTTTATATGGAATATGGATCTTGTTTGATAGATCTTGATTTAATCTAGTAAACAAAGTGTTCAAAATCACCTAAAACATTATAGATTATAAGATATAACACTTTGAAAAGTGACACGAACTCCTAAAACATTGTAAATTATTGTCGGAAGCATTCTCTGTTTCATTTTTGTGTTTGTTTGTTGTTGGGACCAAGCAGCATTCTTTCTTTGCTTAAAGAGAGGTTAGCCCCAAAGGAATAAAGGCGCAGAAGAACAATAACAGTGGGTTAAAGGGAAAAAGCAGCAAAAAATTGTCCACAATGCCAAAACAAAACAAAATGGATAAACAAGCAATGCTGACAACTGGCGCCACGGGTTACCACCCACTTCTGCAACCAAATTCAGAGGTGTTTGGACTCTTTCTCTCTCTCTCTCTCTCTCTCTCTCTTTTTGGGTAAATTCTCTCTCTCTCTCTCTGGGCTTTTATATTGGAAAATCTTTAATGTTGGAAAATCTAAGTAAGCACGTTAAAGTTTAAAAAATATATACCAGTGAGCTGTAGCTCAGTTGGTATCTCCTGGCTCTCCACGTGGGAGACCAGGGATCGAGCCCCATTGGGGGCGTTGGAGTTTCAGGGCTATGGATAGCCCATGTACTTGTCTGTGATTGACAATACTAACACCCCGCTAATCCCCACTAACATCTCTCCTAAATTATGGCAAAAAAAAAAGTTAAAAAAATATATTGAAATGTGTGAAACTATATTGAAAATTGTAAAAGTGTATTGGAGTGCGTGTTTTTTTTTGTTTGTTTATGTGATAAAAGGTGTACCTATTGGGCACACGGTAGCAAGACCCTTTTATATTTTGCAATTTACATTGAGAATTGTTATTGACACTCCACTTTTCATTATTGACACTCTCTTTTTTGTCCTTATTCGGTAAAGTTACTCTTGCATTTTATGAATAGAGACAAAAAAGCAGAGTGCCAATATCAATTCCCTTTACATTTTTTAGTTATTGGATTATGGTCAAAATGTATTATCAAATTTGTAAAACGTTTGGGAGATAGGTGCATAATGTATTTTGCAATAGGGTTAGTGATTGAGAGATAGTACAAAATATATTCTATAGGTGTTTTTATTAATCAAAATGAGAAAGGTGAAAAATGAGAAATCAAAAAACTCATCTCCCCTACTTTTTAACCTTTTGCTCTCCTTCATAAAAAAAAATCGAAAATGTATTTTGTGGGGATTTATTTTGAAAGGAGTGAGCCAAACAAAGAAAATGGGATAATAGGAAAATGAAAATGTGACAAGTGAGGTTCCAAACACCCGCTGGAAGGGTCGGTGGAAACATGACCAAACAACCCCCCACCGCTCTTATTTGTACTCTTTTATTTTTATTTTTATCACTGCTCTTATTTGTACTCAGTCGGCCAAAACTTGTTCCCTCCGTACATGCAAAGATTAATGACCATCCAGGTCCATACATATTCCTATTAATGGCATGTTCCCAAATGTGAAACTGACGAGTTACAATACATCGTTCTACGAGAAAGATAAGAGAAAATGATTAATAAGTTTATTAAAATCTTCCGAGTCAAAGATAATCCAAGAATATAGGAGTAGTTATATTTTCATCAACCAAAATAAGTTTTACAAAGATGAATAGGTAACTCCTCAATGTATGCTCTCAGAAAAAGCAGGGTCGGCCCAAGGATTTGGAGTGCCCAAGGCCGAGATTAAAATTTATGCCATAAGGGCTCATTTGGATGGAGGCTTGGATACCGGATTAAATGCACCCAGATTACACATCCTAGGCCCACAATTAATCCTGGGTTTGGGAATAAGGTCGCCCCCTCTTATTTTTGAAAAGGTAGGACCTTGTACAAAAATAATCCGGCCTCCAAATTCGCCCACATTACCTATCTCTCACACAAGTATAATAGTAGAGAATAAGCATTCTATTTTTCAAACCCAGGTTAAATGAAACCCTAGAAGATTCCACACGTATAACAGAAAATAGAAAATAAATTTTGAACATGCAACCAGAATTGAAGTAGAAAAAACACACAAAAGAAAGTGGATACCAAATTAGCACTGCTAAATTACTTTCAAACCCAAATGAAGAAACAATGAACTTAAAAAATTTCAGGATTATTACAAGAAACCAACATAAAATAAATGCGATGTGGAGGAAGACGAAGAAGAATAACAGCTATGACTTTGAGGAATTGGACAATGACAAACTTGAGGAAGACCCCTTAATCGATTTAGAACTCACAACAAGACTTTTTTTTTTCTTTTCTTTGGATCAGGGGCTTTGTTTTAGTTTGAGCATAAAGGCCCAATGCTCATTATAATAATTGTTAGGCCCTTTTTAAAATCACATTGAACCTTTTTATCTTTCTTTTTGGACTAGAAAAGATGTCTACTCAAGTCCACTACTAAAAATCCCTAGAGTGCCCCTATTTTTGGTACTTTTTTGGATGCCCTAGGCCCAGGCCGGCCTTGAGAAGAAGTCATGCGCCACAAGTATTCCACCTCTTGCTCTATGGTTTGTACTTGAAAATAAAGGGGTGAGCATACACTTATCCAATAGAAAAATCTTCTCAACTTCTAAATGCATATGAGATAATATGAGCATCAATATGCCAGGGAAGTACGGGAACAAAAAGTAACGAAAGTAAAACAATGATATACAATCATAAGTTGGAAATATAATGCCGCTATCTCATCCCAAGTGTATCGGCCAATGCATCGATGGTGTTTTGTTTCCATTATTCTTTCATTTCAAGTTCAATGTTTTCATGAGAACATTCTAGTATTTTGGGTCCCGTAACCTCTACTGAGTCTTTTAGGCCTCGTGGAACCCCTGCCTAGCCACACACAGATTGGTGGTCCTAGTGACATGTTTCCATATTTTAGTGTTCTAAAATTTTTATTTTCTCAAGTGACCAATCATTTATGTTGCCATTCTCATTTTTGAGCAATGAATTATAGTATCATTTTGCCAAAAAAATGGCAACTTGCCATGTATTTTTCCATTTTGACAAGAGATTTGCCATTTGCTAATTTTGAGAATTTTTTTGCCATTTTTTGATTATGAGTGTGGCACCTTTTTTTTGGGTGCCATTTTTGACAAATGGAAACATTTTCTTCTATTTTAGACAATCAATGTAGTTGCTCTAAGGACTCTTTCGCAAGCCCGATGGCTAAGGCCACGTTTCCACTAAGGTGTTTTTGATATTCTTGCTTGTCTTCCACTGAAGTCACGATCTTTTCTCCTCATATATATCACAAAACTACTATTTAGTAGAAACGATACCCACTTTTTACTACAGTGGGAATACGGTATTTTTAGTGGAAATTTATCCTAATAAGTTTAGGGTCGGTGGATAATATGCACATGATGCCAAATAAGTTAGAAATTTTCAATAAAAATCTCATGATCATCAATACGTGTGCCCATATATTAATACAATAACAAAAAAAAAAAATTCTACCTATAACACCTATGTTAGCTTTTTGTTTGAATACATTCAAAACTACTATCTTTAGAGATGATTCCTCTAGAAGAAGGTGAATTTTTACTTTTTTTTTATTCAAATTTAATAGAATAATAGGTTTCCATAGATTCGATATCTAGAAATCTATGGAAACCTATTTTTATTGAAATGTACACCAATTTATTGAAAGGTACACCAAATTAGTGTACATAATAATCTAATAAACAATAGAAGTGAGTGAAAGAGAAAAAGAAAGAAGTTAAAGTTCTAAACTATGTTTTTTAATGCCCCCTCTCCTATTAATCTATACAAATAAATTCAAACCCATTTATACAGAATAGTCTGCATATTTTAAACATTACCGGCACCCTGGTGGGAAAGTAAGCATTTTTCATAAGTTTAATGTTTATGAATTTTAATTTATGTTGTATTAATGTTATAAAAATAAAAAACTAACTTGTGATTAAGGTTGAGTTTCTACTACAGTATTCTTAGTATTCTTTGTGTTTTTTACTACAAGTTGTCAAATCAGTTACTCCATTTGTCCCGAACTTTCTTGCCCATTTACGGATATGCGTGCCATTTTTCAATTGCTTACTTCTTTCAATCTATAATTTTTTTTTTTTACAATTTGAAAATTTTGTTTAATAGTACTAATCGAGAACCATCAAACGAGATCAATATTGAATATATATAATAACATTATACATTTGAAAGTATAACCAATTTTTTTAATGTAATGAAAAGTGCAAGTAGACAACAAATATGAAACGGAGGGTCCGAGGGAGTAATATATGTAAGATTTGATAACACTAATAACAATTCAAGAATACTACAAAATGCTGAAAATACGTGGAAGGTGCCATGCAGTAACATTATGTATCCCCGAAAAAGAGAGTTGATTGGATGGTTATTGATGTATCAAAATCAATCGATATTGTAAATCTGAAAAGCACCTTCTTATATTGCGTCTTCCACACGGTAGACCGGAAACAGTACCACTCCCTCTGCATAACCTACCTACCTGGCTACACAATATACTACAAGGTCCCACATGTGATCTCGTCGATCAACACACAATTCTCTCTGAAAACTCATCAAGACATCCGTCCTTCCTCTATAAATACTTTACTGATGAAACGTGAAACCTGGACCCAATTAAAAGTTATCTGAAACATTTCTTCCGTTTCTCATCTATCTTCCTATCACATCGCAAAAGCTGCCCCGCCGGCATTTTTCCACCGGCGGAGATTCCTTCCTGGAAAGAAATTTCTCTCTCTATCTACACGTGTCATTGTGTCCTTAACAAACAAACATGCTCTCTCTCTCTCTCTAGATTTAGCGGAAATTGCTGAAATCGGTCTTAGATTGATTCGCCGAAGCTGAATTCAAGGGATTTGACTGCATAACTGATGAAAGATTTAGGTTCCCGAGGGTCTATTTTACGATATCTGTTTCAAGCTCAGAATTAACCATGCATGCACCGACTGAAACACAATAGCTAGGCAACAACGTTGATATATACGTAGCTCTGGTCGCCATCCAAGAGCTACCATTACTGAGATTTTTACTACTCCGAGTCCGGCCAGTAGTCGTTGTTTTGGAGATAGAGCTTCATTTCAAGGTAAAGTGAATACAGGAATCCGTTCTCTCTCCATTATACAGTAGTAGTTAATTATCATCTCCATCTGTTTTTAGTTTGATTTGAAATACTAGTACTTGTACATAGGAGTAAATGTTTTGAAATTTGAATCTACAAATCTCCTTTTGCTCGGTGTCTTGCTTGCTTGTTTTTTTGTTACAAGTTTCCCCATTTCACTACACTACTAGTATTTTAACTTTGAGCTAGCCTTGGAGCTCCAAAGAAAGCATTCTCACCATTTGTTTTCCATTGCTGTGAGAGAGAGAGAGAGAGAGAGAGTAGTATTTTGTTAAAGGTTGGTTTAGACGTATTGAACACTTGCATCTTGTTCGGTTTGAGACTCAAGACCCACCCTACATGATTTCCAATAATTTTTTTTTTCTATCTCTCTCTGCCAATTAGCCCAAAATCCTTCCTCAAAATCCAAACCGAACAAGCCCTTTAATTCTTAATAATAATAAAAAGATACTCCATTTTCTGCTCTGATTCACTCTCTCTCTTTGTGTCCCTCGTGTTTTGAATATGATAGAGTTGCTTTTAGTTTTCTTGAACAACGAAGACAGAACAGATGTAGTAATCAACGCATGCACGAAAGAGGAAGGAATTGCGTATACCGATTATTATACGCTTTTCGGCTGCCTCTTCTTTATGGTAGTATGCACGAAAGAGGAAGGAATTGCGTATACCGATTATTATACGCTTTTCGGCTGCCTCTTCTTTATGGTAGTAGTATTTGTTTTCAGCACATTATAAAGCTAAGCAAACACAATACTACTACAAATTACAACACTCATTTGAGACCACTTTGGAATTTTGCACCTTTTTATTTTATTATTGGCTCCATTATGCTGTCTGTTTATCAATAATTAGCCCAAGAAACACAACACATCAATCAATCGCAACCCCTCACGTACTCACATAAATACATACATACGAGTCCTACGGAAAAAGATATGGGTAAGTGTACCCAAGAGGAGTCACACGGGGGCACATGCCCCCACTGACCCATTCAAAACTATAAATATATATATATATATTTTAGCATAATTATGTAATGAGTAATTATCTAGTCCGGGAGTCCCGGATCCGGGACTCCACCTTCCCGATATTTTTTTGACGATCCGAACCGTTCAATGTGTTCAAAAGGTGTTTTCAAGGGTCCACGCGGGAAATCTTTAAAAAAAAATACCGGGAAGGGCTTGATCCAAGCAGTTTTTCGCAAAACTATAAATATACAGTTTTTGCGAAAAACTGCTTGGATCAAGCCCTTCCCGGTATTTTTTTTTGAAGATTTCCCACATGGACCCTTGAAAACACCTTTTGAACACATTGGACGGCTCGGATTTCCCAAATTTTTTTTTCAAAAGCATCAAAACACCAAAAATCCTCAATCCGGGATCCTTGACAGGATCGCCGGTGATTATGTAATATAACATTCTATTTAGCATACACACTTACATATATCTCAAAAATAAAAATGTAGAATTCATTCTGTGTTCATTTATTAGGAGTATTGTATTCCATTCCATTTCAGTTTCACTTATCCCGAGCCTTCTTTCCTCTTTTTCTTTTGCCTTTTCTTTTTCCTTCTACAACCAAACAATAAGCCCCTCCTCATCATTTTAAACAGCCTGATTTTAGAGAGTACTGTTATTCGCCGAGATTTTGTAAGGAGCTGCGATTGCCGATTTGCGTACCACCTTTCGGTCCTGTGGCTAATACTCCAATTTCATCTGGTTAACAAGTACGATCTTAAAAAATCAATTTTATCAAATCTTTTCTTTTTTATGGGGGTAAATATTTTCTCAACTCGTCACTTTTGTGTGAAACAAATGGAGCAATTTCTACACTCTTAAATTGATATCCACGCATTTTTTTTCATCTTATCAACTCTTCACTATTTTTTTTAATGTGTTTTAGAGAAATTATTATATGTAAAATTTTTACTAAAAGACAAAAAAAGAGCATGAATATCAATATGGGATGTGAAAATCAATTACGGAGTAATAATGTTCAAGCTTGTATATTCTAGTAATGTGGACTCTCCCACAATTAAAGTGACGTCTACCAAAATGTACATGATATTATTTTGCGTGGGTTCTATACTATTTCAACAAATATAAGTGAAAATTTTGTTCACTCTCTTGTAGGGATGGCGAACGGAATTGCACTCAAATTTTAGTGTTGGTAATTTTGTTTGTTAGATTGCCATTCAAAATATTGTCCGTTACTTTGAAGGGGCTTTTAGGGAATTCAACACAGACATTTTCAAAAAGAGGAACAGAGTTTTGTCCGAAAGAGCAAATTTTGTACAGTACTAGTATTGCTTTGTGATTGCATTTATGGCGTCTCTCTTCAATATTGCTTTTATGATTGATTGCATTCATTGCGTCTCAGCCAATGCCCATTCGCCCCCGCCTAGCCTTCTGCGCCTCACCTCGTCTACGCATCATCTCTTCCGCCGTCACCGCCGCCTTGCATTTTAGGCGGTGATCTAGCTCGTCTTGGTCGGAGATTTAGGGAACCCAAGGCCGTAAATCTCCTACGGAAATCCTTGGCCTGTCTTCGGTTTTTTCCAGTTAATGGATTCTCGGGTTAACAGGTCGATTGGCTATGCAGTGATTTGGGTCACAAACTTTGGCAACAGTGGGTGTCTTTCGATTCCCTCAATTTGTTTGACGAAGAAGGTGTTTGAATCCCTTCTTACTCTCATGTGGGTTTTTAGTTATCTTATACAGTTTTGATTTAAGTTTCTCTTTGGAGAAACAGATGGTTTCCTTCCTGGATAGTCACCATCCTCTGTTTTCTCTTCAGAACCTTATGGACACCCCAAAAACTGTGGACTTCCATTTTGCTTGTTAGAGTCCTTTTCGTTACAGCTCTGTTTCTGCGTCTTTTGTAGCCATGTTGGGCACGTTTTTGGCGAGAGAGAGAGAGAGAGAGTAGTATGTTTGTGTAAGTATCACTATTCCTAATCATCTGTAATGATTTTTCTGTTTTTGTTTTGTACAGGTAAAATAGAGAAGGCGCAAAAGGGGTGAATTAAAAAAAGAAGAGAAAATGCTGACGTGTATAACATGTTCGAAGCAAAGGGGGGAGGAAGATGAGGACGAGGTGGGGGCGCGCGGAACACCAACTTCTAGAGATTCTGTCAAAGGCCTAACGTCGCAGGTCCTAATTCTATATCCTAATAAGTTATTTCTTAAATTGTTACTCTCATTTCAATATCAATCAAATCTCCGTTCGTGACCCAAATAACCTCCTTCAAAACCTAAACCAAACAAAGTCCCTGTGTTGCTCCGGTAGACGGTAACATGCATATGCCCATTGACATTTCGTGTGAGATAGACAATGTGAATGGGTAACATCAATTTTAGCATAATTCTGCTTGTATGTATTCTGCAAAAAAAAATAAAAAATAAAAAAATTGGGTAGGGAGAAAATGGCCGTATTAGATTTTGTTCAGTTGGGGGGGTCAGCAGAGTGGCCAAGATGTCGAGTTCACATAGGTTGTAAAACTAATTCTGCAGTGGGACACATACGCTGCCTTGGTTGGTTGACTGCCCAACACATACTTAACGTTTGGATCAGCTTTACCTTTTACATTTGCCCCTCCTAATGTTTACCAAGTTTTCACACCAATTTTTCCTTCTTTCATCAGAATCAAACCTCACAGATGCTTTGTAAAACTAGAAACTAGATTCTGATTGATATTTGTCTCCACCATGATTTTGGGTCAATTAGGAGCATGACACTACGTACGTAATTCAACATAGTCTCAAACTAATTTAAGAATTCGGTTGATTTGGAACTTTAGTTTAATAAACCTAGAGATTGCGATCTCAATGGTCAAGATTATCGAATGAGTTTTGTGAATTGTAACTAAAGGAGAATGCCCTGACAGAGAAATTTCAAATAGAAGGCTCTTGAGTGATTAGGTCTGGGAAAATTTCGGACAGTTTATTCTTTATTATTTTTCACGGCTTTTCTGATTTTGAGTTCCTGATACATTGATGGGCCCGATAAAATTCTTGATATTGCTATTTGAATTTCGACATAAGATTAATGAGAAATTCACATACCATGCACTTTTTGCAAAATAAAAAAAATTCATATTTCTGTTGCCTCAATTATATGTACTCCACTTTGTATTGCAAGCTGAGAATTCTACATTCAAGCAGCAAATAGGATTTTTACTCGGTGGTCATCTGTGCTATCTTTCTAGAGGGTCCCGATGTAAAGGAGTGGATGTACTTGATGGATAGTGAGTAAAGTTCACCACCAATCTATTCCAAGATCTTACTATTCAAGATTGTGAGTGGAAAGTAAAATTCTTCAGATGTCTATTATATATAGAGAAATCTGTGTCATCTTAAAAAGTGCGAAAACTTGGTAGGAAAGAGCTTTTACTGAACTTGCTCTGATAAAGAGTCTCTCCTGAATGATGAGGACATCACTTGTGAGGCCAAAGAAGCACATCTCGGGGGTAGTTTTGTCTACCCATGTAAAGACAGCCTGTCTTTTTTTATTCGACAAAATCCATAAAAGCTGTATAGTGTTGTTGCACAGAATCCCCTCCCTCACCCATGAATGATCTGTAAATAACATTATTGGCACATATATTTTCTGCAATTTACTCTGGTCCACCCTAGAATGTTACTTTCATTTCAATATAGTCCCTCTGTCATTTTCCCATAGTATGTCAAACAAAACTGAAAGAAGACACTTGAAACTTTGAGAAACTGTAGTCAAATACAAATAGATTTCAGGGACCATGACACTACATATCATTTTTCTTTCTCAGGCTATAGATGTAGAATGCCTATGATACCTCAATAATTGGTGTACATGTTCTTGTTCTTTGGATTCAAATATACTAAAGAAGGTAACAACGGGTGAATTAGACTCGACCCTAGCCTTTGTAGTCTGTGTCGCAACACATTGAAAGGGAATGAAGGTGCAAGGTACAACTTGTAAATGTTGCAACTAGGGGAGCTAAAGAAAAATCTTCCTAAAACTTTGGGTCCAACTGTAGGGCACAATAAAAAAACCCGAAAGCCTTTTCCTTCTTAAGACACAATCATAGAAGTGAAGGGATTTGGTCAGTTACTTTGTAAAATATGGGAGTCCATTTCATTAGTGAGGAATGATATTATATGCTTCACATACATATACTAGTATCGGAGCGGGAATCCTGGGAAAAAAAGAGAAGCAATAGCATATTGAGGAAAGGAATGACATCTTAGTGTGTCCTTGCTGCTGTGACCCACAATTGAATTCTTGTCTGATCCATTCTATGAAAAAGTATTCAAAACTATCGAAAGAAAAGGGCGGAATGCTATCCATCCCATGAATATCCAGTGAAGTGGCTCTATGGTTGGCCAACCTCGAATAGTAGCAGAAAAGTTTATGGCTATATTACAAACTTTAGACCATTACCTTTCTTCTCTTACTCACTCCACAGCTGCATTTGAATGAAGGGGCATTTAGATTTTGAATTTTATAGTGTATACTACAGATTTTTTAATTATAATCAGAATTTTTAAAATTTGTCGATGATATGTGTAGTATATTTTGTGAAAGAGTAGTCTTTGGAAATATAATCTGAAGAATAGATTTTTGTTGGCATGTTGACCATTTTGCAGAAGTGTTCGGATATATGCCCAGGAATAGGATTAGTAATTAAGTACAGAGTGGATGGTATGACTATACTTGTACTCCATAATGAATGAATAATACAAAAGGAGAATCCAAAAAGCTCATCTAAATTTTCTAGTCTTTTTATTTCTAATTAATTAAGTACAGAGTGGATGGTATGACTATACTTGTACTCCATAATGAATGAATAATACAAAATGAGAATCCAAAAAGCAAATCTAAATGTGATTTTTTTGATTCTTTCATTCTCGAGTTTATTTTTTAGTATGCATTTTGGTACAGTTGATTCTGCAATTTGTTGCCAAACAGCCAAAATAAAAAAAATGCATAATGCAGAATTAGGTAGCATAAACAACCCCTAAATGTCAACAACTGATATTGGTCTGCCGGTCCGCCACGCATTACTTCTAGAGTATTTCTTGTGCATTAGTGAATCCTCACTGTTTGTTACTTGCAGACTATGGATTTCCATGTTCATTAATTTTTTGTTGTAAATTCTCTGCCCAAAAAGAAACAAAACTTATACCCTCCAATTGTTGGTGCTATGCCTGCTAAATTGTTTCTTATAATGGATCAGACACTGTTCTTGCCATTGCTCACATTTGCAATTCTATTGGGACTATTTTAATTAATGTCCCTTGAGATTTACAATTGTTACCAGAAATCGAATATACTGCAGAACCCAATATACCGAAAAGGATTCCTACGCCTCTAGAGCAAGATAGCAGGTTTCTACATTAAAGAATACATTTAATTTAAGAACGAGTGAAACAAAGATATCTTATTGAAGTTGCACCAGCCATTAACAAATTCAGGTTCAAGGTAGTAGTATGTCAAATTACTAAAACTGGCCTAGAATACTTTTGAAAGCTCACGAAAATTACTTTGAAGTTATGATCAACTTTCAAAGAATCTGTCATATAATACTTTGCTTGAACGTCATGCACGGGAATTGGGAAGTCTCTGCTTGAATTCGAGCATACTAGGATAGGTTATGAGGCGGAGAGCTTTTGAACTTCTCTATTTGAACTCAAGAATACTAGGAAAGGTTACGAGGTTAGTTTCAATCAAGTACTGTATTTATATATTTATTTTCCAACAATATGCAGATAAAGGACATGGCACTGAAAATGTCGGGTTCTTGTAAAGGCTCTAGTAGCTACAAGAAGGGACAACGGCCATTCCCAGAGTTTGACACCATCTCAGAAGGGGTCCCCTACCCATCCTATATGCAACCAGGAAGCTCAAGCTCCACACCCGCATGGGATTTTACTAGACCCGGTCACCACCCGATTAGTGGGTCAGATTCAAGGTTTACTAGGGCGTATGGTGGTGACCGAACTCCTGCTCAATCTGGTGAAGTGATACTTGAGGACGAAGATGAGCCCAAGGAATGGATGGCACAGGTGGAGCCTGGGGTCCAAATTACTTTTGTGTCGCTTCCTAATGGTGGGAATGATCTCAAACGAATCCGATTCAGGTACACAAGTGTTCTGCACAAATTCTTGCTCAATTACTATCTTCTCTTCTATATGAAAATCGAAAAAATGGCTCCGACTCTCTTTTTGTATAATCAGGAATAGAATGCCTTGAAAATAGACCTTCAATAGAGTTGAAGATTTTATTGTGGGTTAAATAGATGAATGCTAAATGGAGTCATAAAAATACATGATGCCGGTCACTCTCATGCTTGGCAAGGATGTGGAATATGTCTGACCCAGTTTTTAGACACTTGGGCGAAGGAGAAAAAAAAAAGCCCACATCCGCAAGAAAGATACATTTCTAACCTGTCATATTGATGGCAAATAGAAAGTATATATATTTCCTAAATGTAGTTGATTTAAGTAGATTTCTAAAGAAATTAAGTTCCGGCCCCTACGCAAGTTTTCAACACATATAAGGTTTCAGTTTAGAAAGGCTTGACAAGTAACCATGCGCGCACGCCAGATATTTGTACCCGAGTCCACGAAACAAAGAAATGGACTGTCATTACACCTTTTTCTTGTATATTTAATGCAAGGGGTCGTTTGAGTAGTCCAAGTTGAAAGATTCCTGATCATCAGAGTTGACAATGGTTATATAAATCACATGTTTGAGACTCGACCATTGCATGGACTAGTCTTTTCCACATGGAGCAAGGTGATGTGTGGGGAAGCTTGTCTCCTCGCCGAAAGGCTTACAGGTTTTGGAATTAAACAAACTCGTCGTGAATTTTTTTGATCCCATATTTCTCGATTTTTAATTTTGCTGCTTATTTTATTTTGTTGCAAGATTTGATACTGAGATTTCTTGGAACATTTTGCAATATGAAGCCGAGAAATGTATGACAAATGGCAAGCTCAACGGTGGTGGGGCGAGAACTATGATCGGATCATGGAGCTCTACAATGTTCAGAAATTCAATCAACAAGCTCTTGACACTCCCTCAAGGTCTGAGTGTGAGGTAAACCACTTTTCTACTTCCTCACTTCTATTTCACTGTTTTCTGCTTTGCGAGATGACTGTGCAACTTGTCCTGAATTGCAATATCGTTTACTTCCCACTATAGACTAAAATCGACATGTTTTGGTATGAAAATCCCTCAATCATGAAAGAAAAAATGCTCTGCGCGTTTCATGTCAACATATTCTGCCGGTTAGACATCGGCTATGAAACTGATTAATTATAGACTGTGATGACAATAAGATTTGCTTTGCTTTCTCTCGTCCTACTCTGATACTCATATTAGTGAGCTGAGCCCTTTACCAAACCTAAGAGGCACATATATGGCTCATAACTAGCTAACTCCATTCACTTCTGAGCATCCTTCATTGGCTGGACAAACACTATGATAGGCCTTATCTTCATTCAGACTAAAAGAAGTTCTACCATATTCTATAACCTCTTCTCCAATTTGGTCCCTACCTTACCCAACTCACCTCTAATCATCCTTCCATCGACTGGACAATCATTATGATTGACCTTATGGTAGTTTCGGGTTTGTAGATATTAGAAAGTTAGGTATACATGGCCCATTTACTAAAACTCGAGTTTTTAGGACAATTTGTGTTCTAACATGGAATTAAAGCTTTGGCTTTTAGGTCTTGGGTTAAAGCCTTTCTGTCTGCATTTGCTCCTCATGCATTTTAATTCTTCTTTCTCCTTGATATTGTACTTCTTTCTCTGCTTGTTTAGGTGTTTAAGTTTTCATCTCCGCGTGTAAGACAAGGGTTGCAAGTGAGAAGGGTGATAGATAGGACAACGGTTGCAAGTGAGAAGGGTGATAGATAGGACAAGGGTTGCAAGTGAGAAGGGTGATAGATAGGACAAGGGTTGCAAGTGAGAAGGGTGATAGATAACTTGAAATACGCCGGGCCTAATTGCTAACAGCTTAGCATTTAAGGAAAATAGTTGATTTAACAGGAGAGAGCCATTCTTAGTAGTTAATCCTTAAAAAGGCTATCCATCGTTTACAGTTTCATGTCGCTAATTAAATTGAGCGTAGAAGGAAAATAGTAATACAGAAAGCAATATGTTGTCACTACACAAGATGACTTGTTACTCTTGATTAGATTCTAAATTACTGTTTGGCTCCCTACCCGGCTACCTTTACACAACCAATTACAACTCTCAAGTTCAAAACTTTCGACAATAGGTACACCAAATGAACTGATACGAAATCACCATAGCTAATTGAATTGAACTCTTAACAATGCAGAGAGATTCTTCTTACTCAAGACTTGGACCGGCTAGGGAAAGCCCAATGGCTCCATCCCTAAACAAAGAATGGACTCCAAGAAACTACTATAAACCTTCTGGGAGTAAGGGGTATCTCCCAACGGAGCCTCTAGATCAAGGAGGCAGTCACCACTACAATGCTGCTGGGTCATCAATGGACGCTTCAAGAACAACCACGTCGTCTAGAGATGAGGCTTCACTTTCCATTAGCAACGCTAGCGATATTGATTCAGAATGGATTGAAGAAGATGAGCCTGGGGTATACATTACCATTAGACAATTAGCAGATGGCACTAGAGAGCTACGGCGTGTAAGATTCAGGTATGGGGAATTTTCCCAATCTCTAGTACTAACAAAAGCTTAGAACCGTGATTTCAATGTCTTTTTTTTTTTCCTTTCAAATTCATCTCTTTAAGATTGTTTTCACCATCTTCGTCTTTATTTTCCATTTCCAGTGTTTTTGAAAACCAAAATATTTCAAAATTCAAATAATTATGCGATAAAAGTTTGACAATTCACCTTTAGACTTTGATGTTTTTTGGAAAGTGGGTTGTTTTTCAAAAAAATTGAAAACAGTTTACCAATCAGATTTTCCCATCACTGGTGTATTACAAAGCAGTTTTGGCAAGCCATGAAAATCATCTTTGGAGCCCATTCTTCTTGGTAAATATTTGTTAAACAATTGGTTTGTTTCGAACAATTGGTTGTATTTAGTTACACTTACCTTGTTTTCCCCGTCTCATTCTTTTCTGTGTCTTGTAATGACACCTTTCTAAAGTATGGCCAATTTTGCCCAAATGGATTTCCTTTTATTATTTAAGACCTATAAATTGATGCTTCCATCTATATCGCTGACTGATCGCCCATTTTCACAGCCGCGAAAGGTTCGGAGAAGTACACGCGAAGGTGTGGTGGGAACAGAATAGGGATAGAATACAAGCTCAATACCTTTGAGTTTATTTGTTTTTCACACAGGCCAAGATGTCCTCACAATTTCTCTCTTGAAATAGAATCATCAAATTCTTTTTGGCATATGATGACTATTACGGACACTACAGATCTGATTCTCCCTTGCAACATTTCACAGTTGAAAATGGCACCAGGTTTTATTTTCATCAGAAATCAGTGCACAAATTGGCCATAAGTTGTAAAGTAGACAGAAAGTAACTCAAATGAATGCCATTTGAGGCACAGCTATTGTTTAGTTTCTGGAGGTTGTTTATTTCTCAGAGGTATGTTTTGTGATCATTACAGTTCACACTAACAGATTGTAACTTTCTTTGACATTTTTTGTTGTCCTCAAGAATTCTTGGTCTTACGGGCTTCTTTGAGTTATTAGGCTCGCGATTTTCAGGTCTGAGTTTGTTGTTTCGAGCATGTACTAGTTTTAGATCTGGATTTGGAAGTTTATACGATATATACGATACAAGAATCCTTCATCTTTTATAATGACTAGCACTGGGCAGAATCGGAAACCCTCAGGGCAAACCCTGAGATGCACTCAGTAGTGCGCATCAACGCACTACAGGGTTTGCACTACAGGATCCCCATATCCGAGCTGGGCACGTGCTTCCCACATGCTCAATATTGATCATCATGTTAGTTTTTTTTTTTAAGAGTCATAATAGTTAAAATAAATCGTTAATAGCTTTTGATAAAAAGAATCACTGATTATTCTATCGGATTATAATTTTGATCACGCGATCACAATTATCAATTTATATGCAATTTTACGTTGTTATGTAGTATTATCTTTGAACATCAAAGTTGGCTTGGTGGTTAAGGCCTGCGACTTTGCGGTTTACTACCTCCTAAGGTCTCATGTTCAAAACTTCTAAGTTGTTATCAACTTTTTTCGAGTCAATCCATACAAAGTTTTGCTTCAACTTTAATTGGGCTCCGCGCAAGGAATTGGGGGATGAGGGACAGCATCCATGTTGTCCCCCATCTGGGCCGTCCGTGCTCGGCAATGGACGGTTCGGATTTGTTTGATAGCAGACGGGTCGGATGTGTTTGGACAAGATGTGATCCGAGCCGTCCATCTCCGAGCACGGACGGCCCAGATCGGACAACATGCATGCTGTCCCCAAAAGGACAACATGCACCCCGGATCCGTCGGATTGGATATTAGTCTATGTGCGTGTTAGCTGGCTCTGGCTCAAACACTTGAGTTATCAACAAACAAAAAAACGAATCTTTGAACATCAAAACATTAACCTCGTCGATTACTATTCTGAGTCACTGCCATCACGTTTTGAAATATTTTATGCGATACTTCTATTGAGTTTTTCTTAGGAAATCATAAACTCATATTCATAACCAAACAGTACAAAGGACCCAAATGGTCCGAACAACAACAAGAAAAAACAAGCAAAAGAAAAATCTGCAAAACTAAACAGCCGCAATCAGGGAAAAACTAAGATTTTATATCCGAGGGGTCCTCAACATAAATAATAAAATTTTAAAAATTCAACGTTCAAGAGTCTATAACATTTAAATGTACGTTTTAATAGTATCCAATGCAAAACACAATATTTAAGTTCTCTTAACAAATCAAAATCAACTAGAAAGTAAAAAAAATATCCAACTTCAATTTTCCTATACTTTGTAGGTGAATTTTTTATTGGTACATCGGTAGTAGTAGAAGCTGGACCTCTGAAATTGAACAATCTGGGGTTGTTTTTTTGTTTTTTTAATGCTTATTTACAATTCTTTTTTTAAGTGGGGCCCACCCATTTGAAGGGCAGATTTTTTTTGTGATAATGTGGAGATTTTAGTTTTGGTCAGGGGGCCAACAGAAGTTTTACAATACTATAACAAATAAAAAAAAATTGCATTGAGAATTTTTGCTTGGGCAAGGGCCATGGCCACTAGTAGTGTAACGACCCTATTTTCGGCCCTATTTTTGTATAGTCAAATAAATTAATTCAAATTAAGCATCGTGATAAAGATCCGAGTTTCATACTACGTGGTACAAAATATTACTATTCATAAAATGGTTAGTTCATTTTATTTTAAATTACCTTTTAATAAAATTCGTCTGCGTATAAGTATGCGCGTGCTCGAGAGTGTTTATGTAACGACCCGGATTTTCGTAAATAAAAATTTCGTTTAGTAAATTAATTATTAATTTTAATTTTCGGTTTATTGGATTATTTTTCTATTAAAATATTATTTTATTCTTTTAATTCGAATAAAGGAAATTCTAGCCATGTTTATGCGCGTACGAGACCGAGTAACACATCCGTTACACTACCGTAGCACCCGGGGGGGGGAGAGAGAGAGAGAGAGAGAGAGATGCCAAGAGAGAGAGAGAGAGAGTAGTGTGTGTGTGTGCATGAATTAGTACATTGCACATGCAAGTTTTAATGCAAGTTCACTTGCACAAGTAATGGGCAATTGAGGGAAGTTTCCTAAGCCTAGGTTTTGTACCCATAACTAGTTAGATTAAGTCTTGCTATTTTTGGAGTAACCTACTCATACCCACACAATACACGCATTTGAGCACAAACTACACAACCTAGCCTAACCTATACTTGACCTTGGCTTCCAAGTAAGCTAGGGACATGTTTCCTTAATTTAGGGAAGAATATTCCCACCTAGTTATAGCCCACTAAGGCTACCCCTAGCCATTTAATGTGTTCACATGCACATTAGGTGTATTTGGTCCTAAAAACGCCCCGTAACAAAGGCGACCATGCAAAAACCTACACAGCGGGACGCGTTATTTTTCCCCACCTTATTTCCTACGTATGATACCTTGTACATAACCACATTGTTCATTCTAGCTAAGTACCTAGATTCCTAGCTAGATTCCTAGCCTAAGAACTAGATTGCCACCTTAGTACTTTCCATGTGCAAGTTCATGCACACAATTAACACTTCCACATGGGCATGAAACTTTCGGCCAAGACAAAGGGAGGATGTACCGAAATTTTAAGAGGAGAAGGAGAGGTTCATTTTGCTATAAATAGCCTACTATTTGTTCCTTTTGGACAACCTTTGCACTTTCTTTCTTTATTTGTCTCTCTTATTCCCAACAAACCACCAACTTCTACCACCTTTTAGCCAACTTATTAGGGTGCTAATTAGCTACTTACTAAGCTAATTAGTAGGTAAGCTAGGTAGATTAAGGAATTTCTACACCAAAGGATAGCTTTTCGGCTTCCGGTTTACACCCGGAAAATTAAGGTAGTTTACTAAACTACTCTTCTAATTAGTTAATTTTAGTTCTAGTAAGTTGTTCTTATTAATTTTCTAAGCATGATTTTAGAGTTTGATTTGGTTAAATTATGCATGTATTAAATTACTAAGCATGTTTCTTAGTGATTAACAAAAAGGATTTTATGTAGAAAGGTTAACAAGAAAGTTTATGAGGTTCTAATTAGAATAGTTCTTCATGAAATTAGAAGTGGAATTAGTAAGATTAAAGTGATTAGAAGTTGGTTAGAAGTAATTAGAAAGTGATTAGAAGGTAATTAGAAGTGATTAGAAGTTGATTAGAAGATATGTATTTTTCTAGACAAGGTTCTAGTATTATCATGTTATTTTTCATGGAAGAATTAGTGAATCATTGTTGTTTTAATTAATGGTTATTGTTTAAGATAATCTTTCTTAGATAATAGATTTACTTTTCATAGTGGGAGATTTGTTCTTATTAGAAAGAAATATTAATTGTTTTATGGAAATTTTTGAAAGAAAGTATGGAGTTCTTAATAAATAATATGAAGAGAGAGTTTTTCACAAATGTTTTCTAGAAATGTTTTTATGATATTATTTGTGAGCATGTTTTATGACTATGTTGAGAAAGAGGAGTAAATGGAGTTGATTAAATTTCCTAGAAAGAAAATTGTAATTTTACTAGATATGAAAAAGATGTTTTATTTGAGTTTATTAGCAAGAAAGTTTTCTAGAAATATAAAGAGTATATTTTTGGAGAGATTAAATATTTTTAGAAAGTTCATAATTAGTTATGGTGGATTTTTGGTAAGAGATTTCTAGAAAAGAGTTTTGTTTAAATTATTTTAGAGAGCAAGTTGATTTGTTTTATTTCTTTTGGAAAGAAATAAAATAGTTTTGAAAAAGGACAAGGAAGAAATGAGATTTTTGATGAGGAATAAATTTGAGAGAATTAGAAATATTATTTTTGGAGAGTTTTAAATATATGATTTTATGTGAGAGGATTTTTAGAAGGAATATTATTTTAAAGGAAATTGGTGCATTAAAATGTATGATTTTATGTGGGAAAGTTTCTAGAGGAAATAATATAATTTAGAGAATTGGTGTATCTAGATGTATGATTTTATGTGAGAAATGTCTATTTGGTGAAATGTGAATTTTAGAGAGAAATTATGGAATATTGCATGAGCATGATTTTGAGCATGTGGCATTGAGCACGTACGCGATAAATTACGACACCGGTCGTGAAATTGAATAGCTATTAATGAGAAAATAGAGATAAGAATGAAATAAATTTTGGGAAATGAAATGAAATGAGATGAGATGATTTTGTTGCCACCTCAAGATTCGCGGAGAGAACTTGAAGGAATGGTTTTAATGCGGTAGTGCAGCGAAAGCACCACTTCCAGTTCACGGAGAGAACTAGGATGTTTGGGCTAAGCATGCACAACACACGGTGAACGGACTTGCAAACAGGCTGTTAAGTTCGGTGATGCAAGACGACCGGGACTGTGTCGTGTGAGTCGCGGGGTGGACGGACCGTGCAAACAGGCTGTTAAGTTCGGTGCTGCACGATAACCGGAACCTCGAGCGGAAAGGGTTGGTACCGTCAGCTGAAAGGAGGCGTAAACGGACCAATAACTTTCGAGTGGTGTGAGATAATTGACTTGGTTGAAATTTGAAGAAGAATGCCAAAAATGGGAAATTGATACAAGTTACTGTTTTGAGAAACTGACACGAGACACTGTTTTGAGACACTGAAATGAATTACTTTTTCCTGCGCATGTTTACTCTGATCCGCATAGACACGCATGACGTATTGCATGGTTTACTGTTCACAAGTTTTATATACTGTTTATGAACTTATTGTTCTAGAATTGCTACTTAGAAGCTTAGCATTGTGAACTATTGGGCGTTATCGCTCACGGTGTTGCACTTGTGTAACCCTGGCATAATACCACGATGTTGCTCTGCGACTCTGACGTATTATGTCAGACTATAGAGATGAACATGAGGAGTACTATGGCTTTAAGGCCTACGGAGCAGAGCAGGATTCCGCCGGAATGGTCAACCGTGCGATGGAATAGAGAAACCTAGTCAACCCTGTAGAGAATGATTGTATTTGACAGGAAGATTTATGTAATTTCTTTTGGGTTACTGTTATAAAACCCTATTTATTATTTATGTATTCATTATTAACAAACCCAAATTTTGGGGGCGTTACAGTTTATGTATAATACTCGATCACATGGATGTGTATATAGAATATCTATACACAGATGTATATATATTATATAATTATTGTATTGTACAATGCCCAAACTTTTAATGCCCTATCCCTGAAATTTCACCAGCCTTATCTTTGCAAACCTTAATTGACACTGCAATGCCCAACCAACCCCATCCCCTTATTTACTCTATTGTCTCTATTTTCACCTATAACAATTCCTTCCCTCCGGCTTCTATTTTTACACCACACAAGCAAGAGAAAGAGAGAGCGAGCAGAGAGGATAAGAAAAGAAGAAGAAGTTCTGGAGCAAGAGAAAACCCACCACCGCTCGACGCCACCGTGTCCCATTCAAACAACTCCGACTCTAGCTAAATCTGCAGGAGTTAAAGTAGGTTTATCCTACCAAACCCTCTTTTGTGTTAATTTAATTTTTAGTTGGGTAACGAACGAAACTCCGTAGTCCGAAACTTCAAACGGCGAGCAAACCCATGGTCCCGAAACTTTTATTCGGATAGTCAGTCCCACATTTTATGTTCCGAAAACAAAATTTATGAATTGGATTACCTGTTTGATGACACTTAAGACCTTAGAGTTTCCAGATTTGTGCCACGTTCATTGCAACTAAATTCCCTGGGACATTCATCATACTAGCCGACCATGTCCATAGGAGTATCACTACATGTGTTCTACTAAATATCATAAACGTGGCTATGACAAAGGGGTGCACCTTGATTCCTAATCTACTAAATAGAAATCACATCTATTTATTTTTCCATAAACAGACAAGAAGGTTTGGCACTTAGCCATAAATTAGATTTTATTTGTGAAGCCTATTGACAAAAAGAATATGGAGGCCAACTTACATGATGTTAATGCATTTAGATTATTCTCTTTCAGGAAGTGATTATGTTACATTTTGCATTGAAATTACAAATTTGTGTGTATTATTTATTACTGTCCTGATCATTCTTGATTGTGTATATGGATTATTGGTTTAGTTTCGTACAATTGCTTGTACTGCTATTAAAGTTGTTTGTGAAAATTTAGATTGGACAATAGGATCACTGGGGTGGTTATGGACCGTGAGAAATTCATAGTAGACAATGAATAGGTAATGATGGAAAAACAATTATGAGAAACGATGATGAGTAAAAGGGTGACCGGGTTGGACCCTGTTGTGAGGGTGACCTTTGTGGGCCCTAGAGGAGGAATGATTGGTTTGGATTATGGATATTGAGATTACGAAACCCTAGGTAAGGCACGGTGGTGATTGGCTCCTGAACGGTTTGGTTATAAGGGTGGCATTGTGCTTGCGTCACAACCCGGGGCAGCGTGCTTGTGTCACAACCCGGTGAAGTTTTGTTCATTCCTTGTGTGGTTGCGGGTGGGAGATCCAAGTAGCTAACTTTGCTCTCATCCGGGCCTTAATCTACAAGGGGGAGTCGAATCACACCAGTTGGCTTACGCTGGAGGTTACATGTAAGAAAGATTTCTGAGGATGGAATCTTAGATATCACGTAGGTTGGTGGATAGTAATAAAGTGAAGATTTTGATTACATTTAACTTATTGATTATTCATGCTTATGTGCATAAAATGAATATTATTGTTCCATCTATCTTGTTCATTATCCATACTTATGTGCTAGATACGTGTGGGTTAAGTAGGTGTAGGATATATCTACTGAGCGTTTTATGCTCACGGTACTACGTACCCTGGTATTCGTACGCCAGGTATAGAAGACGGAGCAGAGGAGCCGTATCAAGTCAAAGAGGAAGATGTTCTGTAAAGTGAATCAAACGAAGCCTGGATTTTCTTTTCGTAGATGCTCTGTTTATTTTCAAAAGCTTTAATTCGAAGTTGTAACTCTATGTTAGACCTCTTTATTCAAAATTTCAATTAGTTGTAATAAGACAAAATTTATGTTGTTAATCAATTTATGAGTTTTTATCAGATAAATTATTTGAAAAATGTTTTAATAACGTTTCCGAAATTCCGGGGCGTTACAAGTAGCCCCGGCCGCAATGTACGAGACCATTGATTCGTTCGTTGTAGACACCCTAAGTTGGCTTGGTAGATATTTTAATCTACACCACATGCGAAATATTGATGAAGAAATCATTTTGTATGCCTTGATGAGGAATGTGATGCTTTTGAATTATGTGGAACTCTTAAGAATGAAGAATGCCTTAGAATTAGGGAGGGAAGTGCCGCGTGACACTTAGAAGAACGTGTTTTAGCCTTAGTTGGCTTCGATAATTTGTTGATTGGTCTGCTTTCGTCTCACTTTTGATAAACCAAACTTTCTTATTTTTATGGTTGGATTCCTCCATCTTTTAGTCTTTACTAAAATCATTCATTTTCCGACCCACTAAGGGTAAAATCGTCATCTATTTAATTATACAAATTAGTTTGGATCCAAACTCACCTACACCTCCTCGCTCACCATTGTTTACTCAACACCCAACTAAACAAACGAAAACCAGAAGAAGAAATATGGGATAGAGCGAGGGAGATTGTTACCGAAGACGGTTGATTCCGGTTGCGACTTTTTGGTTGATCATGTCAACTTTTAGATCCAAAAACTCGAAATTTAAAAGTGAAACAAAAGTTCAAACTTGCCACACAAAAAAAAAAAGGCCAATTACCACTAAGTCCACTTTTTAAAAAATAATTCTCACCAAGTCAACTTCATTTCCCCCCCTTTCAAATAGCCTAAACTGAAAGTGCCTAAACCCAAACTGCCTAAACCCCAAAATCCAATGAAAGTTCCTAAACTTCTAATAAAACTCTAGGAAACCGTATGATACCCTTACTGCCTAAACCCTAAAAAACGTTGACCTAGGAGTATTGCAAGTGATTGTATCCGTTTTCAAAAAAAAAAAAAAAAAAAAAACCTTGACCTAGTGGGAATTAAATTTCAACCCCTTAGACCTAGTGGTAAGGTAATTTTCCTAAAAAAACTATCTACATGGCATAAGATGTTACAAGGAGAAAGACTTATCAACGTTGCCAGAGTTAGAAGTGTTCTACCGCCAAGTCGCAGCAATGAGTTGGGTTTGAGATGCTATTGGGCTTCTAATCGTTGCTAAAACCTGCTTCTAGAGTACGCTAATTAAAATTTAAAATTTAAAAATAACAATTGAAATCATTCCAATCAATTGAAATCCTGACTATGCAAACCTTCACACTACCTTAAAAAATATTCAATTTGAAACAGAAATTAAAATTTAATATAACAACCACCTAGGGTATTTCCGATAAAATAATTTTTTTTTTCTGAAAACACAACATAATCAGTTGAGCATATGTATGTTGATAGATTATATCCAAAAAAATAGAAACTAATTTTAATAATTTCTATTTTTACATACAGCTAAGAATTCAAATTTTAACTCTTAATTCTGTAACTCCACTTCTTTATTTTTATTATAATGCAATACTAAAAAACTTATGTAGTCTACACGTTAACTTCACTTTGAGGGCTTGACAACATATAAGCCTCGTGTTTTCACTCTTCAGATTGGCCAAGGGTGAAGGAAGGTACATATATGACCAACACAAATGGTGATCACTAGTAGGGGTGAAAATTTAACCGAGAAAACCGAACCGACCGGAAAAACCGGCCGAATAAACCGGTTCGGTCCGGTTCGGTCGAAAGCATCGGTTCGGTTCGGTTTCTTTTTTTGAAAATATTTTTTCCCGGTGCAAACCGGTTTTTTTACCGAAAAAAACCGGAACCGATATGACATTATATACCCAGTACTTTTATTTCAAATCACAACCGTCCATATCTATTAGGGTAAATCGTAGCCGTCCATTACTAAACCCTATCTCTACTCTAACCCGCCTCACAGGAGGACGGGTCCTTGATCCGTACCGAACTTCTCTTGCTCCCACAACGGTCGAAGCTCTAATTTGTACTCAAGATTGGTTGCGTTCTCCAACTAAAATTGACCTTAGAGAGTACATGGATGAGGCTGAAAAGTTGGAAGCAGGTAATTTTGTATTGTTCAATAATTTTCATCATTATTTGCATAAACTTCAAACTCTAATCTCTTCTTTTTTGCATTGCTATATGTATAATAGAGCTTGTGGTGGACTCAAGTGACGAGTCAACTGTCATTGATGTTTGAATGAGATAATGAGGTAACTTTTATATTGTGTTCTTCAAAATCTGCATTTAGAAACTGTTCTAAAGGGTTTAATTTTATTTTTTAGGTCATTGATGCTTGCATTGCATGAGGAAAAAAGGAAGTGCTGCTGCTTGCTACTGTTGGCTGTTGCTGCCTTTTGAAATTCTACTACTTCAATGTCTAGTTTTTGCCTTTTTGAAATTCTACTACTTTAGTTTAATGTTTAATGTTCGATTATTAGTACTTGAAATGTTCTAGTGGAGACTAGAGACTAGAGACTAGAGAGTGATTTGGGATTTGAGCTACTGTTGCTCCCTGCCTCCCTTTGATTAAGCTAATGTTTGAGCTACTGCCCCTTTGTTTTTTCTTTTTTTGAGCTACTGCCCCTTTGTTTTTTTTTTTTGAATCACTGAATTGTGAATTTTGAATTAGCTACTGCTATTGCTAGTTTACTACTGCTATTGTTTGGTTTGCTACTGAATTTTTTGAGCTACTGCTACTGTGGGTTTGCTACTGAATAGTGAATTGTGAATATTTTTCCGGATTTGAATCACAATTGAGGCCCAATGTATGTGGCATTGTGAATTTTGCATTTTTGGGCCTCATGTGCTATTGCCTATTGTGTATTTTTGCATTTTTGGGCCAAATGAGGCCCAATATATGTGGTGTTTCATGGTTTTAATTTTATTTTTTGAAGCCCAAATGAGGCCCAAATACCAGAACCGAATTAACCGAATAAACCGGAATAACCGATCCAAACCGGAATAACCGAAACCGATCAAAACCGAATATCACTCGGCCGGTTTCGGCCCTTGAATATATGAAACCGAACCGAATATTCGGTTTTCAAAAACCGGGAAAAACCGGCCGAACCGAACCGCTTTCACCCCTAATCACTAGTAAGCCATACTAATCGAATAGAGTTACCAAAAAAATAAAAACAAAACCCGATTCATATATTTTGACTAAGGGATTTGTTTTCGCCATATTGGAAAGGGAGGAAGTAGATGTGAGCTTCTTGTCCCTTTTAACGTCATAGATGGCAATAACCAAGGTGGGTTAACAATAAGCGCGAGCCAGATTAACTTCATTTTGGTGGAGTCTATGATAGATGAACCCTAGAAGTAATGGATCCACACAAACCAAAAAAAAATAGAGAGAATGCCAAATTGCCAATTTAGATGGAAAAAGGGGCAGTGACCCAATTTTGAGACGACTCCGCTCCAATGATATTCAAAATCCTATCATACCTACCAAACAAAAACAAAAACAAAAAAACAAAGAAAGCGAATTCAAAACATACTTAAAAGGTCATGGTATTCCAAGACTTGTATCTCATAAAAAATTTAGCAGTCAAGAGAAATTGAAAGTGAAAGCAAGAGAATCACCTCTAGACATCTCTGTCAACATCCCATCTTAACATAGTGATATTCAAATCACTGAGTGTGTAATGTTGGTGATGTTCCATGAGTTGCAATATCTCATAAGCAAGTAAAGATTGCAAAGTATAACAAATGCAACACTCGGCTTCCCTTGAAATCTCGTGAACTACAAACATAGATATGCATGTTGATAGATAATATCCAAAAAAAAAAAAGAGACTAATGTTAATGATTCCTAGTTTTACAAATAGCTAAGAATTCAAATTTTAACTCCAGATTCTGTAACTCCACTCTTTATTTTTATTCTTATTCAATACTAAAAGAACTTATGTAGTCTGTAAGAACCCGTATGAAAAAAATCACATTTTGGAGAAGTTTCGATTTAGCCGATAAAAAGTCCCGGTAATTGTTCCTTGGATTTTTCTAATCACAACGGTATAATTGGAAGTTATTTTTTAGTAAGGCAAAGTCATCTTTCGCCCATTTTCTTCGGAGAAAAATGTGCCGTTTTTCGGTTTTGTACTAAAAGTGGGGGGATGAGATCTTGATGTGATTAGAATTTCAAAATTTTGAAAATGTCATTGTTTCCAAATGAGGGGTACTTCTTTATTTTCATAAATAACCTAAATAAAGAAAATTATAGTCTTTACTTATGTTTGGTTTATGAAAATAAGTATTGTGCTGGAACATGCCTTGCTGGCACAGTGTATAAGGACCCGTAATTTTACATAATTTTTCCAAAATAACATTAGGTTAATGTGAGGAATTGAATTTTGACTTAAGGGGTCAATGAGAGAGCATTGGATTGCATTAGGGTCTTTTTAAAACACATTTGGAAGTTTAGGAGTGCAAGTGTAAAGGGGTTTGAGTATATAAGACATGTTAGTCTTTCATTTGGGCAAGAAAATCACTCCCCTCTCTCCTCTATCACCCGACCCCTCTCTCTCTCCTCTCCCTCTCAAAATTTCTTCATCATCTCTCTAAAAATCCACCTCCCACACTCACTGATAGGTGCACAATTGTTCACATTAGCGCCCCTTAATTTATCCTTGCTAAGTCCGTTTATATTGTTACTTGGAGTTTGATACTTTGTTCTTGTGTTTGTAGGTATCCAAAGGCTTAACATGTGAATGGGCTTTATCTGAGGCTTTAAGGCGGAAATTCAAGTGTAGCCCAATCCAAATTAAAGACCAAAGAAGAACATATGATGCGTCCATAGTTGATCCTAATCAATATTAGCCGAATTGTGAATTGCAGTGAATAAGTTGACCGGTTTCATGATTGGTTGCACAAAGAAGTTGATTGGGTGTCAAGAATTTGGGTAGGATTAGAATTGCAATAGGTATAGCCTACCAAAGTTGCCATGCACGTGGTATTCAAAGGCAAGGAGTTGTATCAAACTTGGGGAATTTCAAAGGAAAGGAAACTATTAGCTTATGGATATAGGCGGTGGAATCCATGTATGGAAAAGGAAATTGTGTGCTACCAGGAAACAAACAAAGATCATTATTCCCTTTCCTTGGGTTCCACGGCTTGGAAAAATTATATAAGGGAGAGTACAGTTCTCCTTCGGGGGAGACTGGCGGCTGAGAGCAGTTCAACCATGATGTCCAGCTAACCACCCATCTAGGGGATGATGAAGCCCCGCTCCAAGTACTGATGTATTTCGTATAAACTAGGATTTTTATTCGGATCGGTGTGGACGGTGAGATCCACGCGGCTCGCTCTCGGGTGCGATTGATTTGAAAATCGCGAAAATGAAAATAATGTGAGTCGCCACCCGGGGTTTAAATTTAGAAAATGTTTGGTACCCGAGAAACCGTTTTAAGAATAATTGTTGACTCTCATGCCGTTTTGGAAAAGGGTTTGATCTGCAAAAGATTATTTTGGATTCGGAAGCCAGGTTACGCGCGGGGAAGGTTTTATTAAAAAAAAGAACCCCGCTCGCCCGGGAGATTCCCGGTCTCTACTAAATAATTTGTGGGATTTTTGTAGAAAATATTTTATTATGGAAAACCTTTTAAACAAATATACGAATGTAATAATGAAACAATAACGGAAATAAAATTTAAACAAAGAGAACTAAATAGTAATAGTAAGAAAGTAAAAGGGAAAAAGTGTAATAAACAAGAAAAGTTGCAGAAAAGATCAGAAGAACAGAGTACGAGCAGGGGAAAACAGGGGAAAAATTTTGGTTTTAAACGGGAGCCGCGCGGCTCCTACACAGGGGCCGTGCGGCTTGCACTACAAGCCGCGCGGCTTCTGTTCAACCCTTTTTTTTAAACTTTTGTTTCAGGACCAGTGAGTCCAAAACCCGTTCAAAACTTGATTTTCTTTTTCAAATCTACTCCAAATAAGTTGTTTTTGTTTGTAAACAAGTTATTGAAGTGAAACTTATTTCCGGTACGGATCGTACCGTGCGTTTATTGAGAAAAATCGCCCGGTACGGCTCCGAAAAGCCGGTTTTTGTTTCGAAAATGGTTTACCGAGTTAAGATACGGTCATTGGAACCGTTATTAACTCGGGGATGCCCTCGGAGAGCCACGGTTTGAAAATCAAAATCTGAAAATGATTTATACCTTTCTGGAACTCGAAACAGAGATTGAAAACTTCGGATTCTTCGGGTTTGAACTTGTGGGATCAAGTTTTGGTAGAGTTTGGAGTGGTACGGAAGGTTTGGTTTAGAGAAATTGAAAGGGGATGAAAACGAAACACGGAATTTCGGGGTTTTTACTGGCGATTTCGAACGAGAATTTCGCCGGAATACTCGACGAAAATTCTTTCCGGTATGATTTATGGTGTGTTGAGAGGTGAAGAGAAGGGCTCTATTTATAGCCGGTTTTGAGGGAATATACATGATGATATTCGGCGGTGGCTTGATGATGATATTCCCGAACTGGTTGTCAGGAATTTTTCAAAAGATAAGAACACCAGCCGTGTGGCTCCCAGGGGGAGCCGTGCGGCTTGCAGGGGGGAGCCGCACGGCTTGTGTAGGAATGAATGAGCCGTACGGCTTGAGGGAGGGACCGTGCGGCCTGTGAGGCTGAGTTCCCAATTTTCTGGACAAGTTCCAAGGCAGTTTGATCGTTTATTCGTCATTGGGCATGCACATGGGTACTTATTTTCATAAACCAAACTTAAGTAAAGATTTTCTTTACTTTAATTTATTTATGAAAATAAGGAAGTACCCCCCTTTCGGAAACAATGGCATTGCCAGAATTTTGATATCCCAATCCAATCAAAATCTCATCTCCCCACTTTTAGTACAAAACCGAAAATGGGCACATTTTTCTCCGAAGAAAAGGGGCGAAAGATGACTTTTCCTTACTCAAAAATAACTTCCGATTATATCATTTTGATTAGAAAAATCCAAGGAACAATTACCGGGAGTTTTTATTGGCCAAATCAGATCTTCTCAAAAAAAGTTAATTTTCCATACATAAACAGATTTTCGAGCGACAGACAGGGGTGACTCGATCAAGAGGCGACCCGATGGTGACATGACCTATGTCATTCGAGTCTCGGATGAGAGACGATGATGAAATAACACTTTGATTAAAATTGGGGTGTCTACAATCGGATTATATGATCAGAACATGTTTCAGTTTATGAAGTAGTTTTTATTCTTTCAATCAGTTGCGTATTTGTATCAGCAGTTTCAAATACCCGTTCATATAATGATTTTCAATGTTGTGCTTGGAGTTCTGAGATAGATTATGCTCGTAAGACGGATAGTGCCGTTGGGTGGAGTGACACCATGCCAGTGAGACAGTCAGTGCTATGGGATAGTCTATGCCTTTTAACAATCACAAATATCTTCTTGACGATTATTGATAGGGATTGCCAGCCCTAGCGATAGTTATTTATCGATTCGAATAAAGATCCGATTTATGTGAATTCATGGTTACACGGTAGGGGTGGATTCCAAACCCTAGACTTTTTCACCATTAGTTCTCATTCATTTAATTAATTGTTTTAGTTAATTAACTTTCCAAAATCAAATCTCAATCAATCATTTTCTTAGAATTAATTTAGAGGTTAATCGAAATCATTGTAACTTAGCCAATCTATCCCTGTGGATCGACACTCAGACTTGACCACTGTTCTTCTGAATAAGGGTTAATTCTAAGTTTTTATAAATATAATTTTGATACGGTACGACACGGTCAAATTTTGGCGCCGTTGCCGGGGATAGTTGCACAGTTGCATAGGTTCGATTAATTATTATTTTAATTCGTAGTTTAGGATTTCTTTTGTTTCCATTATTATTATTTTTCTTTTCTTTTCTTTTCTTTCCTTTTTGTTTTAGTTTTTCTGGTGCAGGCCTATTGACTTTACCAAGAAATGAAATTGACGGTGACAATTGCCTTGTGTTGGAGGAAGTTCTATTTGTTACCAATTGGCAAAGCACTGTAAGGTTTTTTTTTTCTCCTTGCTAAGTTGATAAACTTGTATTATTTTGCAAGTTGCTATGGAGGGTATGGAAATCAATCTGATAGTTCTTTGTCAACATTACCCAATTATTGGCAACCAACTATACCGAATTACACACTTCCAAAATATCATGGTAGAGGCTGGGAAAATCTACACATACATTTAGAAAAACTTGAGGAGATTTGTGCTAATGATGAAGCGACTCTGGTTAGATTATTTTCATTGTCTCTCGAGGACGTTGCTAAGAATTGGTTTCATTCTTTGAACTTAGGATCAATTTGTACATGGGGAGAGATGGTAACACAATTTATCAAAAAGTTCTCTCCCGTGTATGAGACTCATATGCTTTTACAAGAAATCTCAAATTTTTATCAACTAGAAGATGAGTCTTTTTCTCAATGTTGGTGGCGGTTTAAATGCACACTATTTGATTGGTCACAGCAAACTTGTGAACTTGGATACGTTCTTGGTATTTTTTTATAGAAGTTTAAATTTTGAGACTCGTCAAGCTATAAATATGAGATGCAATGGTGAAGTTTTTGACATGGATGCAGATGAGATTTGGGATTATTTTAGTCAATTTGCTAGGGATTCTCTCTCCTGCAATCCAGTTGAAATTTTTGAGGTGATTAATTCTTATGAATTGAACAACGAAAGATCAGAGCCACTTGTCGCTAGTGAAATAGTTGATTCAAGCAATCAGCTTAAAGTGCAATTTTCTCCTCAAGAGTATTCTAACACACTTGATATGCCTTTTTGGGATAAGACTCCTGAAAAGTCGTTGCCAATAATTGAGCAAAGTCCACTGGATCTTGACAACCAAATATCCCTGACCATAGATGATATCGATCCTCCTATTGAGTCTCCACCGTTACAAATTTTTATTAAAGTCGAACAAGTTGATTTTCTTGGTGTTGATGATTTTGATCTTGATTTCCCTCCACATTTAGTAAATCTTGTCAACAATTTGAAAATTAATTTGGTTCGAATTATGCACTTGGTGGAGCTTAAGTTTCTAATGCAATTACGGCCATTGCGGTACTCGAAGTACCTAATTTTGTGGCATGGTCGAGTTCAATTCTTGCTAGAGAGCTCGAAGGGAGGTGAGATGTTCATGGTAGTAACTCTTCGTGGTGTGGTGGAAGTTCGAAATCCACGTGAGCGTGATACAATCTAGGTAGTTTTTTATTTGTTTATTATTATTATTTATTTTTTTGGTAGTTATAGTATTTTTTTTAATTTATTTTAGGTAGGGTCCATCTCGAGTCTTTTTATTTTTATTTTTTCTAATTCGGTAGTTTTCTTTTTTTTTTTTCCTCTTTTTTTTTTCCTATTATATTTTTGTGTTGCGGACTAACACATGCAGGTTGTTTGGTTCAAGTTGGGGGGTCTCTTTCCCAACCTATTTTTCTCTTGTGTTGTTCGCTAGTTCGAGGTGATCTCTTTCCTCTCTCTTTATTGATGTCCTTATCTTTTAGTGTTTGTGCATTCAATGAGGACATTGTTCTATTCAAGTTGGGAGGAGGGATTACTTTGTCACTTGTATATACTTAGAGTCTTAAAAATCCAAAAAAATTAAAAAATTTGAAAAATCCAAACAAAAAAAAGGGATCTTTTTGCATGGAATTGAGACTTGTTGAGTTTGCTTGTGGATACTTGAGTTGAGGTGTGCTGCCTATTGCTTTGTTATACTTCGTGGGCAATGTTAGTTCCTTTTGCTAGCTTATTGTTCAAAGTGGACCACGGCATTTATGCATTGCACCATTTCACCACACCTTTGGGCTTTGATCACTTGTGAACTATTGAGTTGATTGCTTTTGATGGCTAGATTAGTGGAGACTTATGCCCATGTGAGCTTTCGAGCCTTACTTTCCTTGGAGTGGTGTCAAGTAATCTCTTGTTTGTCATGAAAAGAAGAATAAAAGTGTCATTGTTGTGATCTCATTATCTTTGTTTCCAAGTCTCAGAATTGCATGCATATCATAGTATCTTCTTGGCTTTGGTTTGAATGGTTGAATCACCCCTTGGAAAAAATTATAGGCGATTTTTGATACTTTTGAGCCGGTTCGTTTCTTTGAAACATAATCATCCCTTGTAAACCATTTTGGGCCTCCTACATTTAAGCCTTTCTCTTGTTAAACTCTACTACCTATATTGTGTCTTGAGAATAGTAAATTTGTGGAATTGATTCTTGAGAAGAAGGGGGTGAGTTGAAAAAAAAAGAAGAAAATTGAGGATGAAAACTTAAAAAAAAGTTGAAACTTTAATGTGAAGAAGGAGAACACCAATATATTTCATTGTGAGAAGAAACGGTTGATTTCATTGTGGCTTGTGTTGAAAAGGTGGGAAAGAGAGATTTGGTGTACTAGGAAGGAAGAGGGCACAACATTGATAAATATGCCCTATGTGAGTTATTGTTAGTCCATTCTCAGACACTTGAACGTCTTACCTAGCCTTGAAACATCTTCCTCTACCTGACGATATAACCAGAAATAAAGTCATATTTGATCCTAGGGGTGTGGTTTGTGGATTGATTGAGCATTCCGACATGTGGCATTTCATTCATGAGATCTTGTCCACTTTAAAGAGCTTTCTTTTCGTGTCATCGTGTGCGGATACTTTGCTTCCATTTACATAACTTCCAACCGCACACATGAGAGTACATAAATGCACCTTGTTTCGAGTGATTTCATTTGTTGAATGCATGACACGGTGAGAATTGAAGTCGAGACTCGGTCCGGATAGAGCGATTAATCATTGTTCACTTGTGATCGAGGCCTATACCGCACACACGCTAGGACTAGGTGCCGAGGTCGATTTCTCGATTTGATAGCACTTGGAACTCTTGTTGCTTGCCTAGTATCTTTGTGGTGGCTTACCACCTTGGTTTGAAGTATCTATAAGTTGCATGACAGGTTTTGGGTTCTATGCGAAAGGATTCACGATGTTTTGTGGGTAGTCATTGCTAAAAACCCTCATGAGATGTCACTCGTCCTACCGGGGCTGCTTGGGGGTTTAAGGACTCTATCTTTTCCATTCCACTTGTATAGATTAGTTTAGTTTATGCTTTATTTTTGCTTTGCTAGGGACTAGCAAAGTGTAAGTTGGGGGGTGTGATAGGCGCACAATTGTTCACATTAGCGCCCCTTAATTTATCCTTGCTAAGTCCGTTTATATTGTTACTTGGAGTTTGATACTTTGTTCTTGTGTTTGTAGGTATCCAAAGGCTTAACATGTGAATGGGCTTTATCTGAGGCTTTAAGGCGGAAATTCAAGTGTAGTCCAATCCAAATTAAAGACCCAAGAAGAACATATGATGCGTCCATAGTTGATCCTAATCAATATTAGCCGAATTGTGAATTGCAGTGAATAAGTTGACCGGTTTCATGATTGGTTGCACAAAGAAGTTGATTGGGTGTCAAGAATTTGGGTAGGATTAGAATTGCAATAGGTATAGCCTACCAAAGTTGCCATGCACGTGGTATTCAAAGGCAAGGAGTTGTATCAAACTTGGGGAATTTCAAAGGAAAGGAAACTATTAGCTTATGGATATAGGCGGTGGAATCCATGTATGGAAAAGGAAATTGTGTGCTACCAGGAAACAAACAAAGATCATTATTCCCTTTCCTTGGGTTCCACGGCTTGGAAAAATTATATAAGGGAGAGTACAGTTCTCCTTCGGGGGAGACTGGCGGCTAAGAGCAGTTCAACCATGATGTCCAGCTAACCACCCATCTAGGGGGATGATGAAGCCCCGCTCCAAGTAATGATGTATTTCGTATAAACTAGGATTTTTATTCGGATCGGATTATATGATCATAACATGTTTCAGTTTATGAAGTAGTTTTTATTCTTTCAATCAGTTGCGTATTTGTATCAGCAGTTTCATATACCCGTTCATATAATGATTTTCAATGTTGTGCTTGGAGTTCTGAGATAGATTATGCTCGTAAGACGGATCGTGCCGTTGGGTGGAGTGACACCATGCCAGTGAGACAGTCAGTGTTATGGGATAGTCTATGCCTTTTAACAATCACAAATATCTTCTTGACGATTATTGATAGGGATTGCAAGCCCTAGCGATAGTTATTTATTGATTCGAATAAAGATCCGATTTATTTGAATTCATGGTTACACGGTAGGGGTGGATTCCAAACCCTAGACTTTTTCACCATTAGTTCTCATTCGTTTAATTAATTGTTTTAGTTAATTAACTTTCCAAAATCAAATCTCAATCAATCATTTTCTTAGAATTAATTTAGAGGTTAATCGAAATCATTGTAACTTAGCCAATCTATCCCTGTGGATCGACACTCAGACTTGACCACTGTTCTTCTGAATAAGGGTTAATTCTAAGTTTTTATAAATATAATTTTGATACGGTACGACACGGTCACTCACCCACTTCTAGAACCAAGTTCAAAACCTTCTTCTACGCGTCAATTGGAGTCGGGTTCACCGTGGTTCTTCGTGGAGGGCAAGGTTTTCGATTTGGGAGCTTTACAACCTAGGGTTTTGCTTGTTCTACTCATTTGAGGCTTCAATCTTGAGGTAGGAAGACAAATTCTACTCCCTCTAGTTGTATGTAGGTGATGTATGACATATAGTTTGCTCTTGTTCTTCAATTCCATCAAATTCATGATTTGCTCTCATAAGTGGGTTTTGTTCCATTTGATTTTGTGATCTATGATTTGGTTTGTTGTTTGATGCAATTGGTTGTTGTTTTACCCTCCCTTGATGTCCATTAGTTGCTCTACATTTCCAATTTTTGGCCTAAATCATCCAATTGGGACTTGGGTTGAAATTCCACACCAAAAGGGTGAAAATTTGCATTGTTTGAGAGCCCCACAATCTACCCGACCAGCCCGGGCGGGATTGGGGGCCGCCTTGGCGGAAAATCCAGAAGCTACCCCAATTTTCGTTTTGTCCCGGTTTGTTCCCCGATGCCCGTTTGGCCCCCGATTGTCCGTTTCTTCGTGTTTTTAACCCGTACCACCAATTTGAACCTCGAATTCACTTTGATATCATAAAACTAATCTTTGGACACATGATTTAACAAATTTCATGGTTTTATGTATCAGACACGCGTCGGTTGACGCTTTTTGGCGAAAACGGTGAAGTTTTGGAATAAATGGGACTTATGGGAGTTTTTGAAAGGCAAATTGTTTTGAGATGATAAAATTGGATAATGTGAATTCTAGGGATCACCCGTTTGGTATCCCTAGCCATGGGTGCACGGAGCCCATGAAATCCGCAAAATCCGGCAGGGGTGCACGGAGCCCACGAAATCCAGCAGAGGGATACTTCCCTATTAAGTTAATAAATGTTTTCTTATGAAATGTTGGGAATGACATTTGGGTTGAATTTGGAATATTTGGCAAAAATTGAGTTTTTGTGTACGAGTTTGAGGATTTGGCAATTACTTGGACTTTAGTTGGATACTTAAACTTGCTTTGGGATACTTGGACACATTTTGGACGTGAACACATTTCGGGTACTTAGTGGTCGAGTTATGGTCATTCGTTCATCCTAACCTTATAGATTGGTAGTGTTCCTCATCATACTCTCTTGTTATGCATGCATCATGTTTATACACCTAGCGTTAGTAGAATAGTTCTCCTACTATGGTAGTGAGCTCAACCTATCAATTTTCAAGTACACGGCATGAAGCATGAGATTGGATGTTTGTGGAGCGACACATACATGGAGCTTAGACATGCATGAAGTTATTTTCCCATCTTTGTTTTATATTTTTGAAAGATGGTTTTGTAACTTCCACTTGTTTTTTATCCAAAAAAAAAAAAAAAATTTCCACTTGTTATTCCTTTTGACTATTTGGCCAATGTAATAACTTTTTAAACGTGATACTTATGCTTTTGGGATTCTGGATCTCGTTATTAGAACTTGTTGACCATTTATGGTTGTGAATGTAATATTTTGACTTTGACTATTCAAAGGGGAAAATAGTAAGACTTGGACTAGTTCCATGTGGATATTTTCTATATTTGGTTTATTAAATTTGAAGGCGTGACAACTTGGTATCAGAGCAATAGGTTCAAAAACTTAGAGACCGTGGGGAGACTTAGAGTCTCAGGGCTTAAACCATTGCATAGTTTTCTCATTCATTGTGTGCTTGTGTGTGCATAGCATTCACTCATCTACGTGACATTGCATTTATGTTTACGTAAAGTGGCGTAGTGTTGTTGACCCTTGTTGGAGGGAATCGGAGGCCTTGACTTCATTGTAGTTGTTGTGGCTACGCTTGTTGTCATTGTCGTCATTTTTGTTCGTAGCTTACTTTTTGTAGTAAGATGCCTTCTAAACGCTATGTTAGGCGGGGTAAAATTGGAAACAAAGGTGGTTGTATTCGTGCGTAGTGATTATGCCGATGTATGAAAGTTGATGTCTGTATATAGGTAATAAAGATGTCTGAGTACTAGTATGACTTGCGAGTAAAGTTCTTGAAGTGTTTTCTTTAGTCGAATTATATCAATTGTATGTTTCTATATTTGCTATAGTAGTTGTTAAGTGTTCTGTATGAGTAAGTTGTGGAACTTCGAGGGTACTATGACATGGTCCATAGACTAACTAGAAATCTAATTGGAAAACACGCCTAATCAACGTGATTTCTAATAAGAGTTCTAATGGGTCCATTAGATCATGAGATAGTCCTCACAAGTGAGACTATTTGTGTATTAAATATGTTTATGTGTAAGTGTTATATGGCTAGAAAATGTTTGATAAAAATACCGAGGAGAAAATAGGCACCGCATTTAAAGGACTGAACTTATCTTTGCTTTCTGACTTCTTGACATGTTACACTTGATGGTAGTTTTGCTAGATTGTTGGTACTTGTTGAGAACTTGGGTAAATCTGTTTTTGGCCTGGGAACTCGGATTGTAAGTTGGTACAGTTGATTTATTGACTTTGAGTTGTATTGCTATGTGCATGGTAGTGACCATAAGGATTGCGAGCGGCTAAAGTCTAGAAACTCGCATGGGATAGGTGTCCTTAAGCCTTCTGATTAGTAGCCCGATAAGTGAGTTATGAGTCCTTAGATATGTCCTATGGTGGTTGTCGATGTCGGTTTTCCTCTTTCTTTGGCTATTTGAAAACAGAACTCGATTCATATATTTTTGACTTGATTTTCACCATATTGGAAAGGGAGGAAGTATAGATTAGCTTCTTGTCCCTTTCAACGTCATAGATGGCAATAACAAAGGTGGATTAACAGTAAGTGCGAGTCACATTGACTTCGCTAAGGTGGAATCAATGATAGACAAACCCTAAAATTAATGCATCAAAAAAATAGAGAAGATTACTATGAAGGCCAATTTTTTATTTTTCCAAATGTGATTCTCAAATTGTCAACAGAGATGGAAAAAGAGGCAGTGACCCAATTTTGAGACAACTCCGCTCCAATGATCTTCAAAATCCCATTCAAACCTACCAAAAAAAAAAAAAGAAAGCAAAATCAAACATTCTTAAAAGGTAATGGTATTCCAAGACTTGTATTCTATAAAAAAAATTCATAGCAGTCAAGAAAAACTGAGAGTGAGAACAAGATAATCACCTCTAAACATCTCTGTCAAGGCTCCCATCTTAGCATAGTGCACAATATTATGTTACTGCTAAGTTGTAGGTGTAACATGTAATTGATTTGTATTATTTCTCCCGTCTAATTAGTTTGGTAGTTTAGGGTCATATTGTAATTTACCTTTTTATCTCTTGTATAAGTACGAAGTAATGAGAAAGAGAACCCTAATTTTTTGCCTCTCAAAACAATTGTCTAAACTTACATGGTATCAGAGCACAAGATCCATCTAAGGACTGACGTTGGTGTATGACTTATACCTTCTCCACCTTCTCCACCTTCGTTGGTGTTTTTCATCCTCGTTTTCATCATCATCTTCAATCTACAGAGGAGTATTACGTAAGTTGTAGTTATCGCACGTACGTGGTCAATCTTCACCCAGTCGATCGATCACTGTTAGGACACAGAACGACTGGTTTCTTCTCTTGTAGCTTTCGCCAACTACCGTATGACGCACGCCTGACTCCAGCGAGCCCTGACGATCACCAGCAATCACCCTCGACTGTTGTACAATTGTCGTACGACATCAGTAGTACTCGAGATTGACTGGGTATTCTCAAGTTGAGTTCGTATCTCATTGGGTCTTCACCAATCTAACTTCAAAACCTCCGGCGAGCACTGTAGACTCTTCGGCGACCCAGAAAACCTCAGGCAACCTCCAGACCAACCCTGTTTGGCCACAAAACTGACTGGGTTTTCTTTGAAACTCACTATAGCAACTCGAATTCACTAGGTTTGCTTCAATTTGTTTCTGTCGAGTTCTGGAAAGAATTCTCTGGCTTTAAAATCAACTAGGTTATCTTGGTCTGCCTCTACAGTACTCACAATCGACTGGTTGTTGGTTAGTTTATGTTCTGACTATTGGGTAACATTAATATTCCTGGTTTTATTACTACTTAAGGGTTTCTGCGCTATTCATCATTTTTTAAAGTATTTTTTGTTGAGTAACTGCCTTTTTGCCTGGTTTTCTGCGTTTCGATATGTCTAACGATTCAAAAATTGTTGACACTGAAACCTCTGGTACTAAGGATGTATCGGGTCAATTCGAAAGGCAATTGGAAAATACTCTGTTGGATATTTGTGGTATTAAGTTGGATGGTTCCAACTATTTGATCTGGTCTCGCACTTTTACTTTGGCTATTGAAGCCAAAGGCATGTCATAATTTATTGAGGGTAACGTTACAAAACCTGAGGAAACTGGTGCACTTAAAAATTCATCTCTCATAAATCTTTAGTCATGACTTGGTTGTTTAGCTCTATGATGACTGAGATTCGCCATAATTTCCTGCTTCTCAATACTCCACGTAAGATTTGGACTACAACAACCCAAACCTATTCTCATCAGGGCAATGATGCTCAGTGTTTTGAGTTGAGGAAGAGACTCCGTACATTGGATCAACACCAATGTTTTGTCGCTGCGTATTATTCGGAGTTGTGTGGGGTGTGGTAGGAATTTGATCATTATTAGGGTTTTCAGGCTGTGTGTACCGAGGATGCTACTAATTGGTTGAAGAGATTAGAGAAAGAGCGTATTTATGATTTTTTTGCTGGCCTTGATATGGAGTATGATCCGATTAGAGTATAGGTATTGGTCGGCTTCCATTTTCGTCATTGGGTGAAGCCTATGCTATTGTTCAGCAGGAGGAGAGTCGAAGGGGTGCTATGGTGCACTCTCCTATTTCTGATCGCTCTGCCTTGGTTGCCACTCTACATGGTTTGTTAAGTTTCTACCAAAGGGTTTGCTCCTACCTCACAGAGTGGTAAGTCACAGTCTGGGGCTAGTAGTGGGTCCACAGAATCGTTTGATTCTGGTTTTAGTACTGGGGCTCAAACGTCTTTTGATTGTGTTGGTGGTTTTATTCGGGGGGGAGATGCAAGCTCTCAGGCACCTTATGGCTTGGGCTGATTCTCCATCTACTGTAGCTTCTTCCTCTTCCACAGCAGCTCCTACTTCATCCTATTTTGCTCACACGCGTATCCCAGCCAATGCATTTACTGCCTCTTCTACTATTCCTTGGATTATAGATTTGGGTGCTTCCGATGATATGACAGGTTGTTCCTCTATGTTTAATTCTTATTCTATTTGTTCTGGTAAGGATAAAGTTAGAATAGCAGACGGGTCATTCTCTGCTATTTCAGGGAAAGGTTCCGTTCACTATTCTCTTTCTATTTCTTTTTCTTCAGTTCTACATATTCCAAATTTTGCCACTAATCTTCTATCCATTAGTAGTCTTACTCGTTTTGCAAATTTTTCCGTAACCTTTTTTCCTATTCATTGTGTTTTTCAGGAACTGGGCACGGGGAAGGTGATTGGCAGTGGTAAAGCACAGGGGGGCCTCTATTTTTTGGAATCTGCACCTCATCCATCTCATTCATCCTTGTCATGTGGTCTAGCTAGCAAAACTTTTTCCTAGTTTAGTTAAACACTGTTCTCAGAGTCAGTTTTTTTGTGAAGCCTGTAACCTAGGTAAACATAAACGCTCTTTTTATGCACCTATTAATAAAAGTAGTGATTCTCCATTTATGATTATCCATTTTGATGTTTAGGGTCCTTCCCCTGTTCCATCTCTTAAAGGTTATCCGTGGTTTGTCACTTTTATTGATTGTTACTCTCGTGTCACTTAGGTGTATTTGCTTAAATCAAAGAGTGAAGTTTTTTTCTTGTTTTTAAATCTTTTCATGCAATGGTGCGCGCTCAGTTTAATATGCATGTTGAAGTTCTCCGTAGTGATAATGGTACCGAGTATATTGATAGGAGTTTTAGGGCTTTTTTGGATGAAAATGGTATTCTTTTTCAGGCGACTTTTGTTGACACTCTACAACAAAATGGAGTTGCTAAATGCAAAATCGTCATCTTGCTGAAGTAGCTCGCTCTCTTTTATTCACCATGAATGTTCCCAAATATTTATGGGGAGAAACAATTTTGACTGCAACTTATCTTTTAAATCGAATGCCATCCAGTGTTCTTCATTTCAAAACTCCTCTTGAGTGTCTCCCTAGCAGTTTTAGTGTGACCACTCTTTCCCCAAGAGTTTTTGGTTGTGTGTGTTTTGTTCATGCACCTCACCCCTCTGGTGGCAAGTTAGGTCCTAAGGCCCATAAATGTACTTTCATTGGGTACTCTTCTACCCAGAAGGGCTATAAGTGTTATGATCCTCACTCTAGGAAGTTTTTTTGTCTCTCTCTTTTTGGGAAACAGGGTCATATTCTATCCCTCCACTCCATATCTTTAGGGGGCCTAGGCAGGAAGAAGAGATGTTTTATGGTGAGGGGGAGACACTGTTTTGTAATCATGGTGAGGGGGAGAAGGGAGAGTCTAGAGAGGAACCAATATCTGGCGAAAAAGTCACACATGACATTGGTGGTGATAAGGGAGAAGGTATACAGCGTCTGCAAGGGTCTAACTTACAGACCTACACTAGCAGGAAAAAAGGGAAGTACTCGTGTGTGATACCACCTTGTCAATCACCATCGCCTGCTCCAGTTCCGAACTCCTCAGCTGATTTATCTGGTAATGACTCTTCTCCCATTGAACCTACTCCCATTGAAATTCCTCTTAATAGTTCTGATGATCTTCCTATTGCTCTTCGCAAAGGTGTCAAATCATGTACTCAACATCCCATCTCTCAGTTTGTTTCTTATTATCATTTATCTCCTTCGTATTATGCCTTTGTTTTGTCTCGTTCTTCTATATCTATTCCACAGAATTGGCAGGATGCATTCATGATACCCAAGTGGAAAGGAGGTATGGTAGAGGAGATGACGGCTTTGAAAAATAATGGTACTTGGTCACTTCCAGAGGGAAAGAAATAAGTGGCATGCAAATGGATTTTCGTTGTTAAGCAAAATGTTGATGGTACAGTTGAGCGATACAAGGCGAGACTTGTTGCCAAGGGTTTCACTCAAACTTATGGTATTGACTATGAGGAGACGTTTGCTCCAGTAGCAAAGATGAACTCTGTGCGAGCTTTACTTTCTTGTGCTGCCAATTTGAATTGGCCTCTACAAAAGTTTGATGTGAAGAATGCATTCCTCCATGGTGAATTAGAGGAGGAGGTGTATATGGCTATCCCACCAGGTTTTTCTTCATCTCAGACTGAGGGAAAGGTGTGTAGATTAAAAAGGCTCTTATGGGTTGAAGCAGTCACCTAGAGCTTGATTTGACAGGTTTTCGAAGGCTATGTTGAGGTTTGGATACAAAAAAAGCCATGCAGATCATACTATGTTCATCAAAAGAAGTGTTGGTAAGATCGTTGTCCTTATTGTTTATGTTGATGATATAATAATGACAGGTAATGATGTAGATGAGATCCTTAATCTCAAGTCTAGATTGGCTGGAGAATTCGAGATTAAGGATTTGGGGTCACTTAGATACTTTCTTGGGATGGAAGTGGCTAGGTCTGATAGAGGTATTTTCATCTCCCAACGGAAGTATATACTTGATTTATTGGAAGAAACAAGTATGTTGGGTTGTAGACCTACAGATTCTCCTATTGAGGCAAATCATCGGCTTAGTGGAGATGCAGGGGAGCTCACTGATAAGGAGAGATATCAACGACTGGTAGGTTGACTGGTATACTTAGCTCACACTAGACCGGATGTTTCTTATGCAGTGGGTGTTGTTAGTAAGTTTATGCATGATCCTCGTACTTCGCACCTGGATGCAGTCTATCGTATTTTGAGATATCTCAAATCAGCTCTAGAAAAAGAAATTTTGTTTTCTAATCATGGTCACCTGCGGTTGGAGGCATTTACAAATGCTAACTGGACTGGTTCTGTGGATGATAGACATTCTACCTCTGGCTATTGCACTTTCCTTGGGGGGAATTTGGTTACATGGCAAAGTAAGAAGCAATCAGTGGTTGCCAGGTCGAGGGCAGAAGCTTAGTATAGAGCTATGGCTCATGGTGTTTGTGAGCTCTTGTGGCTCCAAATCTAGTTACATGATTTGGGAATTTCCAATAGTGTCCTTTGAAACTCTACTGTGACAATAAAGCTGCCATAAACATTGCTCACAATCATGTTCAACATGATAGAACAAAGCATATTAAGATTGACAGACACTTCATCAGACAAGGAGAGGGACTTACCGACGTTGCCGGAATTTGAAGTGTTCTACCGCGAAGTCACAACAATGAGCTAGTTTGAGATGCTGCTGGGATTCAAATCATTGCTAAAACCTACTTGTAGAGCCCGCAAATTAAAATAGAGACGAAAGTTAGAACTTGACAAAGTACAGAAACATATAAATGGTATAAGATAAATAGGAGAGACAATGACAAAGACTTAACAGCGTCGATGGAGTTTGAACTTTTCCAACCCGAAGTCACAACAATGAGCTGGTTTGAGATGCTGGTGGAGTTCAGATCGTTGCCAATCTAGAGTACGCAAAATAAAATTAAAAAATAGCAATTGAATCCTTTTACCCAATGGAAATGCTGACCAAGCAAACAATCACACTGCCTTAAGACAATTTTTAATTTAAAACAGAAATTAAAATGTGATAAACCCCTGAGGTGATTTCAAAGAAAATACAAGTTTCCTTTACTACAAACATAATCCAATGAGTTGATAATCTACACCTTGTTGCCCTCCATCTATAAAGTATCGACACTTCTAGAGGTAGCCGTGTCCGCGCATCGGACAAGGGGACACGCGTGTTCCACGCGGGGACACATATTGGACACACCACGTGGCGTGTCTCTTAAATTAAATAATTTTTTGAAGGGGGACACTCGGGGGACACGGCATGGACACGCGAGTCCCACATATACACTCTCTTTCGATGTATATATATATATATATGCATACATGTGTGAATGTATGTACTAGTATATATATATTTCCTTTGAGGGTGTATATCTTACGTATATGTGTGTACGACTATATATACTAATAATAATAGTGTAGATATCTTACATATCAAAAGAAAAAGTGTATATATCTATGTATATTTATTGTTACTGCATAGATATACGATTTATTTATGTCGTGTCCCCCCCGGTATCTGTGTCCATTTTTTAGAATTCATGTGTCCCGTGTCCGTATCCATGTCAGTGTCCGTATCCGTGTCGGTGTCCACGCTGCATAGCTCAACATTTTTCGCTCAACACCCAACTAAACAAAGGAAAATAGTGGAGAAAACCAGAACAAAAAAATTGAACATATCGGGAGAGATAGTTACCGAGTACGGTTAATTCCGGTTGCAAGTTTTAGGTCGATCATGTCAACTTTTAGATCCAAAACCTCGAAATTCAAAAGTGATACAAAAGTTAGAACTTGACAAAATAGAAAGAAAGAAAAAAATATGGACAATTACCATTGGATAATTCCCACTGGGTCAACTTTGGTTTTTTTTTTTTGCCTTTCAAATAGCCTAAACTTAAAGTGCCTAAACCCTAAATCTTAAACCCAAAGTGCCTAAACCCTCAAAAAACGTTGACCTAGGTGTAATGCGAGTGGTTGTATCTGTCTTCAAAAAAAAAAAGTTGACCTAGTGAGAATTAAGTTTTAACCCCTTACTCCTAGTGGTAAGGTAATTTTCCTAAAAAAAAATATACAGGTCATAAGAAAAACATGGGAGACAAGGAGAGGGACTTACCGACGTTGCCGGAGTTTAAAGTGTTCTACCGCATTGTCGCAGTAATGAGCTGGTTTGAGATGCTGCTGGGATTCAAATCGTTGCTAAAACCTGCTTGTAGAGCCCGAAAATTAAAATAGAGACGAAAGTTAGAACTTGACAAAGTACAGAAACATATAAATGGTATAAGATAAACAGGAGAGACAATGACAAGGATTTAACAGCTTCGCTGGAGTTTGAACTTTTGCATCGCGAAGTCACAACAATGAACTGGTTTGAGATGCTAGTGGGCTTCAGATCGTTGCCAAAACCTGCTTCTAGAGTACACAAATTAAAATTAAAAAATATCAATTGAATCATTCTATCCAATGCAAATGCTGACCAAGCAAACCATTACACTGCCTTAAGACAATTTTTTATTTAAAACAAAAATTAAAATGTGATAAACCGCTGAGGTGATTTCAAATAAAATAGGGACAGTTAATTAGGGGTCATGTACAAAAAAAATCATTATGATTCCATTCTATGAGATTTGAATATTTATGATTCCATCCTAAAATTCAAATAAACCCCAAAATACCCTCTCTCTCCTGATTTTCCTAATATATTTTCTCTCTCCTAATCTTTCCTAATCTCTCTCTCTCTCTCTCTCTCTCTCTCTCTCTCTCTCTCTCTCTCTCTAATCTACTCACACCTAAAATCTCCAAACAAAATTAAAAGAAATAATCATGACATTTTGACCTAATGCACCACAAAAAAAGGCAGATTAATGCACCACAAAAAAATGGCAGATTAATGCACCACAAAAAAATGGTAGATGAACCATGAAACATATGGTAGAATAATGCACACCAAAGTGCCGAAGTGCTAAACCAGTAAGCTATATTTTATTATACCAAATTACCCAATATGGTAAATCAATAAACCATGTTCGCGTGTCAGTGAACATGGTTTATTAGTTTACCACTTTTACAATATCAAATCACCAAAATGGTAAATCAATAAACTATATTCACTGTATGAAATAACCATCTTTAGAAAAGGCATGTGAACATGGTTTATGGATTTACCATTTTTATTGTATCAAAGAAAAAAACCAGCCTTGAATCGAAAACAAACCACCATTGAATAAAAAAACACCGCGGCCATTAACAATATCCGAAACCCACCACCACCATACAACACAAAACAAAATATTACAGTAATCAAAACGAGATTGTGAGATTGATCGAGATTAAAAGGTTACTCGTTGGGTTTTTCTGTCGCTGTCGAGATCGATCGATTCCGACACCACTCCACGCACCGGAGAGAACTTTCAGAGCACTCTCCGGCCAAAACGTGATGGAGCTCTTCCCTTCCGATCTCCGACCTCCGATCTCCAACCACCACCGCTACGTGGTGGTGGTGGCACTCCGTCACCACCATCCCCATTTAACCATCTCGATCCAGAGAGAAAGTGAGAGTAATTTTAGGGTTCTTCAAAAATACCAGAGAGAGAGAGAGAATGATCTGTATAATATGTAACAAGTTCTAGTTCAAAAGGCAATGATCCATATAAGAATAACATATTTCCGTTGAATAAGGGAATAAGATAAGTAACAATTTCCCATTATAAAGGTAATGATCTAACAGATTCTCATTCAAAGGGGAATGATCTGTGTAATATGTTAATTAGTATTTATATTAATGATCTAACAGATTCCCATTCAAAAGGGAATGATCCGTGAATAATCCGTGTAATATGTTAATTAGTATTTATATTAAAACTTTTTTTATAAATAGGGACATAAATGTCCAATTATGCATTTTCAGGATTGAATCATAAAGATTCAAACTCCATAGGGTGGCATCCTAAGGATATTATTAGGAAATTATTAGTACAGGATGCCTAATTAAAATTGTCAAGAAAATACAAGTTTCCTTTACTACAAACATAATTCAATGAGTTGATAATCTACACCTTGTCGCTCACCATCTATGAAACATCGACACTTTTAGAGGTTGCCGTGTCCGCGTATCGGACACGGGGATGCGTGTCCCACGCAGGGTCACGTATTGGACACGCCACGTGGCCTGTTAAATTATTTTTTGAAGGGGGGACACTCAGGGGACACAGCATGGACAAGCGTGTCCCACATATACACTCTCTTTCGCCGTATATATGTATATATATGCATATGTGTATATCTTACATATCAAAAGAAAAGTGTATATCTGTATATACATATTGTTACTGTTACTGCATACATATACGATTTATTTAACACCCAAAAATAAACAGACCGACCCAGAATGAATCATCTTTTCCTGCCAATTTTGCCTCAAGCTAAACTCTTCAGCAGAAAATGCCTCCACCCCTCCGAATAAACTATCCTCAATCTACTGTTAATCTCTGTGAAAGATCATTATCATGCAGGTGGTAGTGACCATCATCCAAACACTGGGCATTTAAAAGCAAACTGCAATCATTATCAAGATATGGATCATACAGCTACCAGTATCTCAGTTCATGCCAGTACCAGTCAAATATTGGATACCGTTTCGAGTTTATCACTAGTATCATTAAATATAGTCGTAAACCAATTATATTTTCCCATATTTCAATTCATCATAAACAAATTTTTATTACAACAAAAATTACGCTCATTATAATCTCTTCAAAGTTGAGTTCAACACCCCACCCCGTGCGCGCACAAAAAAAACTAACAAACAAACAAATCCAGTAGCCACCGGATTCAAAACCACTCCCCCTGTACTCCATGGGCAAATCCAGTAGGCACCGGATCAAAACCTTGGTGTTTATAACCAAGTGGTTAGTACTAAAACAAAACCATTATTTGATACATGATACTTGTATAATCTTTCATGAATCGTAAACCACCATCCATAAGACATTGTTTACATATGTAGGTCTAAATGCAACTCCCAAACATCATCCATCATAAAATGGTTTGTACGTAGCTTCCAAACATCACATTAGATAAGCAAAGCTTGACCACAAACAAGGCACAAGGCAATATTTATACGTCCCACATAACTGTAACTGAACACTTCAAACCCATACTTTCATCCCGCCACTTTTCTGGAGAAGGTTCTTCCAGGCTGAATCTCTTGGGATCGCCCAAGAAACAAGTGAGGTTGGCCATGCCATCCCCCAGCCTTCATAGGTGCTGGAACGGCCTGCCTTGCTGGCACTCTCGCAGAACCAACAGTCATATTTGCCAGCGTCTCAGCTGTCTCTGAAACTTCACGGGCAATCTTTCCATTATAAGTAGAGGCTGCCAACCACAACAATTTCATGATATCAGAAGCAGACCAAACTGATAAAAAAAAACCTGGAGCTGGAGGATATGACAGGCTCAACAAAAACTGGAGGATACAACAGGCTCGACAAAATTTAATGGGTTTTATATCAGCATCTTAACCACCTTTTCTATTGACATCTGTGATGGTTTGCAGTTCGCATGTATTCTAAATCTAATCATCATTTACTTGATAGCAATATATACAAGCATGAACTCCAAGAAAATATATTTGTGCATGATGTAGTCAAGAGACACTAGGAGCCATAAAAAGCATGTGTCACACCTCCCAACAGAGCTCCAACATGCACCGCCACACTGATGAAACACATGCTAATCAAAACAGCTTAAACTATCCAAAAGACTTTTCCAAAAGAATAACATGTCTCGTAACAACGAGTCAGTCATGCAAAATGGTATTGCTAGCATTCTAGGTTACCATTTCTTGAAGAAAAAGAAGACGCTGCCACTAATTTTCTGGTTATAATTCTCTGATGCTTAGGATGCAATTAAGACTTCTGTTTTTTCCCTTCTTATTCTTCGGTGTTTCTCCTATGAAAGAGGGACACTGTCCGGCCAGGAGCAGAAGGTGCACCACAACAGCCCCACAGAATACCACGACATCAGGACAAAGATACCAGCAGGTGGAGAAAGCCGTCAAAACAATATTAAACATACAACATTATTAAACATACAACATAAAGAGATATCTCAAACACTTACTCGGACTGTTTCTTGCAGGCGGCCGGTATCTTACTGGTGGTTTGGCAGCGGCATTCGAGAACTTATCATTCTTGATTGCATCCTAAGCGCCAAAGAGTTATAACAAGAATAAGTCAGTGAGGACACAAATCATCACCATAACCAAAATAACTGAACTGAAATTACAGAAATAACCAAAGAACAAGCATCTGAAATAACCATCATTAAGAAAGAAAACTCTCATGTGATTGAAAAAGCAACCCACTGAGGCCCCAATTGACAATCCGAGCCATCCATTTTACAGGTCTCGATGAGTAAGTCATCCATGCAAAATGAGTAACTGGGAATATGAAATGGACCGTGGCAGTCCCATTTTATATCCCGAGGGTTCTTGTGAACATGACACAGATGCAAAAGTAAATGGATAAGTTCATGATCTTACCTTATTATTTATTTCCAACTTCCGTTGCACACCTGAAACAATCAATAGAAATTCAGAAACATATAACAAATGAGTCTAAGACGTACTAATTAGCACACAACTTATCCCAAAGTCCAAAAAGGATGTGCGAACAAATCCAGACAGTGCAACAAGCTAGAAGAGGAGAAACATGAGAAGACACAAGTTTCATGGTAGAGGCACCATTTTCCCCTCTCTTTTTAAGTATTTGGTCCTCACATGTCCACACATAGATATCTAGATTGTAGATGACATTCTGCATGGCCAATACTTAAATAAGTACAGTTTCGATGTTTGCCGGGTAGATGATAAAATTTAAAGCACAGAAGAGAAAAGAATGACACCCCAAGCAATACTAGACGAAAGCATCATCCTATAGGCATTATCGTAAAAAATGAAGTTCATTAAGGTCGCACCAACACTAGAAGTCTAGCAGGCTAGCAGCAATAGATTGAGGTTCGTCATCTCAAAGAAATTATTGAAAACATTCCAAAATGACGCCCCAAGCAACTAACACAAATCTGGCATTTCCCATTTCCTTATAGTTTCGTCTAATTTCCAATCCCCCCTTACATCTAGAACCATAAAGGTACCAGAAATATATCGATAGCATCATTTAGATCATCAAAACAATCAGTAATGCATCACCTGTTGCTACAGAAGTGTGAGATTTGGCAGGAGGAAGGTTGCTTGCAGGCTTGAAATTAGGTAGAGTCCCAGAATACCGCCTCACAGATTTCTGCTCTAATGCACCCCTTGTTCCAGCTGCAATGTGTGTCCAAAAATCAGGACCCAGCAATTATTCATACATTTTCAAGGAAGACAAATAGTCCGAGGAAGACATACCCGATGGAGGTGTCCTAGTGACAGCAGATTTGGATCGAAGAGATGGTGGGATGTAAAAGCAACTCTGCCATATTAAACGAAGCAATTAAATCAAAACAGTGAAGGCATGATGGACTGCAAGGAAAAATAATAATGCACATTCTAGGTTTTATGGTGCAGAAGGTACAAAATTGAAACCTGAAAGAACGGATGTGATAAGGCCTCCAAGGCTGTTGGCCTCTTGCAAGGATCCCAGGAACAAAGTGACTAGTTTGGAATAAATAGAGCAATCAAAAAAGGACTTAGAAGATAAGCTAGATACTATACAAAATCAGCAAAGAAAAGGGTGGCAAAACGTAGAGCAGAAAGTTGATCCACAAGCTAGAAAAGGCTGGTACTTACTGTAATAAAATTGACAGCATCCTCACTAGCAGATGGTATCAACACAGAAAGATGTACACCCGTGAGCTGTCATGTCAAATCACACAGTGCTATTAATGCCTCGACCATTTTTACTAGAAAGAACGAAATATTACTTTGCTAGATGTGCTAAAACAATGACATTCCAAGTTTATGCACGGGCATGCTATCTATCCGTGATTGTGTTCTAATTACTCATACAGATAGCACCAAAGATGCAGAGCCAAGGCTCGGAAGCATAGAATCCATCATCTTATTGGAATAGACAAAGAAACTATCTAAAACACATCCAGGATGTGGGCCTGCTTGCATCAGCACGAAGGCTCAAGCATACACAGCTATATTTATATGCAAACTACAGCACCCAAAGAAGAACTTGACATAGCAAGAATATAATCCAAAAGTGCACACAAAGGGTAAAAAGTAAAATCAACTGACCTGAGGGAACTGGTAGTTGATATCACTTGCAAGTTTAAGTCCTTCAGCCCACACACTCTCAGTTGGGGTGCCTATTACGCTGCATATTTTGTAGATCTCATCTGCTTCACTGCAACAAGAGGGTTGATATAAAGAACTTAGTCCACTACAACACAGCCAAAACTTGAACAAGAAGTTTTCAACCAGCATATGTAACCAAATCAGAGATTAAAAGTACATAAAAAGAACACAGTAACCACATCATAAGGTAATATGTTATGCTAAAAGCATCTATTAAAACCTTGGTTATATAACCTTTTGCCCACCCCTAAGATGGTAAGCAGCCTTAACGGCTTAACCAAAGCCATGACCTAATAGATCTAGTAACGCTCCCAACAGACTCTTGTAAACTGTAAAAAGAAATGAAAGATCAAGGCATGCACCTTGAGCCTGGAAAAAGGGGACGAAGGGTAAAGAGTTCAGCGATGATTGCACCCATTGCCCACATATCTGAAATACCAATTACAAATGCAGAAGTCAAAGACATGCTAACTAAACAGTTTTTTTAACAAGCTTTGTTTCCAACAACTCACCAACTGCAGAATTATACATTGGAGACTGAAGCAAAACCTCAGGGGCCCGATACCTGTCAAGTCATATTCAGGCTTCAAGCACGCACAGGCATAACAGAATTTTTGCATTCACAATAAGACAAATAAAAGAGGAGTTCAAAGAGGTAAACCGCTACAATGTACCAGCGTGTTGAAACATATTCTGTATAAGGTGGCTGAGAAATGATCTCACGTGCAAGACCAAAATCAGCGAGTTTTATTAAATCCTTCGACACCAGCAAATTCTCTGAGAGAGAGAGAGAGAGAGAGAGAGAGAGATGAAACGTCTTCCTCAAAGCAAAAAACAAGTGCAGAAAAAAGGCATAAAAAATTGATGTGAAGCCATGCGCGTGCACTTAAAGGACAATATATAGGCCAGAGAATAAAGCAGAAGTTGCAATTGCCCCATGCACTTGCACTTCAAAAGTCATATCCTGGATCATGAATCATATGAAACCAGCAATAATTACCAGGCTTAAGGTCACGATGAAAATATCCTCGCTGGTGCATGTATGCAAGTCCCTGAAACACTTGAAAGCACCAATTTCTGACTTCAGCTTCTGAGAAAAGCTTAGCCCTGTCTTTCATAAGTTGATATAGGTTGCATTCCTGGAACAAGAAAGAAATGGCATTTAACACAACTGACAATACAAATTCAGGTGAGAACATCGACAGATATGACAAGTACACGAACCATGCACTCGAACACAAAATACAGAATATCATTCTCTCGAATGACTTCCTTCAGCTTCACAATATTAGGATGGTTCATTTTCCGCAATGACTGAGGAAAAAGACAAACATGTAAAGTCAAAGAAGAGAGAGTAAAACCAGAATCTCCAAAATTACACCAAAAATGTTACCTTAACTTCTCTCAAATTTATACATTCCTCCCAAGAATAATATTTTCTCTTCATTTTCTTAATCGCAACCTGTAGAAATGACAACAGAAGTTGTCAAACTACAAGCAGATCAATTCAAAAGAGAATACTCAAATATATCACAGTTATTTATAATGGCAACACGAAACATTTATGAACTTACAACTTCACCACTCTGTTTATTTATAGCCCGCCAGACGGTTCCAAAAGTTCCATCACCAACTTCTTTGATTATCTTATACCTGTAACACCCAGAACAGCCATGCTGAATCAACAAAAAACATGATAGAAATTTTGCAAAACAAGGTTAACAAACCAACGAACCTCTCCATTCTTCGTGATTTCAAGAGCCCGTGATGCTTTATTTACTCAACAAAAAAATGCAGATAGATGAAATCTAAAACGATTATCTTCAGCGAAGACTTTCAAGAACTGCAAAAAGGTAGGCAAACTGGCTGGCTGATCTAGTTAAATCCACCATCAATTATCTGTTGCACCATGCATGAGCACAGAACCAGCACGTTTCTGATGGACAGGCCACACAACCTTATTCATAAGATATACCAAAACAAAAGCCCTGAGGTAACAGTAAGGCAAATATAGGAGGACAAGTTGAGAACTGCAAAGCATCTTGACCCCAGTCCAAAATTGATCAAGCCAGAATTTTGCTTTAGCAAATATATCAGATTCTTTGCTCAGGAAATAGTCACCCAGCACTATCACGAGCTTGATAGCAGCTACCTCAGGTACATTACATAAAATCTCTCGCAGAATCTTCAGTTACTTTACTGACCATGTCATCTCTCTAACCAGCAGCCGTTGGAAGAAAAGACAGAAATACTAAGAACAACTAATATTAACTACTTAACACAATATCATTCTCCGTTTGCAGATTTCAACCCTGTGGTCAGGAAAAACATAATATAAATGTTAGCATCACATCACAGAACTAATCGAACAAGAACAAGCATATTAAATATCCAAGAGACCAATACTAAGCGAAGCTATACCTAGAAGACAATTCCTCATAAGTCACGATTGGATGTTGCACCAACAATGCACTACAAGCACGAAAGGTTCAGAAAATGCTTCCAAATACAGCTGGTTTGGAAAGAAGCGAATATGCAGCTCACTCATAGATGTGCACAAAAGATCCAACACCTATCTCAAAAAAAAATTGCATTACGCCTCCTGTATTGTTTATTCACGAGAAAATGTCCACTAAGTGCAGTTGACAAAGGAAACAAGAAGGAAATCTCCAAGGACAAAACGCCGCCAGTCAAGCGCTTGCTGGAGAGGGAAAACCCGAAACTGGTAGTGATCTGACCAAAGACACACTTGTTCCATGACTTAGTAAAGGAAAATAAGTCCCCGAAGGCGAAGTCCGACGCAACCTGACAACGCAGAGAAAAAAGGCACCATGATTAAAATAACATAAACAAAGTATTCAATATGGATTAAGAATGACACGCTCAAAAAAAAAAAACATTTGCATTCATAATTGATGTTATCACTGTAATTCCCTAAGAAGCCCGTGTCATAGAACCTCTCTCTCTCTCTCTCTCTCTCTCTCTCTCTCTCTCTCTCTCTCTCTCTCTCTCTCTCTCTCTCTCTCTCTCTCTCTCTCCCGAAGAAGTGTCCCAAATGTGTCCCTCACGTATCCAGGTAGAAAAATAATTGTATAATATTGGGACACGGTCAAAGGCATCCGGGACATGTGTCCAGATACGTGTCTGGACGTATTTGTGACCCAGACGACCGGGACGTGAGGCTGACCTACGTGTCAGTGCTTCTTAGGTAATTCCAATGAGTGGCAAGAATTGGGTTTGAGTCGTTATTAACTCCGCTGTTGTTACTTCTGAATACCACATGTGACACTCACTCAAGTGATTTTAAGAAAGACAACAGAGTAAACCCAGTAATAAAGATTTCTGCATTGCACAAAACCTGTCACAATATTTCGTTAAGAGAGAGCCTTCATTTATTACTTGAGTTCATATTTTATTGACTAAGGTTTAATTATGTTCTGGGACGGCATGGCGAATTATAGAATTAAAACACCCATCAGGACGAAGTAAAATTTGGATCATACATGAAACGCTAACTCAAGGTCCTATATGAAAAGAAAAACGTGATCACGATATCTGCAATCAAAATTGTTAGATCCGACCAAAACATTTCATACACATCACTACATCAGAGGTCTTTTTAATAACTATTCCGTCAAGCCAACCAAAACATTTCATACACATCACTACATCAGAGGTTTCTTTAATAACTATTCCGTCAAGCCAAAATTTCAACACTACCTATACCTCATTTTGTCAAGCTTAAATTCTAGCCATCACGAAATCAATTCTTTGTGCAACATTATGCTACAACTGCATTGCAGTCCCAGAGAATCAAATTTTCTCTACACTAAGTTCAGACTATTTTCTTCAATCAACAGCAGAGAACCTGCAGTAAGTTCCTTTTTTCCCCTTTTAATCTCCTCCGTCCCCATTGTGGGCATTTCGGTAGTGGTGGTTGGATTTTCTTTTCTGTTCGTTAGTGTGTGTGTGTTCTTGCATGTGTGTCCCTGTTTACAGCTATTGAGAACGTTAAGGCAACGTTAACCAAATATTATATCAGCCAAAATCTGTAGTATGTAGTAGTACCTTACATGATTCACTATACGATAATGACAAGTGGCCACTGACGTCATTACCAACTTACCATTCCTAGTGATCAATGGAAGCTAATCATCTTGGAATTGAACCCTCCACAATCTTCTGTTATTACACACAAGCATATAGAACTCCATTGGGTTTGAGGGGTTAGGAGGGGAATCCTAGGATTAAGAGGGAGAAGTTGGTTATTAAAATGCTTGGATTACTTATTTACTTTTAAGAGGGGAAAGGAGAGCTCCGGAGGGTCATGTAGTATAAAGTACAATCATTCTAAGATCTGCTTCTTTCCTTCTATTCTTTTGAGAATTGGGAGGAACCAAGGAGAAAAGATGTGCTTCTCATGAAAACACCTTTTCCTAGAACTATGCCCTTCACTAATTCTTCTATGTTTACATATCATATTGCACCTACCATCCCCACATGATAATTGACCAACCAGATAAAAAGAAGGAATGGTAACTCTCCTTTCCCACGGTCGAACCAAAAAGGGGAAGGATACTCCCCCTTTCCCTCCCCCTCAAAACAAACAATAGGGTCATAAAAAATAAAAAATAAAGTAACCATTTATTGCCATTAGTCAACAGTATCATACAAAAAAGTCTTTTTCTAATATCAAACTAAATGTACAATTGAAGAAAAAAGAAAGGGAACAGACTAACAACCAGTTTGAATCATGCATCTTCAAAACCAAAAACCTAGCACCATGAAGGTTTGCACCATAAGAAATCAAAATTGATCACGTACATAAACCAAATTACAACACGCCCATTCTCCAAATCATAACCCAAGTTTCATATTCATAAAAAACAACCATAGATCACATAACTGATAACCCCAAGTACCAACCCAAAGTATTCAAAATCACATTAATGGAAATTCAAAAGACTAATAAACAGTTTGAATCGTGCATCTTCAAAACCAAAAATCTAGCACCATGAAGGTTTGCACCATAACAAATCAAAATTGATCACGTACATAAACCAATTACAACACGCCCATTCTCCAAATCATCACCCAAGTTTCATATTCATAAAAAACAACCGTAGATCACATGACTGATAACGCCAAGTACCAACCCAAAGTATTCAAAATCACATTAATGGAGATACAAAAGACGGATCCCTAAAGCAAATTGAGAAAAATCCCTAACCCTAGAGCTTATCAAATGAATCCCAAACCGTATTGAAGAGATTTAGAATCAATTCGTCTAGATCTGGTTCAAATCCAATAAGTCATTAATAAAACACGAAAAATACAGAAGATACGTACAAATTATTAGTCATGAAAGAGAGAGAGATTGAGATTATTTACCTGTGGTGCAAACGGCATAACCTAAAGTCGCCACGGACGACGTGTAGCTCCGCGCTATTTCTATCGCTCTTTTCTCCTCTCTCTCTCTCTAAAACGCTCCCCACCCACCAAATATCTGTCACTGCTTTGCGACAAGAAACCTTTTAATTTATATTTCTCTCTTTCTCTCTCTCTCTCTGGAACGAGAAACGGATGAATGGTTTTCTTCGCACTACAGACTCGGCACACGTAATGCGTGTACAAGTTGAACTTTTACAAAAAAAAAATTGAACAAAAGTATTCGGTTTATTGTTTGATCTTGTGTCCATTGTATTATCTTTTTTATGAGAAATAAGTTATCTTTTAGAGAGGGCGGATCTAGTCCGGGATCCGGACTTCCGGACCTCCATGGTCCGAACATTTTTTTGACGATCCGAGCCGTCCAATGTGTTCAGAAGGTGTTTTCAAGGGTTCCGCGCGAGAAATCTTCAAAAAAAAAATACCGGGAAGGGCTTGATCCAAGCAATTTTTCGCAAAACTGTAAATATACACACTTTGTTCACTTCACATTTCCAAAAAAATTTCTAAAAAGATTCTTTCCCTATCTCTCATCTCTCCAATCATTAATCACATTTCTCTCTCTACTCATACCCCTCTTTCCAATCATTATTCTCATTTCTCTCTCTATCTCTCTCCAATTATTACACCTCTCTCTAATTATTACTTTTTCCAAAACACATCCAAACACTATCTCAAAAATATTTCTCAAAAAATTCTTTTCAAAACTCCCAACCAAACACAGCGACAGTTTTGCGAAAAACTGCTTGGATCAAGCCCTTCCCGGTATTTTTTTTTGAAGATTTCCCGCGTGGACCTTAGAAAACATCTTTTGAACACATTGGACGGCTCGGATTTTCCCAAAACAATTTGCAACACAAAAAAAAACCCCATTTTCCTCCAGTCAGGGATCCCTGACTGGATCCGTGGGGATCTTTTAGATATTTAAACAATTTATTGTGACAGATTGCTCATAATCAAATAATACATTATCTTGCTAACGCTGTCCTCATTGCCGCTTTATGCACGATCTAATACATGAGTACTCTTCTATCAAATTTTGTAAGTCAATCATGTTTGCTTCCCTTTTATGAAATGAAAAAAAATGAATCAATAAAATGTAAATCTCTTTTTTTTTTAAAAAGAAAACCTTTTTTTCCTTTCAAATATAACTTGATGCCGTAACAAAAAACAATAGTTCAAACAAATTGATCCTACACCATGCAAAACTCACAAACGTACATAGCTTTCAATTAAACAACTTTACCCATCTATTCTAATATAGAATTTAGGGAAAATTATTGAAATGGTCCATGTAGTTTCACCCGAGTCTCGATTTAGTCCATTTAGTTTCAATTGCACTCCAACGAACCCTGTAGTTTCAATTTTGGTCGAATTGAGTCCAATTGATAACTTCTGTTTGCAAAGTTGACGAAAAATTCAATTTGGGGCTTTTTTTAGGGGTAAGCATGACTTTTCGCCCACCATTCTTCTTCCCCAATTTGTAACCCTAACCCTAAATCAAATTCAATCTCTCTCTCTCTCTCTCTCTCTCTCTCTCTCTCTCTCTCTCTCTCTCTCTCTCTCTCTCTCTCAAAATCCAATCTTTCACCTAATTGTTGCAAGAGAAAACCAGGAAGATCCGATGATACAATATTAATAGCACTGAAGTTACGAAATTAAAAGTTTGTTTTTGCTAAGACATCTGCACTTTTGTTGCCTTCTCACTGCACCTGATTAATATTCCTAACATTGCATTGAGCCATCATAATCATGCAATAAAAAATGAGAGTGCTCAATCGGTGAGAGTTTCCTTGAACACTATTAAGAACCCATAGACCTTTGGATCCAGTCTGACATCCAACTCTGCAATAGAACTTGAATCCACTTCAATTTCCAATTCTGTAATAAGAAGATCAGTAGCCATTTTAGCACCATCTCTAAGACCCCACTTTTCAGCCCCTAATATAGATCCAGAACTGATAAACCTTTGGAACCCTTTATCCCCTGCCCCATGAGCATCTTAAATTGGCCCACACCGCTGTAATAAAGCCATCCTGATTACCTTTTTTTTATCCACATTCAGTTACAGATTCATGTTCCGTGGGTGGGTCCATCCAATATGAATGGTATACCCACACGTTTAGCCACCACTTGAGCACAATGGTAGTTCTCATTGACCATGTCCTATAAGAATCGTCGAATCAATAGCAATAAGCCCGTTTGAAGAGGCTGAGCATATGCAAAACGACGAGAAATAATATCTGGAGCAAGAGATTCAATTAACCGAGATTCAAAAGATGAAATTTCACCTACAACCATCACTTTGTCTTTGCGTCCACCAAATGTATCAACATGAGTATCCTACAGGGGGTAGAATATCCATACATGAACTTCTTACTTTTTCGGCAATAGTCAGCAAAAATAACAAAAGTAAATGATATAAGTATAAAATAGCTCTATAATTGCAGTCTCTTTGGCGCCGACTGGAGTTACCCAATAATTTCTTTCTCCAAACTCTTCGGATTCCGTTTAAAAATAAAGGTAGCCCCATTGGAACTTCACTTTAGTTTTCCAAGCCCACTTAGGATTTCCATGTAACTCAAAACCGGAGAGCAAGGAGCTGTTATTGGAGTACCAAAGGCGCCGATTGAAATTTCAAGAACTGTGAGGTGTAATAATCTATGCTGAACGCCCTTCCATGGAGGTCCTTAAGCTATGTACAAATCTTCCCTGAAAATATCAACTTGATATCATACTGTGGAAAGTACATTTGTGTAACACCGCTAAACATTCATGTGTAGGCAAAGTTGCACTTACCATCAAACATTGAAATTGAGGGATAGGTCAACATTGCCAAGCGACATTTAAAAGCCTCACAGAGGTTCAGGAGCCTCTCTAATAAGGAAAACGATTTTTTACAACCATAACTGCTAGACCATAGTTGCACGAAGCAGAAGCGAGGAGCAAAGGCAGATTGAAGAGTTTAAGGTTGGGAGAAATGTTTACACATAATATATAAACGCAAATATAGTGGAGATTGATGTCATTCTCAAAATACATTTATTGTTAAGCTGATGAATACCACGGATTTGTATTGCTTTGAATTTCTTTTTTCATTTTGCTGCTTTAACTTCAGTTTTTAAGAAAGTCAATGCCAGTCAGGAATGCAATCCTTTCCTTTGGGAGCAAGGTTCTACCTAATTTCTCACCCTGTGTTGCAGAATTTAGGCTCAAGAGTGGAATTATCAAATCGAATAAGAGATTACTTAGACTATGGCCTAAACACGACATGGAAGTTTTTCCAGGAAGGCTATGGAAGGCATAAAATACTATTGGGAACATTAATCTCGTCAATGTTTCCATGAGGCTAAGAAATACCAAAAGACGGGACGTTTTTTTTTCCTGTTTGGGTGGGGGAGGGTGTTGTTGCTGAGAGATATCCCACCAACATTCCATTAAACCAAGATTTGCTGACAGGAAAGATGACAAACTTTATCGGTAAAGTTCCATTTGAAATTGAAATGTCCTACGGTCGAGTGAGAGCTCAACTATAAGTCATTTCCTCTATATAGTACAAGTCATTTCAAGCGTTGTGCCCTTGAACTTTTGTTGCGCACCTGAGCTCCTTGAGATGGGATTGGACCGAAGAGGATAGCACATAAAAAGGGAATCGATCAAAGATCAAGAGATATTTCAGTAGCCTGCCTTGATCTGCTCCTTTTCACATCTGTTATTTGGGTTCTGAGACTCACTGGAACCATGACTCGGCCTTTTATTTTGCTTTTTGTCGCTAACAATGTTGTGTTGAAGAACAAATTAGGAGTTAAATGAGGCTTCTAACTGTATAAAATAGCATGATTCGGAATCAACTTTGCAAAGGTCATACAATAAGCTGAATCAAATACACCATTCGATTAGCAAAAATATCTAATATGATTCAAACCCATACAAATTGTAAATGGCTATTGTTAATGCACTATACATACTAACCGAAGCGCTGATCCTAAGAGCCAGCCAGGAGCCCAAACACAGAAACCGACAGGGAGCAATTGTGGGCAGGCAAAAGACGAAGAGAAAGGATCAGCTCACCAGCCCATCAGTGTTCTTATGACCATGTCTACAATCCGATTTCTAACATCCATATTTGACATTTTGAGTTTGCAATTCTCATCTAGAAGGAATCCATAGACCTCCCACTCCCGACCTGCAATTAATGTCTCCCAATTTCAGCCTATAAGCCAATACAATAGATTGTTAAAATGTGTTTTGCTTCTCAACTTTTCATTAAGAATATGTTAGCACATGGCGACGCGAATAAGATATACATCCCACATCGGGGGAATCTTGATACTCTCCATTACAGACTTACAGGTCATTTCAAATGGCAACTAAATCTCTGGCCTATATTAAGTCAAACCTACCAGAATTAGCTTTCATAAATAGCAGGGGCATTTAAAGTGCAAAAATTTCACCTCATGTGGCAAGTAAATATTAATGAAGAACCCCACTTCACTAAATTGCAAAATAGGAGGAAAATTTGAATTGTAAAACTGGCTTCCTTTAACCTTTAAACCATTAGTTTGCTTGCCATGTTAGGAGGAAGCATTTTATGTGTGTAATGACCTCTACACTGCATTGGTGTAATTGAGAGGATCTTAAGCCACATCAAGGTATCCTCCATGAACGGATAGGGTGATCGGAGCTTTGACCCCATCAGGTTTTATTGCCTGACATTTTTTTCCCAAGTTCAATAAGGGCTAACATCAAAAAAATACACAAGAATAGAACTTACAAAAATGGAATTGTACATACATATTGCTAAGTCACAGTGGGCTCATGGTTCATGACCACTACCGTACGCAATTAAACATTTCCTTACCAAGAAAATGCAGATTCCAAGAGTTTTCAATGCAAGCGTGACGTCATAGAAGACACGGGGTCTCCCATTTCCAGATAGCTCCACTGGATTAGCAACCAAGAGTTCAGTATATGGTCCACGATTTGCAACAATAACACGCAGTGGGTGAAACATCTCCATCTTCGAACAAGAACATAATGCAGTTTGTTTATAGGGATCCACAATCTTTTTACCATCCTTTTGCTGGATAAATAAATCTAGTTTACGTTTATCCTTAGTGACTGGACACAATCGACCATAAGCTATCTGATAAAAAGAATGAGAACATATATCAGCAACATAATCCCATCAACCACATAAAAAGCTAAGATAATCATATACAGATCTGATTATTGTCAACTTGCTCTAGCATGCATGTTAAGGAATATTGTCCCACATTGCCTAGGAGTGGAATGGGTGATCACTTAATATATGTTGGGACCTCTCCACTCATTGTCAATTGGTTTTAGGTTGGAACCCTCCAAGAAATTTAACATGGTATCAGAGCTAGGTCTTGGGTGGCCTTAATTCGTACCTCCACGTGCATTCGGGCTGCATGTGAGGGGGAGTGTTAAATTATTCTCCTTTGCCCGAGTAAAAAATCTCCTATTCTTCTCAATTCGTACCTCCACGTGCATCCGGGTTGCACGTGAGGGGGAGTGTTAAATTATCCCACATTGCTCATCTTAGCCACCCAAGCCTGGTTGATAAATTCTTGAGGTTACTCCACCTATTGCCAATTGGTTTTAGGTTGGAACCCTCCAAGAAATTTAATATGGTATCAGAGCAGGCAATAGATCCTGTGTTCGAACCTCACCGCCTACCCATTTATTAAATATTTGCATGTGTTTAGCCCGCTTATGGGTGAGAGCCTGGCTACACGTGAGGGGGCTTGTTGAGAATATAAATAATATAGTTACCCCTCTCTCTAACAGCTTAAGCTTTTAGATGAGTTGGTGGTTAACAATTTAATAATGCAAAATGAACATTGTCGAAGACCTAGCAACGACAATTTACATATACAGAGCCGCTTCAACAGTGAAACACTGTATCCACAATACCTCAAGTGCACTCCAATTACAGAGCCCCACTTATTTTCCGCCTTCAATCACACATTCATATAGTGTGAATCATAGATTTAAATATCGGCCGAGACGTCTCGTATCGGCCGATACGTACCGGTATTTGGGGCCTCCGATACGGATACAGGCTGATATCTCGGTGTGAGGAAAAATCGCACCCTGTCTCGGCCGATACCCGAGATGTTTCGGTGTCCTGGCCGATACGGCATCTATCTCGGCCGATACGGGAAAAAAAAAACGAATAAAAGTCTTTTTTGTGTTTTTAATATAGGCGGTGGGTGGTTAACATATGGAAGGTAGACACCCCAATTTTAATCCAAGTGCATCCCCTATGATGAAAGGAACATGCGTAATTACCTCGGAACGATCGATCAGAGCTCACAAAAAACCAACAAAATAACCAGATTTGGCCGAGCGGTTCAGTTTGACAGCCGAGCGGTCTACTTGCCCTCATGTTGGCCGGGCGGCTAACTTGTTTGGCCGGGCGGCTAACATGACCGGCCGGGCGGCCAATCTTTGTTGTCAAATCGGACAGCTTGTTTCTGCAGAGATTCTTCGCAGGCGAATATATTCCCCGGCGCAGGGAATATCATCATCGCGGAAAATCCTTCGGAAATCTTCTCCATCATTACTCCTCCCCCTCCACGGCTATAAAAACCCTCATCCGGCCTCCGCTCAAAACCCCAGAGAAAAAAGACAGAAAAACCCAAGAAAAAGCCAGACAAAATTATACCCGAAAGCCAGAACCAAAAACCGTTACTCTACGCTCCGAAACGCTGCCAAATTACCTCCGCTCAAACCTTCGAAACCTCACCCTTCATTCCTGTTCTCTCATTCGCTCAGTATCCAACAGAAAACCAGAAGCTTTTCTTTCCCAGAACAAAGAAAACCAAAAACTCTCGCAAAGCTCGATCAATTCGTTCCGAAAGGTACAACGTTGTTCGTTTAATCGATCATCCAGCATTCTGAGGGGAGTTATTCCGGACTCGGGATGATTCCCGTAATCATCCCCGGGTTCGGGTAACCTTATTTCAAGCAAAACTCACCCCTACGGCTCCGTATCGGGCGTTATCCTCCGTTATCGCACGATACGACCTCATCCGGGGAACAACTTTCTCAAAATCTACTTCTCAAGTTTGTTTTGAACTTAAAGGAATTGGCCTCCCTCCAAAAGAAAGGTTTTCAAGGCATTTTTCCAGTCTGTCAAATTTTCAAAAAAACAGAGGAATGTTGGCCGGGCGGCCAACATAATTGGCCGAGCGGCCAACACGTATTGGCCGGGCGGCCAACTTTTGGAAGAATGAGTCCCTCCCCTGTTTCAAGCAGAATCGTGCTCTGTTTTCATATTTTTCTGGTTATAAGTTGCTGATATTGCGCCGTTTCCCCTCAGGTTCTGCTTATTTACTGTTAAGTTCGTATATTTCGTTTTATTCCCGTTATGGTTCTATAAACTACTTGTTTATTATTATTGCTTATGTTTGTCAAGAGTCTTGCAATAAAATATTTTCTGAAAAATCCCACAAATATTTAGTAGAGACCGGAAATTGTCCGGGCGAGCGGGGTGCTTTTCAACAAAACCTTCCCCGATCGTAACGTGGCTTCCGAATCCAAAAGAATCTTTTCGCAGACCAAACCTTTTCCAAAACATAAGAGTCATTCTCTTCAATGGTTTCTCGGGTACCAAAAAGTTTTCCATATAAACCCCGGGTGGCGACTCATCATTTTTCGTATTCACTCTTCAAAGTCAAAAAGCACAGAGAGCTCACCGCCGAGCCACGCGTGGATCCCGACACGTCCACAAAATGGCGACTCTGCTGGGGAATATTTTATTAATTCTTATTATGGTATTTTACACTTGTAAAACGACCCTCGAAAGCTTGACAAAACGAACACGCCCCGCGTGATCGAGAAAGGAATGGTGCAGTAACAGGGCTACGCCCGACCAATCCGGACTGGAGCTTTCCCGGTTGTTTGCCTGAGTAAAATTTCAAAATAAAAATTAATTTAAGAGTGAGCCAGGCTTGAAAAATATTTGTGGGATTTTTCAGAAAACATTTTATTGTAAAATTTTTGCATTGCACGTGCATCGATGTTGGATAAGCCTCGCCGCTGCGTCTTGGTTACCCTACTCGGCTTGCCGATGTTAGGACATCCCTAGATTCTCGGCAAACCCCGGACGATGATGAGTCAGCGTCGTTCGACCTTTGCCATGCAGTAAACTTGGCACTGGGAGGCAAATATTGGCTCTAGTCTAGGGAACCCCCTTTAACCAAAACCCAGCCGTTGCATATAATAAACCGTAGTACCTTCCAACCTAGGACAGGGACCCGCATGGTAGGATTGTCTATTATATCTGTTGTCTATCTGCTAATTGCTTTCCGCATATCATGTTTACCTGTTTACTGTATATTCTGTTCGCCACTTCCTGTATATATTGCTTCATGTACATACATCTTCCATTCAGCATGCATCGTTAAAATAGTTTAGCCTTAGGTCATCACATCATAAGGATTGCCCTGACAATCACAAATTGTGTTGGATATAAAATGAAAAAAAAAACTTTTTATTGGCTTTCTTTCCCAAATGAAAACAACAACAAAAAAAATTTATTAGGTGTGTTTTTCCTTTGTAGTCATAATGTCTGGAGGTCCCTACAAGAAATTCAAGTCTACGCTCTCCACTCACCATGGGGCACCCGCATGGGTAATTGAGAAAGTCCAACCGGAACAACCGCCAGTAGAACCAGAAGAGCACAAGCCAGGAAAACTCAAAATAGAGGATCACATGGGAGGAGAACTCGATGAGAAACTCAATATGTTGGCTGATGCAAATCTACCAGGCATGTCTCTCCAATGGGATGAAAATGAAGGATGGAAGTTTTGCTTTCCAGAAGAACCAGAACCGATGCCAGAAAAGATCACCCTCATGTTGGAACAAGATGATGGACAATTTGCAATTATGCCCCCTGTGAAGTACTTTGACTCAAACGGGCAACCTGTTTACTATTTTGAAGACCCGGTCACAGGTCACAAATACTGGGATGACTGTGAGTGCAATGCATGCTTTGCGGATTGTGTCCTCAACAACGATGGTATGACTCCACAACAGCTTAAGAGTCAAAACGTCGGAGAAAATCAGCAGAAGGAAAAGATCCCTAAGACCAGCAAAGGGAAATAGAAGGTGTATGAAACAGGATCCTCAACCAGGCCAGCATCTCCAGATGGGCCCCTTTCTTAAGAGACAGCTTCTAAGAGCAAAATGTGATTATGCACTGACCCAATCCAGCCAGCAGGGTTTCTTTTTGAAGAATCAAGCCAGCTTGTGATTCTTAGTACTTTGATTTTCGAGTTTGTTGTTACTTTGATTATCGAGTCTGTTGTTACTTTGATTATCAAGTCTGTCGTTACTTTGATTATCGAGTCTGTCGTTACTTTGATTATCGAGTCTGTTGAGTCAGTTTGTAAAAATGCTGCGCTTATTATTAAAGAAAAATCTTTTGAGAAAAAGAGCCAAAATTGTAGTCCCGAACTACGTCACGGCCTGATTCCTTTGTGGATACGTAGGCAACCTTTGGTCCGACCGTTGTTTTCACAAATCATGGTATATCCAACTAAATAAGAAGAAATCAGGGCAATCCTTTCATGCATCATGCATCACACATCATTCTCCTCTCCATCTTTGCACATACACTGTACACTGCACCCCTGAGCTCCATTTGTGCATATCCTCAGTACTAATCATTGGCAAAAAGAAGAGAAACCTCATACCGGGTTGGACTCGAATCCCCGAACAGCGATTAATTCGAACTGAGTCAGGAACAGAACAGTCAACCGGGGGTTTAGCCATGGCAGAATAAACAGACGAAATTCAGCTCCTTAAGGATGCTTTAGAGGAGCAGAAAACCAACAGTGCCAAGCAGATGGCCCAAATGATGCTCATGATCCAAAAATTGACTTCTCAACTCCCACCGCCGGCAGGAGGATCAAGCAGCCAAAACATGGAGTCGGTATTAGCCAAGCTAGCTAAACTTGAGGAATCTGTTCAGAAGCAAGAGAAAATAGCAGCTACAGGGATCGACATGGAGAAGTTATGCCTTTTTCCAGATGCAAAGCTCCCCGACAAGTTCAAACCAATGGATTGGGACAAATTTGATGGCAGTGGTGACCCGAAAGCTCACCTGCAAACATATGTGGGTACTTTATCCATGTATGGCGTTGAGAAGGACGCAATAGGCCAAATGTTTCAGCAAACCCTAACCGGGCCTGCACTCCGCTAGTTTCTAAATTTGGACATCTCTAACAAGAAGACATGGGAGGATATTGGGGCAGCCTTTGTCGCCCAATACAACTACAACATTCAACTTGAGATGACCATCCGGGAACTAGAATCAACCAAGATGGGCAAGAATGAGTCCTTTGCTGACTTTATCAAAAGATGGAGGGGAAAAGCTTCTCAGATGATGGAACGGCCTTCAGAAAAGGAACAAATGAGAATCATCACAAGGAATTTGGAACCGGATTTTGCTAAGCACTTGGTGGTTTTTCAGACCACCGCTGACTTCAAGACTTTCTATGAAGCCGGCCTGGCCGTTGAAGACGCTCTTCGAATTGGCATGTTTGAGAAAGGCGAATCTATCCCTAAACCAAGACGAGTCTACTCTGGCAACAGCAACACCTTGTTTGGACCCAACAACTACAACCAGAACCAAGCCGGCCCTTCTAACCTGAAACCCGCCAAAGTTGAACCAGTCAACCAAATTGTAACTCAGTCACGTTTCCAACAAACAGCTCCCCAGCCAAGAAGAGAATTCAACCCACTTCCCTTTCCCCTGGCCACAGTGTACAAAAAACTCCTCAACAAAAAAGCCATCCAACCTCTCGAACCCCGAGAATTACCCAAAGAACTTCCCTTCAACCATGACCCAAATAGCTACTGTGCTTACCACCAAACACCCGGCCACCACACCAATAATTGCGTCCGGCTCAGGCACAGAGTCCAAGATCTTGTAGACAATGGAACCCTTCCACTCCCCAACCAAAAACCCAATACCATTTCTAATCCCTTACCCAGTCACAAACAAAACAACCAAATTGGCCAAATCTCCCTCGCCTCTACCACAAATGACCTTACCTCCACTATATTCAACCCCAGTCTCTATATCACCCCGATTACCGAACCAAAACCCATTGTCACCTTACCAAAGGATCTTGGGGTCCATTTCCTCTCATATGCCAGTCCAGCAGAAAAACCAAGGTGGAGCGTTGGTGTAGAAGAAGAACAATGGTCTATGAACGATCAAGATTGGGAGGAATCCCGACAAGCATTGTTTGGTTCTTTGCTAATCTCTCCAGACCCGAGCCAATTCATTATCTCTGAATTTCGTGACCAGCCTATTGTTCGCCCGCTCGGAGATTCTCAAGTATGTCAGATAGACGGGGCGGAAGGTACTTATGAGAAAAGAGACGCAAATCCCTCAGATGAAGTGTTAGTCCATGATAGACGTCCTTTGAATAATGTTTCACCACTCGCACAGTTTCAGGAAGAAGGCCACTCTATCATAGAAGCCGCTTTCGGCAATCGGGATTGGTTACCACAAGCATACATCATTGAAGAGTCTTCATCACGGCCATCAGTGCCATCCCTGCCGTCACCAGGCGTGTCAGTCTTAGTCCCTGATCCAATGGCTACTATTTGGGATGAAGACGAGGTGATCGATATCCGAGTCAGCAATGACGAAGTGTGGACTATCAACAAAGCTATGCTAGACCAATCCTTCTGGAGAGACCAAGAGGTAAAAGACCTTAAAACAAAAATGGAGGCAGTCAAAATCGGGGAACAGAAAGTTGAGAGTGATCTGACGGATTTCTGGGCCGAAGATCAAGGAACAATACAGAAGAGGGAAGCCATCAAGGCAGGTAAACGGAAAGTCAATGAGGAATTCGGGGGATTTTTGGGGTGAGAATCAACAATTGTGGGAAGAAACAGTCAACAGAATAACCAGAAGCGGTCGAGTTTATCAACCAGCCCATCTCCAAGGTAGAAATCCTTTCAACCATGCCACAACGGGAGATTTTGCTTGGGATGACTCCATTTCAGAGGATGCAATTCCTAGCCATCCAGAGGTCATCATTCAACAGAATTCAGCTGCTAAGCCACCCCCGAGGAACTCCCCGGTAACAGACGATCCAATTCAGAAGCAGTTGGAACGAACCCCAACTTCAGTGTCTATTTGGGGACTACTTTTTTCATCCAGAGAACATCGTCAAAAGCTAATCAAAGCTCTGTCAAACATGGAAGTACCGCCGCATACTCCTCCTGAAACGATGGTAGCTCTACTTACACCAACCCGCGCGAAGCACGTTGTGGTCTTCACTGAAAAAGATCTGCCGCCAGAAGGAGCTGGTCACAACAAAGCATTGCACATTACTCTGAAATGCGTGGGTAAATGGGTCCCGGTTGTGTTATTGGATAACGGATCTGCTCTGAACGTCTGTCCCCTGCGCACCGCTTACTGTTTGGGTTTCAAGAACAAGGATTTCCAGCCTTCAAATCTTGGAGTACGTGCCTACGACAATACTCGTAGAGACGTAATTGGGATAATTCAGATGGAAGTAATGGTCGAAGATTTCAAGACTAATGTCGAGTTTCATGTGCTCGACATTCCTTCATCATTCAACCTGCTGCTAGGAAGACCATGGCTCCATCGATCAGACATCATGGCCGTACCTTCCTCTCTACACCAGAAAGTTCAACTCGGACTAGCTACGGGAACCTTAACCATCTATGGAGATTCTGGGATTCGCCCTCATGTCCCTGACAATGCTCCCTTACTTGAGATTGCTCACGGGGAAGAAGATGTCACTCTCGGAGGATTCTCCTTTGACACTGCCGGTGGAGTGCTTACAATCAAGATGGACAAAGATTTCTCGATAAGATCGACGGCCCTTGACATGATGCTGAAAATGGAATACTTACCCGGTCTGGGGCTTGGTCTCAACAATCAAGGGATAGCTGAATTCCCTAAAATTCTGACAAACAACCACCGCTTTGGTCTTGGTTATGAATCACCCAACAACAAATCTGGTTGGAAGATACGGGCCCGTGCCAAGAAGGGACCCATCCATTTCGTAAAAGCCCCGGAGGTTGGCTATCAAGGAGAGCCAGAACCATTTTGGGACATGGAGACAGGGACCAAGCTGCCGGGATTTGAAATCTTTACCGACAACACCTGGGATAGTGACGATGAAGCAGAAAAGCGGGAGGAATTGGTCAAAAGGTTCCGCGTTGACTGGATCGAAGTTCTTGACTCAGAGAATCTTTTATCGCTGTTTGGGGAAGAGAATCCACTCGGTATGGGAGGAAGCGAGCCTGCTGCGACGTTGATTGATTCAAAGCCTGCTGAGGAAGTGGAGCTGATGATGCTGGGTTAGGAAGCTCTAGAAGATGTTACCACTCTCATCATGGATGCCAATGGAACTTATAAAAATTGCACTTTTGTACCTAAAATCATTTACACTGGCACTGCATTTGAGTCTGAGTCTGAGTCTAGCATTGAGTCTGAATCTGAGTTAGAACATGAGTCTGTTATCACTCCACATCATCACTTTTCTTTTGAGTTTGAGTCCACTCTCATGTATCATGCCCCTGGGGCCCTCTCCTTTGAAATAAATGAAATCGACTTTGCTTATCTTACTGTGTCTGAAATAAATTGTGTCGACCCCGATGATGAGGGGATCGAGTTTGAGGAAGAAATTCCAAAAGAACTTCGATCTCTAATCGAAAGGGAAGATGAAAGGCATGCTCAGCCTATAAAAGAAGAAGTTATTTCTATAAATTTGAGAGATGAGATTAATCCGCGCATGGTTCAAATCGGCTCCGGACTGTCCTCGGAAGAATTCCAAGCTCACTCGGATCTCCTGAAAGAATTCGAGGATGTTTTTGCATGGTCGCACGCAGATATGCCCGGTATCGATCCCGAGATTGTGGAGCATCGTATTCCGTTGTACCCTGATGCAAAGCCTGTCAAGCAGAAACTGAGGAAGATGAGGCCCTGATTGGGTGTTAGAGATCAAGAAAGAAGTGCAAAGGCAAATAGACGCAGGATTCTTGATAGTCACCGAATACCCTCAGTGGGTCGCAAATATAGTGCCTGTTCCTAAAAAGAATGGGAAGATCAGAATCTGTGTAGATTTCAGGGATTTAAACAAGGCAAGCCCAAAGGATGATTTTCCTCTGCCACACATAGATGTCTTGGTAGACAACACCGCGGGGCACGCACTGCTGTCATTCATGGACGGGTTTTCAGGGTATAATCAAATTCTCATGGCTCCTGAGGATCGCGAGAAAACCACTTTCACCACGGAATGGGGCACTTACTGTTACAGGGTCATGCCGTTTGGTTTGAAAAATGCAGGGTCTACTTATCAAAGAGCAGCCACAACCTTGTTACATGACATGATTCACAAGGAGGTAGAAGTCTATGTGGATGACATGATTGTCAAAGCCAAAGAAAGGGAAAGACATCTGCCCGCTCTCAGGAAATTCTTTGAAAGAATCCGTAAATACAGGCTGCGCCTCAATCCCGAGAAGTGTACATTTGGAGTCACTGCTGGAAAAATGCTCGGATTCATGATCACTACACGAGCAATCGAGGTAGATCCATCGAAAATCAAAGCCATTCTAGAAATGGAACCGCCTCGAACAGAGAAGGAGGTACGAAGTTTCCTCGGGAAAATTCAATTCATCAGCAGATTCATCGCCAAGTTAACCTCAACTTGCGAGCCGATGTTTCGTTTACTCAAGAAGGGCGTACCATTCAAGTGGGACGACAAATGCCAGGGAGCTTTTGAAACCATTAAGAATTATCTTCAGTGCCCTCCAGTACTGATGCCACCCATACCAAGGCTGCCTCTCATCTTGTACGTGTCTGTCACCTCATCAGCTATGGGATGTATGCTGGCGCAAGAAGGAGAAGGAGGAGGAGAGAAGGCTGTTTACTACATCAACAAGAAGATGATGGAGTGTGAAGAGCGGTACACATCATTAGAAAAAGTCTGTTGGGCGTTGGTCTGGGCTTCCAAAAAGTTGAGACACTACATGCTGGCTTACTCCGTGAAATTAATCTCTCGAATGGATCCACTCAAGTATCTGTTTGAAAAGCCAGCACTGACAGGAAAACTAGCACGATGGTTGCTTATGTTGGCAGAATTCGACATCAAGTACATCACTCGGAAGTCAGTAAAGGGAAGAGCCGTCGCAGAATTTTTAGCAGACCATCCTGTGGAAGGGCCGGAAGATGTGGAACTTGAATTCCCTGACGAGAATGTAATGATGACAACCAACGACGTTTGGATGTTGTATTTTGATGGAGCCGCCAACCAGAAGGGATTCGGGATCGGAGTATTGTTAGTCTCGCCAGACGGGTCGCATATCCCTCTTGCTTTCAAGTTGAACTTCGAAGTCACTAACAATCAGGCAGAATACGAAGCATGCATCGTCGGGATGGAAGCTGCTTTAGAAATAGGAGTCAAAAGACTGGAGGTAATCGGAGATTCCAATTTGGTGGTTTCACAGGCCAACGGAGATTGGAAGGTGAAAGAGGACAAGCTCAAGCCCTATTACCAAGACCTCGAAGATCTAATTCCGCAATTCCAGATGGTCATGTTCACCCATGTGCCAAGATTGAAAAACAGGTTTGCCGATGCCTTAGCGACTTTAGCCTCGATGGTGGAAATACCAAATGGAGATAAGCTCAGGCCAATTACGATTGAGCAGAGGGACAAGCCCGTCTTCGAATATGTCATGACTGTCGACGAACCTGATGACGGTCTGCCATGGTATCACGACATTTGGAACTTTATCGAGAAAGGGGAGTATCCGGCAGGGACTGAAAAGAAGGATCAGATTGCTCTTCGGAGATTAGCCTCTCAGTACATCATTTGCGGAGGAAAGCTATACCGACGGTCGCATTGCGGGACGCATAAGTTGTGTGTACATGGTACGGAAGCCACCATGATCATGGAAGAAATTCACGAGGGAGTCTGTGGTCCTCACATGAATGGAATGATGCTTGCTAAAAAGGTTCTCCGTCAGGGATACTACTGGTCGACCATGGAGACCGAATGCGTTCAATACGTAAGGAGATGTCACAAGTGCCAGATTCATGCCAACCTCATGCATGTGCCACCATCAGAATTACACTCCATGACCTCACCATGGCCCTTCTCTACTTGGGGCATCGATGTGATTGGCAGGATTACACCAGCTGCATCTAACGGGCACAAATTTATTTTGGTAGCAATCGACTATTTTACCAAATGGGTCGAAGCCGCTTCCTATGCAACTTTAACAGCAGTACAAGTCGCCCATTTCATCAAGCAGAACATTATCTACCGATACGGTGCCCCTCAAGCATTTGTATCAGATAATGGGGTTCATTTCAAAGTAAGAGCTGCCGAAGTTCTTGAAGAGTTCGGGGTACAGGTTCACAAGTCAACTGTTTATCGGCCACAGACCAATGGAGCCGTAGAGGCAGCAAACAAAACTCTCAAGACAATACTGGAAAAAACCACTCAGTCGGCAAGGAATTGGCACGAACAACTGCCGATGGCACTATGGGGATATCGAACGTCTGTCCGTACTCCGACAGGGGCAACACCTTATTCCTTGGTATATGGCATGGAGGCCGTCCTCCCAATTGAGCTTGAGGTGCCATCTCTAAGGATCATGGTTGAATCAGAGGTCAGTGAAGCAGAATGGCAAAGCTCAAGATTCGAGGAGCTTATGTTATTTGACGAAAGACGGCTCAAAGCTTTGTATCATGTCCAGGGTTATCAGTGCAGAATAGCACGTGCATTCAACAAGAAAGTAAAGTCCAGAGACTTGCAAGAAGGTGACATGGTTCTGAAGGAAATTCGAGCTCCAGTTTTTGATCCCCGCGGGAAGTTTCGACCAAAATGGGCAGGGCCATACATCATCAAGAAGATCTTGTCCGGAGGCGCAACTCAACTCATCGATCTTGATGGCAATGAATTCTCCACCTTGGTCAACATGGATCAACTCAAGAGATATTACCCCTGAGAGAAGCTCGCTGGACTGGAAACCGCAAGGGCGGACAGTGCCAGGCAAAATTTAGAGCAAGCCTGCTAAGTCGAAAACCCACATTGGGCGATTTAGGCAAAAGATAAGGCAAATCAATCAAATAAGCTCGCTAGACCAAAAACCCGAAAGGGCGGTGCTAGGCAAAACTTAGAGCGCAAAAGGAGAGTGTCAATACCCGAGTGAACCCTAGCCAAACTTGTAAATCCTGAACTACGTCATGACCTGATTCCTGTAAAAGGGATACGTAGGCATCCTCACCTTGAGGACCGGTCGCCATCTTTTAAGAAAAATATCTCTTTGAGTTGGTTATAACCATTGCACGTGAATCAAAATGCAAACTTTCATAATTCGTCTTTATTCAAATAAACTTCTTGGATTACATGGCTGAGCATGAAACTTTCAAAACACAAAATCAAGCAACATGGCATGGTCCCACGAGAAACATGTCGTGGGTCTAAGCAATTTATTTCAAGCACATTAAGATATAGTTTTAAAGTCAACTTTGGCTTCCATTCTCTGTTGTTTCAATGTCTCTTATCAACCATCTCACATAGCGATCTGAAAGATTGACACTCGGATACTGCTCTTTTGGAATGGTCACGCGCTCCCTCCAAGTGTTTTGATAAGCTCTGAAAGTGGCAAAATTGAGATTTGGCACAACAAAGTTCTCTGGTGGTAGCACTGTCTGACGAACACTGAGCTGACGAAGAATACGGTTGGGAATGTAAAAGGTCCAGCAAGTCAAGCCAGCCGAAACCATCCGCTGACGCCCCATGTTGCTCACAGACATAACTGGAATGTTAAGCCAAGCCAAGCGCCAAGTGATTACCTCTTCTGTAAGCTGGGAAAGCACCCTAAACCAGCCCTGCACATCATCAAAAACCTCCAGGAAATCCCTCTGAACAAACCCTTGTGTTTCATGAATCCGCCTCCTTGGCACGGGTTCCAGCAGATTAGCCTTGTCACAAAACCATATCTGTGAGAGAGCGAGAAAACAAGTAAGAAACCATAGACAGCCTAAACCCGAGTGCCGAGGTAAAATCAGAAAGTGAGAAAAACCGGAAAAAGGAGAGCAGAGTGAGAAGCCTACCTGTAAGAGTACAGCACTGCCCTCAAAAGTGTTGGTGTCCCCAGCATGAACCCTGTCCAGTCCCATCAAGGTTTCAGCCAAAACCATCGGAGCCACATCCTTGCGCTCCTCGATCTGCGCAGCAACACCAACCAGTGACGAGCTCGCTTGCCCGTCAGATTTAACAAATAAGAAAGCAGCAAGCAAACAGAGGCAGAGGGCGAAGCCTCCAGGATGGAACTGTTCAATAATGCGCGGAATGTTGATAACACCCCCTTGAAGCATGGACTTCGCTGCCTTATTACTCATCCCAAGCTTGGCAGACAGCACATTGGCAAAGTTCACCCCGTACGGAGGAATGACCGGTATCTCCAAACCGAATCCACCAAGGTATGCATGGAACTCCTCCACAGTGGGGCATAGCTCGTGAAGGCCGAAGCGGAACACATGAACTTTCGGGTCCCAGAACCGAACCGCAGCATGCAAAAGCTCAGGACGGATAGTTACGTCCCCGGATATAGCGCAACGAAGCCATCCGATGATTTTGAAAGTTGAGCCACTCAAGGCCGTCAAGTTGGTCAAGCCAAGGTCGGACCAAAGCCGGAAGACTCATGGCTGTTCGAGGGAAATGGAGAAGTAAAGCTTTTACGAGAAAAACTCCATTTATGCTATACATGCATAAGATATTGCACAGGAAGTCAAAATTTTTGGGAAATGGATCACCTCGGAGAACGTGCCATATTGGATAATGGAAAAGTCGCTCATGATTTGCAAGATATCCTTGGAAGTAAGTCTACTGAAAAGTCTCAGAACTGGAAGATGCTTAGGAGCCAGCAAAAGGCCACGTAGAATTCCAAAACCTGCCAAAAGGTCAGAAACTTGGCAGATTTACAGGAGAACCGGGCGGCCAACAGAATCAGCCGCACGGCTAACTTGTGTTAGCCGACCGGCCAACCTTGGCAAAATCAGAACTGAAACTCTGTTTTCAACCTCAGAACTTAGCCCGAGCAAGTTTTCAACACTTTTCTTGCTCAAACAAGTTGCAATGGACATTTGAGAGTTGTCGGGACAGTCGCTTGGCAATTTTGATCACGTTTGGATAGACGGATACTCCGAAATGTCAGATACGCCGAAAATCGATAAAGCGGAAATTTTCAGGATTAAACGCTTTAAAGTCAACTGCTTCAACGAACCATGTCAAACATTCATCGAGCTACATGATCGGGAGGAAATCAATGGAAAGACCTGAGGCCCAGAGCGCCCAAGCCCAAGGTCAACCGAGCAAATGGTACCGGCAAGTCAAAGCGTGTCCGAGTGTCAATTCCCTATTTTCATCTATTCAAGCAAGTTGCAACGTGCGTTTGTAATCTGTTATAAGTCTCGTTTATCGCACGCCATACAAGTTCAAAGTTCCAGGCGCGATGGGCCACATTATGCCCATAACGCTTAATTTTCTTCCTTAAAGAGTCAGCTTGTATTTCCACGTGTCATTTTCCGAATCTCAATCTAAAGTCGCATCTCTTCATATCCCAGGGGCATGTGTCACATATTGTCTGTTTCCAGTCACTTTCAAAGCATATATATGCAGGACTAGACTTTGAAACTCAAAATTTTGCCCAATGTGAATCATTTTAAGCATAACAAACATGTGCAATATATATATAAAAACTAACTGGCATCCATGTCATAAAAAAGAAAAAGTACATCCATCAAAGGGCAAAACAGACCTAACATCATGAGCTACCATGGCACGCAGGCCATATCCAAGAAAAAGCAAAGCATGGGCAAACAGGCGCCCGAATCAAAACCAAGCATGCAGGCTCGTCCTAAGAACCAGTGCGACGCCTCTTGAAATCCCGGCGATGGCCCACTGCCAAGTGTCGGTACTCCTCAGGTGTGCTCGGGTGATCCGCATAGTCGTCCACACTGCTGTCGCTACTGTCATCACCACCACCACCACTGTCGCTGCTACTACTGCTGCTCTCTCTCACCCGCGGAACCCACCGCGACTCAGGAGCTGAACTCCCGGGAACGCTCTCTCTCGGTCTCTCAGCTGAAGATCTCAACACTCTGCCAGACGACTCGACTACAGGTGGGGCACGCCTCTGAGCTCCGCTGACATTCTTCATCAAAGGCCTCCTCCGAGGCAATGAAGGAGAGGGAACATCCTGCAAAAAAATGTGTGCATCAGTAAACAGTCAAAACAAGCAAATCTCAAGGCAAGGAACACAGGATACCTGCTCAGTCTCACTACTACCAGGAGCCCTACGGGCACGCCGAGGCCTACGGCGACTGCTAGGCTCGCCACCACCTCCAGTCCCACGGTCACCACCACGACTACTACCAGCCCCACGGCTGCCGCCTGCACTACGGTCCTCACGACTCCCTCCTGCTCCGCCACCCCTGCGGCTACCTCTGGTACCGTGGCCGTCTCCAGCACCACGGCCGCCTCCCCGAACCAGCTCTGCCACCACGTCTGCCACCAGCTCCATCCTCTCCACCATCTCCATCATCACCATCACCACCTCCACCACCAGGATCCTGCACCACACCAGGCTCAGGTCTGGGCCGCACCTCAGGCCTATCCCCCAACATGAGGCGACGAACTAAGGCCTCCAAGTCACGTATCAACTGGACCTGGGACGCGGCCCACTCAACAGGAATCTGCAAAGAAACAATGCAAGGCATCAGCAGGTAACATGCATAAACATTCAAATTGAAAATGAAATTTGACTATTTCTTTTCTGTCTTTTCAGGATACCTCTGTAGCTGCAAGAGTCACAGGACCAGTCACCGCGGGAACGTCTATGATCCCCATGCCTCCGTCTGCCGTCATAACATCTATCTCTCTCCTCAGCACAGGCAGGGAAGCAGCCGCTGCAGGCACTGGCTCGGCTAAACGACGCTCCATATCTAAGGAATGGGCCAGTGTACTCCTCACATAGCCAGCATAGTCCAAAGAAGGGTCGAAAACTAACTGCACATCCAGAACAGTATAAGCCTCCACCTCAGCCGCTGTGTACTCGTGGGTCCTCTGAACTCGCGAAGGGAGCGGGCCTGGCACTCTGAAAAAGTCTATCCCCAGAGACTGACGTAGCACTCTCTCACCCAAGTACCACTGCCAGCCATACGGGGACTCCGACAGCACACGTCCCCGTGTCATCTCCCTGCTCTGAGTCAAGTAAGGCTGACGCCATCTGCCCCATGCATTCCAACGAACCTGCAGCAAGTTCCAAGTCATGTTCATAAGGGTCATTACAAAAATCAAGAGAACTTGAAAGAAATCGCAAAAGGGTAAAGAGTCATACCGTGGCACCCACACTCTGGTCAAGGAACAAGCGAAAACCTCTCAGATCACCCTTGAACGCACCCTTTCCCACATACTGCTGCGCCCACTTCTCTGCACGGGGGAACACATCCTTGTTTGGGTGAGAATTTTCGGGAGCCGGTACTCCAAAGACTTCGTAAGCCCACACCTACATTTTTGGGATCAAGTCATCAAAATCAGAACAAGAGCAACAAGTGCATGATACAGTCATATGGCATACAAGGAAAAAGGAAAGTCAGGAAAAATACCTCAAGGACCCTCGAGTAACCGCCAAGCTTGGTCCCTCCCCCGCGGACGACTGAGCCCAAGAAAACGTACAAAGTGCACAAGGCCGCACCACCCCAGTCAAACCTGCCCGCTGTCTCCAAGACTGCCAAGGCCGGCAACCACCCCAGGTGAACGTGACTCTTCCTACCAGGAAACAGAGCCGAGCCAAAAAGGTACAACAAGTAAGCCCTGGCCATCTGACGAGCCTCCTCAGGTGACTCTGGCTCGTGGTCCCAAATAGCTGGCAAGTGGTCACACCGCACAGACGGCTCATCTCCCATATCTCTCCCCAGAAAGTGTCGTACCGCCGCACGGTCCAAGAACAAGCCTGAGTCAAACGGGATCGGATCACCACCGACCCTCAAACCAGTAATCGCTGCAAAGTCTAGCGGGGTGATCGTCATCTCTCCGAACCTAAAGTGGAAGGTGTTGGTGGTGTCCCACCAATGCTCCACCAGAGCTCTCACCAACTTGCGGTCCATCCGCGTCGGCAGTAATATCCTGATAAAAACAGTAAAGCCTGCAGCATCCACCAAGCCCCTCACTATCTGTGGCAGCCTCCGATACTACGCCAAGCAATCAGATGGCCCGCCATAATCCAGAAGAGCCCCGTCCACCTGTTTCAAGAACATCACATGGTTTCAATCAGTAAAGCCACAAGACAAGTGCAATGATAAAGCAATTCAAGAGGAAAGAACAAATACAAGTACATACCAAAGGTCTGTTGGAGATGTGAGTCTCCGGGTCCCGCAAGATCAGTCCATCTGGGTAAAAGGGCAACCTCGGCTGATATACTGAACAACCGGAAGGTGCGAAGAAGTGAACTCGAGGCACGTAAGTCTCAGGAGCAAAAGGCAGCCTATCCCTCAGTGCCCTCTGTACTGCCTCAACTATAGACACCCTCGCCTCCTCAACACGCACCTCCTCGTGCTCCATCTCCTGCACAGGGTCCCCACCCACCAAAGTCCCAAGGTCTGGGAACTGCTGTACTGCCCTAGCCAAAGTCTCATCAGTCGCACCCTCCAAAGTATCTCCTAAAGTCACACCCGGGTCTGCTGAAGAACCCGAAGGCCTGGGAAACAAGACAGGGTCAACTGGCCTCTCGTCACCGCTACTACCTCTCTCTCCAAGGTCCTCTATCAAAACCTCCTTACCCTTGGACTCCCTGCCAGTCCCAGAACTACTCGGAGCATGTTGCTCCGCAGGTGTCTCTAACACGACACTCCTAACCTCTGGAGGGACCACAGCCGCGCCACCCACCTCTCCTCGAGCAACTCTCGGGTCAGCAAAAACATCTATACCAGCAACATGCATCTCAACATCAGGAGAAAAGGTACCCGTACCTGAAACACCCGTGTCCACTGGCGCGAAACTACTCTGAGCGCTGGCATCACCAACCGGAGGGTCAACCTCCATGGCCGCACCACCCTCACCCGTCGCTGTGCTCGCCGACACATGCCCATCCGTGAACTCACTTTCAACCGAACCCCCATGGGTCTCCATTTGATCGACTCCAGAACCGTGCAACAGGGCCTCACCCTCATGCACGACCACGGGCGCATCATCTCCCACCAATTCAGCCGCACGGTGGGTTTGCTCCCCAATAGAAGCCGCACGGCCCTCCTCACGCAATGGATCAACTTCGGCCGTAGTACTCCCACTCGGAATCGGCAAGACCACACCACCACCGGACGGTATAGCCACTGCCGCCTCCTCCACATGCTCCGGCGACGGTACTCTCTCACTGGATGACGTCGGACCGCCACCATCAGTCGGAACTTCAGCCATGGAAGTCGGTTTTCGTAGTAACCGAAACTTCAATCTTGGGTTTTGAAGGATTTTGGAGAAATCTACTAAGAAAGGAAGGAATCGGACAGGGAGGGAAGTTTCTCCACAGAAATCGTTTCTGATTTTTGAAAACGAAAGAATGAAACCCGAAGAGGCCCGACGGTTTTTTATTTCAGTCGAAATCGTGACATTGGCCGGGCGGCTAAGTTTAACGACCGGGCGGCCAACCTTATAAGCCGTGCGGCTCTCCTCTCTCTCACATGGCAAATTACAATGCACCCCCTCCTTTTTGCAAGGTATGTTTTCTACACCTCAGTCTACGACACTTTGATGATCATTTCCAGATTTCCAAAAATGCCCTCTGCAGCAATTCTAATTTTAAACAAACCCCAGAGGTACTTGTTTAATTTTCAGAAAACAAAATCATTTCCAAAAATGCCCTCGGCGGCCTTTCAAAATTTTAAACAAACCCCAGAGGTACTTGTTTAAATTTTCAGAAACCAAAATCAGATTTCCAAAATGCCCTCGGCAGCAATTCTAATTTTAAACAAACCCCAGAGGTACTTGTTTAAATTTTCAGAAACAAAATCGATTTCCAAAAATGCCCTCGCTGACCTTTTCTAATTTTAAACAAACCCCAGAGGTACTTGTTTATTTTCGTAAAACAAAATCGATTTCCAAAAATGCCCTTTCTAATTTTAAACAAACCCCGGAGGTACTTGTTTAATTTTCGAAAACCAAAATCGATTTCCAAAAATGCCCTCAAAAAATTCTAATTTTAAACAAACCCCGGAGGTACTTGTTTAATTTTCGAAACCAAAATCGATTTCCAAAAATGCCCTCGTTTCTAATTTTAAACAAACCCCGAGAGGTACTTGTTTAATTTTCAAAACAAAATCGATTTCCAAAAATGCCCTCGGCGACCTTCTAATTTTAAACAAACCCCAGAGGTATTTTTTGTTTAATTTTCGAAAAACAAAATCATATTTCCAAAAACGCCTGGCGGCAATTTCTAATTCTAATTCTAAACAAAGCCCGAGGTACTTGTTTAATTTTCGAAAAAAAAATCGATTTCCAAAATGCCCTCGACCTTTCAAAATTTTAAACAAACCCCAAAGGTACTTGTTTAATTTTCGAAAAACAAAATCAGTTTTCCAAAAATGCCCTCGAAATTTTCTAATTTTAAACAAACCCCAGGTACTTGTTTAATTTTCTAAAAAAAGCAAAATCACATTTCCAAAAATGCCCTCGGCGGTCTTTCAAAATTTTAAACAAACCCCAGTGGTACTTGTTTAATTTTCAGAAAAAGCAAAATCATTTCCAAAAATGCCCTCGGCAGCAGTTCTAATTTTAAACAAACCCCAGAGGTACTTGTTTAATTTTGAAAAAAAAAAATCATTTCCAAAAATGCCCTCTCGGTTCTAATTTTAAACAAACCCCGGAGGTACTTGTTTAATTTTCAAAACAAAATCGATTTCCAAAAATGCCCTCGATCCCTCAAAAGTCTTTCAAATTTTAAACAAACCCCAGAGGTACTTGTTTAATCTTCATTTCGGTAGCCCCGAAGAACTACGATTGGTCTGATCCCTGCAAACGGGGTACGTAGGAAGCTCTATGCACGACCATGCTTTTCTTCACTCTATTTTACTTGTTTTTCGCACCAGGATAATTGGGACGTCTATGTCTTTGACGTAACTTGCATCACAGAATGATGACTAAGCCGCGTCAAAGAGGGGCAACTGTAGACACCCCAATTTTAATCCAAGTGCATCCCCTATGATGAAAGGAACATGCGTAATTACCTCGGAACGATCGATCAGAGCTCACAAAAAACCAACAAAATAACCAGATTTGGCCGAGCGGTTCAGTTTGACAGCCGAGCGGTCTACTTGCCCTCATGTTGGCCGGGCGGCTAACTTGTTTGGCCGGGCGGCTAACATGACCGGTCGGGCGGCCAATCTTTGTTGTCAAATCGGACAGCTTGTTTCTGCAGAGATTCTTCGCAGGCGAATATATTCCCCGGCGCAGGGAATATCATCATCGCGGAAAATCCTTCGGAAATCTTCTCCATCATTACTCCTCCCCCTCCACGGCTATAAAAACCCTCATCCGGCCTCCGCTCAAAACCCCAGAGAAAAAAAACAGAAAAAACCCAAGAAAAAGCCAGACAAAATTATACCCGAAAGCCAGAAAACCAAAAACCGTTACTCTACGCTCCGAAACGCTGCCAAATTACCTCCGCTCAAACCTTCGAAACCTCACCCTTCATTCCTGTTCTCTCATTCGCTCAGTATCCAACAGAAAACCAGAAGCTTTTCTTTCCCAGAACAAAGAAAACCAAAAACTCTCGCAAAGCTCGATCAATTCGTTCCGAAAGGTACAACGTTGTTCGTTTAATCGATCATCCAGCATTCTGAGGGGAGTTATTCTGGACTCGGGATGATTCCCGTAATCATCCCCGGGTTCGGGTAACCTTATTTCAAGCAAAACTCACCCCTACGGCTCCGTATCGGGTGTTATCCTCCGTTATCGCACGATACGACCTCATCCGGGGAACAACTTTCTCAAAATCTACTTCTCAAGTTTGTTTTGAACTTAAAGGAATCAGCCTCCCTCCAAAGAAAGGTTTTCAAGGCATTTTTCCAAACTGTCAAATTTTCAAAAAAAAGAGAGGAATGTTGGCCGGGCGGCCAACATAATTGGCCGAGGCCAACACGTATTGGCCGGGCGGCCAACTTTTGGAAGAATGAGTCCCTCCCCTGTTTCAAGCGAATCGTGCTCTGTTTTCATATTTTTACGTTATAAGTTCTTTGATATTGCGCCGTTTCCCCTCGGGTTACGCTTATTTACTGTTAAGTTCGTATATTTCGTTTTATTCCCGTTATGGTTCTATAAACTACTTGTTTATTATTATTGCTTATGTTTGTCAAGAGTCTTGCAATAAAATATTTTCTGAAAAATCCCACAAATATTTAGTAGAGACCGGAAATTGTCCGGGCGAGCGGGGTGCTTTTCAACAAAACCTTCCCCGATCGTAACGTGGCTTCCGAATCCAAAAGAATCTTTTCGCAGACCAAACCTTTTCCAAAACATAAGAGTCATTCTCTTCAATGGTTTCTCGGGTACCAAAAAGTTTTCCATATAAACCCCGGGTGGCGACTCATCATTTTTCGTATTCACTCTTCAAAGTCAAAAAGCACAGAGAGCTCGCCGCCGAGCCACGCGTGGATCCCGACACGTCCACAAAGCAATCTTTTTTTTTTTTTTTTAACGTTACATAATTTTTTTAATTCATATTTTAGGGGTTCCTTTAGTGGAACACCACCATATAACTTAATTTTTGTTTAAGTATAACAAATTAATAATAATTGAAAAATATATCCAATTAATTGCGTGTTGTAAAAACTCTATGATGTGCTTATTTTCGTATTATAACCTTATCGTGGTGGTTTGGTTCAACTATATGTGCTTAGATTGGTTAAAATATTACTACTAATTATGCTAATGAGAGAAAAAAAAAAAAAGTGTAAAATCAAGTTTTCTACATATTGCTAATGATTTTAAAAAATTCACGGCCGAGACAGCCGATTCTCGCGACGTATCGCCGATATGTCCCGATACCGATACACCGATACCGCGACTGATACCGAGATTTAAAACCTTGCTGTGAATCTCCTTGCTTGCTGACAAAGAAGAGGTAAATAGGGTTTACCAATACCAGAAGATATGAGTTTTTCTTTTTTCGGCTCCCGTACCAAAGCTTCATGCTTGAGCCGCCTGAGCAATTTCCAAACACCTTCCACTATTCTCTCGCCATCACTGTGCTAGCGGCTATGGGTGTGTACTTCCATGGCAGAGCAAAAGAGCAAAGGGGCTATGCTGTTTTGGCGAGAGAAGATGAAGCCATGCCCGTTGATCTGCCCGGCAACCTGACCAGCCTTGCTGAAAGGCAAAGGGACTCACCAAAATGCTGCCGCCCTTCCTCCTTTTATGTAAAGGTTATAGATTATTGTGTTAATTGGTGCATGGCAGTGGGGCAGATAACCAAAGAGAGAGAGAGAGAGAGAGAGAGAGAGAGAGCAGTTATTTTACCCAGCAAACCCTCGAGGAAAGGAGAAAACTGGGACTATTCATAGAGATGCATGCTGAGCACATCCAGGGCCGGCCCTGTGGGCTGGGTAGCCCAGGTCTGGGGCCCACCAAAAATAGCCCATTTGTAAGGCCCCAATTAGGTATATATATGTTCATAACAAGTAATAAATATATAATGTTGCATTACAAGAAATAGAGAAGCATTTGGCATGGTGGAAATGTTTGTGTGTTTCGTAGTAAATGCCAAGGTTCGATTCCCATGGGCCTTTGTTTTCCTTTTCTATCTTCTCTTCCCTTTTCTTTTTTCTTACCATTTCTCTTCCGATCCGTTTTCTTTTTTCTTACCATAGTCAGTTTCTACCTTCTCTTCTCTTTTTCCCCCCCTTTTCACTACATCCTTATCATTTGTTGACTTTTTTTTAAAAAAAATTGCCGGTGTAGTAATTAGGGAAAAAATAAATAAAAACACTTCGTGCGTATTCATAAAATGTTCGCATTGCCCATTTCAATTGATTTTCTAATTCTTGCAATAAAAATAGACAATTATGATCGAAAACTATTTTTATTAACATGAAGACACGAATTAAAAAAAAGACAAAATATGGAACACGGTATTTATAATTTGAAATAAATATTGGTTCTTTAATTTTCTCTCTAGAAAAACATAGGGCCCTGGTTTACATTATTGTCTAGGGCCACGAAAATCTCATGGCCGGGCCTGAGCACATCCAACCTTGGCTTATTTCTCACTTAGTGGTCCAAAGGAGATAAAGAATCCTACTTCATCTGAGGGAAGGCTCTTCTTGTATTAGAGTTGTAGGGGTATTTTGGACTTGTCCAGTTTAGACAAATGCAGCTATTTTTCCCCAGATTTTGAGGGTGGGAGCACGTGGAGAGAGTGTATTTTCTGCCACTCCATGATGTTTGTGGATGATATTGTTTGTACCCCTTACCTGATTTTCAACAGATTTTCCTCTCCTTTTCCCCTCCGTGAGGAGAGATTTTATATACTAATTGAAGGACGCTGCAACAGTAATCCAAGGACTACGCCAACAACATTGCTTCGACGAAGCTTTGCATCCACACTGTCATTGTCACTATAGTCTATAGAAAACAGTATATAGAAGTATGCGTGTATTTCGTGCGACACAGCACAGCTAGACATGAAATACAGCAACAAGGGTTTCAAACCATACCACCGCAACAGAATTAACATCAACATTAAAAGACAACGGCATGAATACAACTGATCTGCACAGTGATGCTACAAAGATTAATTGCTTACAACACCTGCAATAGCAAATAAAAGCAACAGTACTCAGAATCCAGCGACTTGGCAATATAAAAAAGGATCAATAAGTTTCATGATAGTAGCACCATCATTCGAAATGGTTGTATTGCATGTCTCATCATGGATCAGCTTGTCCATACCCCTTGGCCCAAGCGTGGTGCGCATGACATCTGCCACAACCATGCACGCATTTATGTTGCTCATCAGTTGTGCCTTCCCTTGGGACGTGTATGTCCCTTCCTTCAGCAATATGATCTGACGTTGCTGTTATTTCCATTGCCTTCGATGCCACCACAACCAAAACAATAGTAGAATAAGAAGATATAGGAACATAAAAATCAATAAACTTGGGGAGTGAAAGGTCACCATTGTCCAAATTCTCTTCTGCTTGGTTGCTGAGAAAACAGAGGGTAACCAAAAACAACTTGACATTGAGAAAGGTTTGTTCAGCAACATGCTTTGGTAACTTCACCAGCAACTATAGATGAAACGGATTAGTACTCACTTTGTCCCCAAATGTTTGTCCATTTTGGGTAGTCGTAGCACTTTCTAATTGAAACACCGTACTTCTATGAATATTGTTTCAAATTTTCCCACGCTGTTCAAAAGTTATGATGGAGATCTTCTTAACATTATTGGAAAAAATTTGAACAAATTTCGATGGAAGTAAGGCTATTCAAAATGAACCAGCAATTGGGACCAGAGGGACTGAAAGTTGTCCTCTATTTTGGTACCCTCTACTCCAGTGCCCGAGAAAATAGCGACAAATAAAGAGGAGGCTGGCATTTGACACACTCAAAAGTTATCAACTAAGCCATTTGATACACTCAAAGTTATCAACTGAGCTAGTTTTAAATTTTCTCAATAACAACACCACAAGTTTTGACCTCTTACATTCTCTCAGCAATCATAGATCTGCTAACTTCACCAGCAACTATAGATGAAACGGATTAGTACTCACTTTGTCCCCAAATGTTTGTCCATTTTGGGTAGTCGTAGCACTTTCTAATTGAAACACCGTACTTCTATGAATATTGTTTCAAATTTTCCCATGCTGTTCAAAAGTTATGATGGAGATCTTCTTAACATTATCGGAAAAAATTTGAACAAATTTCGATGGAAGTAAGGCTATTCAAAATGAACCAGCAATTGGGACCAGAGGGACTGAAAGTTGTCCTCTATTTTGGTACCCTCTACTCCAGTGCCCGAGAAAATAGCGACAAATAAAGAGGAGGCTGGCATTTGACACACTCAAAAGTTATCAACTAAGCCATTTGATACACTCAAAGTTATCAACTGAGCTAGTTTTAAATTTTCTCAGTAACAACACCACAAGTTTTGACCTCTTACATTCTCTCAGCAATCATAGATCTGCTAACTTCACCAGCAACTATAGATGAAACGGATTAGTACTCACTTTGTCCCCAAATGTTTGTCCATTTTGGGTAGTCGTAGCACTTTCTAATTGAAACACCGTACTTCTATGAATATTGTTTCAAATTTTCCCACGTTGCTCAAAAGTTATGATTGAGAGCTTCTTAACATATTGGAAAAAATTTGAACAAATTTTGACGGAAGTAAGGCTATTCAAAATGAACCAGCAATTGGGACCAGAGGGACTGAAAGTTGTCCTCTATTCTGGTACTCTCTACTCCAGTGCCCAAGAAAATAGCGACAATCAAAGAGGCTGGCATTTGACACCCTCAAAGTTATCAACTAAGCCATTTGATACCCTCAAAGTTATCAACTGAGCTAGTTTTAAATTTTCTCAGTAACAACACCACAAGTTTTGACCTCTTACATTCTCTCATCAATCATAGAAGAAATGCCTAAACACCATAACAGCTGAAACAAATGTATATAAACATTTTCAACTTTTTGGAGAAATAACTTGTAAGAGAAGGAGAGAGATGCCAAATTCGACTTCTATGACTTTTCCCTTTTCTACAAGAATTAAAGTTCACTTTACACCAGAAAGTAGCTAAATAGTTCCAAAACAAAGGAATTAATAACTGGTAACACTGATAGTACAGAAGGTTATGAATAGGAAAGACGGTTGAAACTACCACAACTCTACAATGTTCATCAGTTCCCTTATCCTATTTTTATTACCTTTTATGCATTTTATTTATGCCAATTAACCTTGGTAGGAAAGTACAGTTAAAAATTTACTTAGATAGCACAAAGTGGAAAACAAGATAGGGAGAATTAATACCTTCTTTTGTTTCTGAGTGCATTGTCAAAATCTGACGTGAAGTCTTTACTGGCGTACAAAACAGAACACTAAACTATGAAATTTTCTTTTTGGTCATCAGACATGGAATAAGGACAGTGAGAAGTTAATAGTCAGGTGCCATCAAAAGTCAACACTCACCAAATGCCTTCCTTGTATACAGCAAGGCTGCACAACACGAAGTCCAAATGGAGTCTTCCATTCCACCGGATGATTCTCAGAGGCAATAAGCTATTCAAAAGAGGCAAATTGAATAAAGAAGTTAGGTTAAATTCAAGGAAAAACAAACAAAGGGGAGGGACAGGAATTCAATGATTCGTTGTAAATTACAATAATGCTGGAATGAGTAAATTTCCCTTTACTTGTCTGTCTCATATCTAGAAGAAGGAAAAATCCTCAAACTGCGCATAAGCGAGTTTTATTACCTTGTACTGATGCATATTCAACATGTTATTACACACCGTACAAAGGATATAACACGCATCTTTGCACAGTCACCAAGCCAACTCATGATACAACAAGCAACTTGAAACAAATCTCTCCCAGTGCAGTCAAAGTGGTCTGCTCAACCAGCAAGTTTAAATGTTCCTACAATGAATTATAAAATCAATAGATGAATGAAGGTGCAAATTATATCAGGCTTTTTTTAATGCCCCCGCATCTTAACAAATGGACCCTTCGAAATGAAAACACTCCACTGCTAATCATGGATGCACATAGAGAATTTGTTACTGGGAGAGAATATGTACGACTATAGGGATATTGTTAAGAGTAGAGTCTATTTTAGTTTTTCTTATAAGAATTATGTACAACTATAGGGATCTATTGGCTACTTATAATGGATACTGGGAGGAATGAATGCATGAGAGATGTTTAATAAACAATTTACATGGAAAACCAAAGGTCCCACAAATGTTTGTATTTGCATAGGCTACTGACATCTAATGAGTGACTCTAGAATGCATAGCTTTCATTGTAGTTGCCCCAGTTCTCAAAGCAACAACAGTCTCAGTGGTAGCTTTTGCACCGTCCAGCAATATAATCTAAAATTTCGAATAAAGGTTGTCATAAAAAAGGAGTTCCTCGTGATATAAAACAAACATTGCATAAGGCAATTAGATTGCAAGTTAGACATTGTATTGCCGCTGACCAAACACCAATAAGGTACAAAGGTGAAGAGGAAAACCACCAAACCATATACTAAGTTTCACAAGTAACCATATACTAAGTTTCACAGGTGAACATGTTAACAATATTTAATGTCTAAATGGGAGATTCAATGTCTAAATGGGAGAAATAGAATGCCATGCTTGCACCCATTCACGCTTTCAAACCTATTAATTACAAATATGCTGCAGTCAAACTTAATACTCATTCACCCATTCAAACCTATTAATACGTTTGTCTAGAAAATGACAAACACAAAAAGTACTTAAGATAGCACAATATAATTACCAATATGCTGCAGTCATGTTAATAAGGGCACAATCTCGATGATAAAACTTCATGACACCAACTGCAATTAAAGTTCGATCGAGGAAACAAAAAACTTATCCTCCAAACTTATCATTGCTTTTTCCATAGAAACGAAAAAGTCAAAGCAATGCCATCTCCTCCAAACTTATGTTCTAGTTAATCATCTTTCTAAAACAAATAATGATCACAAGTTTTATAACACTCTAGTTCTTGGAATTTGGGAAAAATTCCAAAAGGTATAATGTTCCAATTGGAAAACTCAGAAGGGGGAGAGAAATAGTAGGAAAAGGAAGGAAGGGATCCATAAAATTCATTACATAATTTCGTCCCTTGCGAGCGCAGTTTCTAGTTTTATTGAAAATTTTCGTATAGACTGAATGCTCTATCAGTTTGCAACTGATGTCACGGTGGAGTGTTTTGTTCCTAATTGACCTCTGTTAAGGTAGAATTAGGGTCAAGACAAATATGAATTAGCTTCTAAAACCAAAGGTCAGCTAAAGGTACCCAAAAAATCCAAACGCTTTTTCCAGGTATGAGAGTGTTGAAGAAGGGGAAAGAAGATTCAAAATCAAGGCATATATTCACTTAGTCATTTAATCAAACACCTTACCTACCAAAATAGGAAGAGTTGGAATACAATTGCATTCCAGGGAGGAGTAGAAATTTGGGCTACATTTAGTCGAACACCACACAACTATAGACTGCAGCACCTCCCAATTAAAGAAAGCCAAATCATTTCATAAAACATATACCAATTCTAATTGACGGATAGAGAAACCAGTGCATAAATAAAAACCATCCCGTGAAAAAGTAGAAATAAAAAATAACACAGATGAGATTGAAAAATTACCTTCGCACACCACGACCACAAATCAATTCAAATCAACTCCTGCTTCCCCTCGGCAACTGAGCAAACAATGAAAGATCTAAACGAACCAAGAAATAGAATATTACATCATTCAAAATGAAGTTTAAAAGAAGATGATCAGAACCAAATAACTATCAGTCTCACTTGCGATAAAAAGTATGTAGATAAAGTGATGGAGGAGAAACCCAATATTGGAACAAATCTTTGTCCAGGTTAGTTTTAATGTCATGTTTTTTTCAACTTCACCTTAATGGTTCCATTTCTCGAGAACATCAAGAATCGGAGAAGCAAGGATTAACCCCGAAAATCTAAAAAAGATTAACAAAGGATTCAGAAATCAGCGACATAGAGGGGGGGGGGGGGGGACGATGAGATCAACCGCGGAGAGGAACTGCAACAACAGCAAAATCTTCACATCTGTTTGTTTTTATACACAGCGAGTTGAACAGTAGGACGTTGTTCCTACAATATTCGTAGGACATTCAAGTACACCCTCTCCTTACCACCCACCCGCTGATTGAACAGTAGGACAGTACGATGCCAACCAGAAAACCCTATGCGTGTGTACTTACATGGCGTCGATACAGTACTCGAAGGACTGCCATCGCCGTTGAACCAAGGACAGACGAAGAAAAGAGGAAGGATTTACCCAAAAAAAGAAAAGAGGAAGGAGGGATGCATCTGCCCGATGAGATGCCCCTTTTTGGTTGCAAGCCAAACCGCTGCCCAATTGATAGACGAAATGGCCGACCGACCCTCTCACTTATTATGTATAGGTATGCCAACCTTTCTTTTCCCTTATCTCCTCTTCTTCTCTGTCACACTCAAACTCCATTAAAGCTCTAATAAATCCAAGCCCCAAAATTCAACCAAAATCCCATCAATCTCAAATGCAATCCATTCATCGTCTTCCTCTAGCTAGCTCAATATAACTCCTGGAGCCCTTTCAAAGTTTCATTGTAACATCACACATCAAGAAATAAATGAAAATTCATGTGGTTTATAAAGTAAGGATGACCAACTACTATTAAGTTGAGGTTAACCTTTTGAGCCACGTGGTAAGGCTAAGAGTTAACCTTTTGTGCCATGTGGCAAGGATAAGAGTTAACAGGTCAGATTGGGTGGGTTGTTATAGGTGGTATCAGAGCATAACCTCGGTCTACATGGTGGGGGCCACCTCTAGAATCTGAATGAGCAAGCTCTTGAATTCCGGAGTTGGAGCAAAAGTGTTATGCAGAACTAAGTGCTACACCATAGCCACTGGGGGAAGGTTGTTGGGCCAATGCAACGAGGACGTTGCATGACAAGGTGGGGAGATTGTGATATCCTTCTAGCTAGTACCACATTGGGTAGCTATAGAAATGTGAGGTAACATATAAGGTTTGCTAACTCTTAGCCTAACCACGTAGCTCAAAAGGTTAACCTTAAAATTAATAGTAGCTGGTCGGCCTTACTTTATAAACCACATGAATTTTCCTTTACTTACCGATGTGAGATATTACAATATTCCCACTTTGGCTGCAACGTCTTTGTTGCACCCCATGGTCCATTACTTTCACCCACCAAGCGATGTGAGACAAGACGCGCCTAAGCACGACAAGCTCCTTAAGCTCCCCTCTCAGGTGGGACCCACCCAAGCACAACAAGGCACCTTAAGCTCCTCTGTTGTCTGGCCCACCCGAGCATGTCTCCTTGCGGGACCCACCTCACACTTTCGGTTGGTGTCGGCTCTAATACCACTTGTAATGACCTGCCCTAGCTATTATGCTAACCCTTAGCCTAACTATGTGACTCAAAAGGTTAACCTTAAGTTAAAAAAAGTAGCTGGTGGGCCAAACTTTATATGTTACCTCACATTTCTATAGCTACCCGATGTGGGAGTAGGTAGAGCCGTAGAGGGATATCACATTCATGGTAGCTCATTAGCCACTCATCGGAAGATTACGTAAAATATTGTAAAACTATGGTTTATCTTAATCACTCCTTTAGATCAAATGTTAACCCATTGCACGATTGAAGTGGGAAGGATCCAAGGAAACACTTTGATGATATTTGTGTATGGTCCAATCGAACCTAGATACAAGAAACTGTAGAAAAATAGGTTTCAGAAGCAAAAGCAAGAGCTTACAGCACTATCTAGACGGGTGTGAGAAATTTCTTCTAGAATGTTTGATCCGTCAAGACGGCACAAACCCCCATTCGGACAATTCTTCCTGTTTTGAAAATTTGGACTTTTAGGACCTTCTCTCTGGACGCTAATCCCAATCGTCCAGACGTCAGAGACTGAGGCAGACCCCGAGCTCTACTTTCTTGCATGTTAATGATCATTTTGACACTCGGAACTCGTATGAGACTCTAAGGTAAACATTACATCATGCATGAGAACAATGTGCTATGCGTACACAATGTACATGATATGAAACTTAGATATGAATTTAGTATCTCGATTGGCATAATTGATTGTGCTCAATACCGTTGATTATATAAGCATGTCAATGTATGTTAGTTGACATTGATGTTTGTCATATCAAGGACCAAGTATGTATTAATGAACGTCGAATGTTGTCTAACAACTGGTTGGTTAAACTTTGGATTGTGATTGTGTAAGAAAAGTGTCTTGAGCCATGTTACATCTTGAGTAATGCTATATCTTGAGCCAAGACAATGTCCTAAACTATGAGTTAGGCCTGGTGTATGAGAGCATAGTGTATGGGAATGTAATGTGTGGAGAAACAAAGGGGATGAAAGCATCTTGTAAAGTTTTTAAGTTGTTAATGATGGAAAACATAATGTTAAACAATTACACAAAACTTGTATGTGTTATTTTTCTGCACTAATGTGTTTTACACTCTCGATGTATGCTATTATGTCATGTCATGCTTATGGGGTATTGGGTAGTTCAATTCATTTTATTGTTGCTACTACATTGCTCTGGTGCCTGGTGTAGATGAAGAGATTCCCTTGATACCGTTGTAAAGATCATGGAGAACATTAACGTTGAAGCTAGTGGAGCTGTGGAATTACAAGTAGATTATGTTGGTCCAAATAACAACCCAGGAGAGGGAGTGAATTGGGTTTCTCAAATACAACGCGTACTTTAAAAACCAAATGAAAAAGTGAGATTAAATCTGTTATAACAATAGATTGGGCTGGCTCAATTAGAAAGAGATTTCAATGTAGATCAAGAAAGAAACAAAAACTATGCTCTTGCAGTTAAAAGCGCAAGAATAAAACCAATAATTCAAGCATTTACTTAGCAATATATGACATGTCTTAAAGACAGAAGGGAAGAGAAATCAAACACAAAGATGTATCGTGGTTCGTAGGGGTGAAACCAATACTAAGAAAACTGAAAAGCCAGAAAAGTTAGGGGTTTGGTCGGTTTGGATTTTCGAGTATAGGTTTTTTCAGTTTCGATTTGGTTTCAACTTCAAGCTCTAGTAATTTTTAACTAAACCGACCAAACAAACCGTAAATATGGGCTTGGAACATTATATGCCAAAATAGGGTTATAGCTTCCCATCTTTCCCCAAATCAAATAGTTTATCGTTACTCAAATTTTATAGCAATGAGGACTTGATTGTTGAGAGTGAGCAATGTGACCCCTAGGCATTTGCGAGAAATGGCTAGACTTCATAATACTATTGCCCAAGGGCGGAGCCACAGCAAAGTTGTGGTGGGCTCCAGCCCAGGTGCATCCCAAAGAAAAGAAAAACCTATCGGTAAAATATTAGCCCAAATGCTTTTAGCCCACATCATATTTATTTGTAGCCCAACCTAACAATTGCTCCAACCAAACACAGCCCAACCCAAAACACCCAAATCAACCCAAATCGATAAATGCTTGATCCAATAGTTTTTCAAAAAACTTGACAATAACTGGTATTCTCGGAATGGTTTGGATCGAGCACTGACGATATTTCAATGAGTTAAAATTTTATCGAGTATCCTTAAATCCATGTTTTAAACAAGTTGAACGGTTCTAATTATTAGCGTGAGGCTCCGAAACAAATGGTGTATATTTATGTGTCTCTAGAACCGACCCCTATATATATAGTAGTTTACTGCATTTTAGGTTAGCCCAGGATAAATAAATGTCCTGGCTCCGCCCTTGCTATTGCCTGCCAAATCTGTAATGGCCGAGGCATCAATGTGTGTATTGTTATTGGTAATACTAGCATGAACCCGTGCTATGCACGGAGACATGAAATAAAATGATGTGTTTTCTCTTTTTTTTTATCAGCAAACAAAGTGTATGGAATTATTGGATCAATCAAATTAAAAAATTGGTCATCAAAATATCTATTAGAATAGTTTGGAATGCGATGATGACTAATTTTAGCATACATTGGTCATCATGGGATGTTTGAATAGTTTGGAATGGGATCAAGTGATATAGGTAAGACTGTCTTTAAAGTTTAAACTATAATTGTTAGTTTGGGTATGTGTTGTTCGCACAAGCACACACATGAACGTTACTTTACCTTACTGTGAATGTCAACAGTTCGAGTCCACTTACCTTTTTTTTTTTTGGTGGTATGGGTTCTTCACAAACAAATACGCTCACCTATAATCTCATACAAATAGCAAATGAGTTAGGTAAAAATCGAATTGAAAAGATTCATGATGTAAACAATAAAATGAATTAGGAGTGTGACATTTTACAGAAATTAAACAAAAACATAAGGTTCCATACAAAAATACCAAATCTTTTGGAAATGGTTGTTCTTGAATTAGAACTGGAAGTGTGACATTTTGCATTTTCAATAATCAACTCAATCGAACTTGCAAGACGACATAACAATGGTTGTTCTTAGGAAAGAAGAAGAAATAGTATAAACAATTACAGTAAACGTAAGAATTAGCATCCAAATTCATGTATTCCACATTTTAGGTAAGAAAAAAAAAATCCAGATTTCATTAGGTGACAAAAAAAGAAATAAAATTAAAAAAACATCTTTTGAAAGCTAAAAAGATTCATACCATAGGCAAAAAATGTCGTTGGGTCAAATCAAATACACCATAGTACGAACCTAGATCTAGGTGCTATTAACGCGCACAATAATGTAGCTTTTGGACAATATCGCATTGCCTCATTTCAAAATGACATCGTAGTCAAATTCTTTCACAATCTTCCACACTATCAAGCGATTTCTGCAACTCCCAACTGAGAGCCTTGAAGAATCATAAGGGAAAAGAGATTGAACTTGTTCTCAAATGTTATGTTTGCACGTAGCTTCCTACAGCAAAGGGATGCTGCCAGATATGATTATAGTGGTGCATTTTAGGATTATCAGTAGAAACTTAGAAACTTAGAACAGGAGGATGGGAAATAATTATTCCATTTCTTTTCCTTTTGAAAATAGCAACAAAAAATTATGGGTTGTTGAGAAGTCAAATGAGAGATTTTTAGGGAGTGAATATCAACTTGCGAATTTGGTCATTGAGAGAATATATAGATAGATGGATCGATCTTAATCAAATTGGAGAAGGTATGTCTTTGACTAACCATTTTTATTTTACTTTCAAAATCATTTTTTGTTTTCCAAAAAGCCTTTTAAAAAGTTAACCAAATACTAAATTATATTATGTAAAATTATATTGGATGGGTTGGATATACAGTATACTTGTATCAGAAATACTGAATTAGTTTCCTAAATCCACGAAACATTTTAAATTACAAAACATTTTATTCTTATGCTTTTTCTTCAACACTAATGATAATCGACAATCGCATACACTTTATAATAAGTCAACTAACATAAAACACAGTAACGTAAAGGGGTTGCCCTTATGGTGGCCCTGAACTTGGAGATTTGCTCACACCTAAAGCCTCGGGTTTTATTTTCCAATTGCCAGCAGCTCATAGATCACCTCATGTACCCTACGCGTAAGCATTTGAAATAGTTACGGGAGGTGCTGTGCATGGATTAGTCAGAGCATGCGCACAAGATGGCCTAGAGCACTGTAGACACCCCGATTTTGACCCGAGAAACTTATCAAGCATCCCCAAGGATGAAAATGTCCGATAAGAGCACGCGAGGCTTGATTGTGAACTTGGAAACCCCTCCAAAACCTCTCCAAAATAAACACAATCTTGCACCACCTTCTAGTACATTCAAAACCCTCTTTTTTGATATATAATACGTCCCAATCCATTTTGAAATGAGGGAGATGTGAACGTTTTACCAAAACGACTGGTTTTTTCGACCTTCTGAGGGTAAAATGGTCACATATTTTGATGTACAAATCATATTGGGTTCAAACCACTTGGGTTAGAAAGTAGACTTGACAAGCTTTCCAACGCTTCAAACCATGCACAAAACGGAGTTCTGTAGCACCCGGAATGGCCCCGCGAAGTTTGGAATTTTGTGCAGTCTCTTAGTCCAGGCGCCTAGATTCCCCAATTCCAGGCGCCCAGAATCACTTCTAGTAAGCTTTTTGCAGCTGGTTTTTGATGAAACTATGGGCTCCCCCCTACATTGTCCCACGTTTTCTTCACTCCAAACTCCCTTCAACAGACTCTAGCTCCACATTTTAAAGTTCAAATTCATTTTCCCTCTCAAACTCACCCAAAACTCCCTCCTTCTCTCTCTCTATATACCCCCTTCCCACTCCATTTCAAGAAGATCGGTTCTCCCCTCACCCTCTTGCTGTTATGCTGCTGAAAATCATCCAGAAAATCCATCCCCAATCCATTCCCCTTTGTTCTACTCATTTCTATCCTAAAAACCCAACTTTGGTCACTAGTAACCCACATACTTCAATCATCCATCATCAAAACCCACCAAAACAGAAATATCCAGTTTGCTTTTACTCTAAAAACCCATCTCAATCTATGTAACCACAAAAAATCCTTCAAAATCTTGTTCCAAGCTCATCAATCAAGCTTCCAAGGTAGATTTTCTACCAAAATGCTCAAATAGGCCCTGAGGGGATATCAATCAAGCTCTAGCTAGTCCTCTATACTAGTTTAGAGTTTGGGAAAGGTCTCAAACATCACAGAAAGAGAACTCATTTTGTGTGCCTGCATCAGATCTAGGCGCCTGGACCTGCATAATGCATACGCCTGGATACCATTTATGTTGCCATGTTTTCTGCACTTTTACCCTTTTTCTTAGTTATTTGAAGCATTACAGGTCATTTGTAATTCTTACTAATCTTGCATAATTTAGTTGACTACTTAAAAAAGCATGGATTATGATACTTTGAAGTGAATCAAGGTTCAAAAGAGAAGGTTTTCTTGCATTTTAATTATGAAGTGCATAGTGTCCTTTGTAGGCAGCTCATCAAATGCATAAATAAGCATGGTGCATATTTAACACTAGTTAGATGTTCTTTACTTCATTCATCATGCATCTAGATTTCTAAATCCACATCATATTGTAAGGTTGTTTTTGAAGTCCATTTTGCATGATAAACCACTAAACATCATTCTGGGCAAGTATGTATAAGTCATGAGCATTGCACTTGGTGCTTAATGAAGCAAATGAGGTTTTGAAGTTTCTGTCTGTGAGCCTTCCAAGCGCCTGGATTCACCCATTCCAGGCGCCTGCATTCAATCCAGGCACCTGGATCTGCTTAATCCAGGTGCCCAGATTGCCATCCAGGTGTGACAAGTATGATGTTGGTGATCAGTTTCTGAGGCATCTTTGAACAGTTTGAGTGCGATTTTATCCAGTTTCAATGTCTTATATCATTCACTCATAACATTTTGCACAAGCATCCACATATATTTCATTAATCTTCTTGGTGCATTTATGTGTTCTCTCATGAATTTGTAATTAAAGCCTGTTTAAACGATGTTTTCAAATCCCTTAAACATTTAGTAGAGACCGGTGGTCGCACTGGGCGAGAGGGGTGCTTTAAATTCCTTCCCCTCTCGTAACCTAGCTCCCGGACCCGAGAAATCTCATTTTGTGAGACCAGTAAAACATTTTCTACTCCAAGGGCAAAAGAGTCATTTTTCAATTGGTTTCTCGGGTACGGTCCTCAAACCCAGGTGGCGACTCCATCTAATCAATCAAACCGTTTTCCAAAACTAAACATCAATTTCATGGACATACTCCGCGGGGTGTTCACAAGCACCCTGCATTACCAAAACCAAAACCAAAACCTCAAACACGGTAAAAAAAAAGGGAGGAAGCTAATAATGTGAAAGTATAACATAAAAAAGGTCATGAAAAAAATTGTCCTGATTGCTTGCACAAAATTTGTCAGTACTAAAGTCTTAAAAAAAAATAAAAATAAGAACTTAGAGGCATAGCCAAAAATCTTAAAAAAGAAAAGGTTGAACATCTTATTTGTGGACAAAAATAAAAAGTTTGATTCGCTTTTGTTAACACTGTGTTATTCTTCTAGTAATTTTCATAGAATCACGAAATTAAAAATTTCAGAATAATTGCTTGCCCAATAAAAAATAGAGTACAAACGGATCGCATATGCAGATCATGAAGATGTCCTTGAGGCTCGTTCCACATACCTGCAAATAAAACAGAAAATAAAAATAAAAAAACCGGCACAAAAGCTAAAAACATGAATGGTTTGCAATTGCATTCAAGTACTTATATACTCCCTCCGTCCCTTAAAGTTAGACACTTTCACTATTCCAGCCCTAAGAAAAAATTGATTATTTATTTTAATCTGTAATGTTTTATATAAGCAATATGGATCTCGTTTGATAGATTTCAATTAATTCTTTTAAACAAAGTTCTGAAAATCACATAAAACGTTATGAATTGAAAGATATAGGCAATTTAAAAATAGCACGCACTCCCGAAAGTGTCTAACTTTAGGGGACGGAGGGAGTAGTGTACAAATAGTAATGACTTTTGGAATGAGAGTTTTCAAAGAAAAAAAATCTTAGCTTTCCTTTTAAAATACTTTTGAATCCGCAAATCACGAGTAATTGATAATTAAAAAGATTTGCGTATTTGAACTATCAATTTTCCAGTAGAAATATAATTGACCAATTTTAAGGGATTTTCATCTCATTATGTGAATGAATTGAAGTGGTGAATTGGGCAAGAGAAAAATATTTGGATTTGAAATTTGAAAAAGAATTTTAGCATTTGTATCTAATATAGTATCTCACATGTGCTTGTTTAGAATTTTAACGAAAGATCACTCAATTGTAACCACTTGTCGCGCTCTCACAGCCCTCCTCACGAAAAGTCATCCTGCAATAATAATAGATATTGCTGATATCCACACTATGTAATGGGCATATCGACCTTTGTTACATCATTTTGTATTTGGATTGTTCATGAACTTACAATCTCCTTAGCAATCGAAAGCTTATTTTATTCATGCCAATCTTATACTGTAATTATTTTTGTTTTCAAAACAAGTTGACACAAACATATTTTCTATTTTTTGCTTTTGTGGAGAAAAAAACAAAAACGGGTTTTCAGCAAATAGTAAGCAGAAAATAGAAAGTGAAATGGTCAAAAAGAGCAGGTAAAAGCTAGCTAAAAAAAAACTCATCCAAAGGTTTTGTAGAATATTTTCTCACTCCATTAGCTCAGTAATTCAAAGGAGAGGGCTTCTCGGCAGTTATGCTGATAACTGTCTGGGTGCAATTAGCCATCTTCCGGCCTCTTGCGGACCTCAATCGATAATCAGGTGCAATTACGCATGTTCCGGCCTCTTGCCGGACCTCATTCGATAATCGGTTGTCTATGTAATATATTTAAACCCTCCTTGAGGTATCACCACAATATATTTAAGCAAGAAACTAAAGCATTGAATTTATATAACTACAGCCTCTCTTGAACAGGAAGTTCGAATTTAAGCATGAAATTAATTACTCGGATAATAAAATCACAAGCTGTGAATTTGACCTCTGAACGCATTACATATTTCACATTTTTGCTTAAAAACACAACCAATACTAGAAGAAGAAGGAGGTGAGAAAATGAAGAGTACAACTCCGCGCCCTGATCAACTTACAAAGAATATATATATATAATATATAGAAGTCACTAGAATTTGAGGAAAAAGAAAGAAAAAGAAGATTATGGGGTAAACTAGATTTTCAAATACGAACTGAATTTTCAAATTCTTATAGAATGAACTAATTTCTCTGCAATTTGTAAATGGTAACTTACTCCTCTCCTATATGCCTCCTGTTGTGAATATATTTATACCCTCCTTGAGGTATCACCACAATATGTATTGCTTTCTTTTCTTTCTTTTTTTATCATCTGGAGCTCTGCTTACTGGAATACCAGAGTTTCTTCTGACAAATCAAGATTCTCTCCTTGTCAACACCATACTCGGTGTCTTCTTTACGGCATCCCCATCTTATCCCCTTGGCAATTGTAGCAACAGAATCCACAAAATAGTTGGACTCCCGAATTATCGCATACCCGTTTGGACGCAGGATCCTATCCATCTCTAGGAGCACATACTTCATCTCACATCTGCGTGATTACAGAATGTCAGAACCACAATTTTCGTAAGCATAGCATGAACAATCAAATTGGTTCTGTTTCCAAAGGTGAGGTCATGGGTTCAAGCTGATGGTGTGGCGTCAATCTTTTGTAATGATCTAACTTACTGACATAATAACCTCCTACTCTGTGGCAAAAAAAAAAAAAAAAAAAAATGGATTGTGGATTTCTGGGGTGATAGAAATAGGCAACGAAAAAGGATACCAAGAATTAAAGTGAAGAAGACTCGTTTGGTTTCCCTACGATTTCCATTTCCCTCGATAAATTACTTCAAAAAACCATTATTAACCTTTCATGGATAAACTTAGATGGTTGGACTATAGCTTCCATCTTTCGTTCTCGCTTAGCAGTTCAGCCAAGTAAATCTTTTCCTTTTCAGTTACGTTTCAGAATTTTCGCAGCCTTCTTGGTAAAAGCCACCATTTCTTGCGATTACGCGTTCACATCCAGACCCTTTGATGGGCCAATATTTTGTGTTTGATCCATCAGGATCAAATAATTTTTCAAAGCCTAACTCCACTTCAAAGCATATAGAGGAAACAATTGTGTTTACCAATGCAGACGACTGAAGGAATCAAGAAACTTAAGAACACCAGTTGTTTACCTATGGCTTTCAGCAGTAAAAAGGCCATCAAGGTGAAGTAGATCGTATGTTCGAGGATATGTAGAGAACGCCTCACACCTACAAAAAAAAAGAAGCAACAATCGAATTAAACCATATTATGCCATATACACAAACAAGAAGCAAGCAAAAGGACCCGAAGAAGTGAATTGGCTACGTATTTAGCTTAAATTTTGAATGCACAAGCTTAAAGCGGCTGTAATCCGAAGTGTTTGATTCCACTCGTCACATTTTCATCTTAAAAAGCTCAAAAAGTAACCATTCAACTGACGTGTTTCACACCCGTTCATAAAACAGATCTTTTCAAATGCTAAAATCAACATTTTAAAACCGAAACAAATGAGGCCAAAGACTCAACAATTATACCAACACATTCACAATTACCAGTCATGATAGGTTCCCACGAGCCCCCTGTCGTAAACAACAGCAAGCGTGTTGGCAGCATATGAAGATACAACATTCATCACCCAAAGTGGATCTTCAATCACAGCTGCAGCGAAACCCCCATAAACCGTATTCATGTCCATCACATTCCTTATCTTGTCAGTCCCAATGGGCGGCAACAACTTCTTATAGTGCTTCACCCTCACCTTCCACTTATTATCATCGTGCTTGAATGCACCAGCACTCCCACCATGAATATCAGCAATCCGTTCGGGTGCCACAAGTAACCGTTCTGGCCATTTGGGGATGCTGTTTAGTGCTACTTTCTTAAGTTTCGGATTTGGAACCACAACACAAGGGCGGAGAGGAGTGTACCATGCAGAATCAGGTTCTGTACCATCATCGCATTTGGGTGGGTAGGCATCGGGGTTGGAAAGCGTTTTCGTAAAGCAGCTGTTATCTTTGGATTTCTGCCACACGGCGATGTCGTCCTTTTTGTTGTATAATGTGAAGCACATTGAAGTTAGCAACTCTTGCAACTTTTCGTAATCGGATTTTTGGTCTTCCACAGTTGTATTCCAGCCTCTCCAACGGTTTTTGTAGTTCACAGGAGGACCAGAGAGAACCCAAAAGCCTCCGGGGCGGAGAACGCGATTTATTTCCAAAAGGTAAATCCCACCTGAAAAATTATATATTTAAGGATTTTCTTGGATGTAACAAATAAATAAGTGAAAGACATGATGCACTTTAGCTATTAGAACAAAGAAATTCAACAAGCGCACTGCCACCGATCGAGGTGAGGTATAAATTTGAGACCAATGAATTGATGCCATATTAATACAAGCAAACTATCGCCTAACAATGCAGCGTAGAAAATTGGGAGTAACAAAGCGATTCCAACGATTACGAAGTTCATGATTGGTCCAACAAAGAAAAAGAAAACTGAAGATGAAAATACTAAATAAACGGCTAACAAAGCGATTCCAACGATTACGAAGTTCATGATTGGTCCAACAAAGAAAAAGAAAACTGAAGATGAAAATACTAAATAAACGGCTAGCCTAACACGGTGCTTCCTGTAGTTCCTCCTAAGAATAAGAATTCTGACAAAAAGATACTCGAAGTGCATACATAAGCTGTGAAAGAGCTATATTTCATACTTTTTACGAATGAGAAGTTTTTCCTAATTGGGACAAGCTATACTGATTTAGCGAAGACAAGGCACTTAAATAAATTGGAACAAAATTCTTTTTGTTTCACACCAGAACTCAGGAACTTGTAATCCTTAGATAAAAGAACAATAAGATCTAATGTCGAAAATTCTGCTGCTTGGGCACAAGTATAACTGTATAACAAGTTAAAAAGAGATAAGTTACCAAATTCTGTCCAAGGGATGAGGCATCTTGAGCAATGAGCCAGGTCAAATGAGTTCGACGGGAAAGGAAGTCTCTGAGTTGAAATGACGCCCAGAATTGCCGGAATGCCCCGTTCCAGGGCAAATTGGACTTGAGCTTCGTGATTATCCCTCGGTGCAAGGGAGATCGTTAGAATACCACGATCTAGCAAATCACCTCCCCAACTAGCAACCTTCAAAAAGTACAATTCCAGAGATCGTGAACACTTAACAGGAAGTGAGGTGTTTACTTGCATGACATGCTTAACATTTCAAACAATTGTGTGACTCTTCAACAGCAAATAAGACACTAATAACAGTTTTAGAGAAAAATAAATAGATTTTGCAATTTTCGTAACAAGAAGATGTATCCTCCTTTGATGAATTGGGATGTTATCATATAAGCTATCTCATGAGCAACAAATCTCACTGTGTCTCAAGTGATCAGCCGATGACAAAAGCGAAAGAAGACAATAATCGTAAGTGACTCACCCCACAACCGGTATCAATGGCAGTTCGAATGGTCCCATCTTTCATTTCTGGGATCAGATCTTGCATCAAATCTACGTAGGCACTGACACCGTGGGGAAACATAGTACCCCCTCCTGGAAATCGAAATTTCTCCCCTTCTTTCCTCAGCCAGTTCTGGTTAGACTTCTGCTTGTTGATCCAATCATAAGGAACATTCCTAGAACCAGATCCAAATGATCAGTTCAATGAGATACATAATGAAGAAAACTGAGCAAAAAAGTTGTGAGCATTAAACAGTACCTGTACCAACATTCATCCCTGCTCTTTGGCCATTTGATTGGTGGCTTATAACCATCCGGTGGAGGAACCAAGCATTCCTTCCTATCGAACAACGGAGGACAATGGCGCTCCAAGAAAGTGAGCCGATGGACACCATACTTCTTCCACCTCTATAACAATAACAATATGTTACTCTATTTTCCTTTTTTTGGGTCTAATAGGAGGCTGTAGCCTAGGGGAGGTAAAACCTTGCCTACGGCATGAAGGCAAACCTAAACTCCTAATCAGGACTATGAATTCAGGCCAACAGACGTAACCCAGTTGGATAACAATATGTTACCTATACAAAGTAATGAACTATACTAAATCATGGCCGAGAATCCTCTGCAATAAAAATCCATGTTCCCTTTCACAATGCTCATCTCACGCCACGATTTGTTTGTACAGCTGAGAGACCATTGGGGTGGAGGAGGACAAGGAATTTGGGGAAAAAAGATCTCGTGCCCTAACACATATCTGAAAACAGATTCGTTATAATCTTGGCACTGTGAAATTAGACATTTGAAAAGTACCTTTGGATCCGTGCACGGAGTATAGTCTTGAAACTCAATGCTGCATTCTGGGAACGCAACCGACTTAACTTGTAGAGGGCCAGAGCTAGCATCGGCAGTTCTCTTGGGAGATTCAATCGATTTGGTGATGTCTTTGGTTAAAAATATGTCCTTCTCGGAACAGAAGATGCCACCAAGGTAGAAGGAAAGCCCGCATAGCACAATAAACATAATCCCTATGGGGACGACCCTTGAACCTTTATCAGATTGAGAAGCTGGCTTTGAATCCTTATTCTTCATGGTTCCTTATATCAGTTATCTACACGTCTGCAGAAGAAATTGCAGGGATAAGTCTCTGCACGAACATGAAAATAAGAAAATCACAATCAGCTCGAGAAAAAATTACTTCTTATAAAACAATTTCTACTTTGGAGAATTTTAACAAAGCATCTCGATTTCAAAAGTTCATAACAGAGCAGATTAATATCTTGGAAACTTATTAAAATAATAACCTAAAATAATTAAGCTATCCCTAGTTTTATTTCTTTGCATATATATATATATATATATATATATATATATATATATATATATATATGCAACTGAATTGGTTGAAACAAGTTACACAAATCAGATTAATCCAGTATCCAGATACATGGATACATGAATATGCAAATATGACACTTTAGTACAGTGTTTAATAACTTCATAGCCATGAAAATCACAAAAATGAAGAACATTTAGTACAAACCCAGATCGGCAACATACCACAAAAAATCCGAAAAGAAAAGTTTAGCTTGTAGGAAAGACTAGCTCATCAGCTGTACATAAGTACAATTAGGAAATGTTTGGATGACGGATTTAGTGATGCTTTACCAAGGGAAGGTAAAAAAAGAAGAAGAAAAATATTAGCTTCTTTTTCTTCCAGAAAAACCTCTACATATCCATTATCCAAACACGGCCTCAATGGAAGGGGAGGGAAAAGGGAAAGGAACTATAAAAGCTAGAAGGAACACTCAAGGTCAAATAAAAAACAGGGGATTGATGCAGATCTAATGGCCAATACCAACCATTTAAGTGACTTGAAAAACTGGAAAGTCTATAAAGATCATCTGATGGCAACAGCCGACAATATCACTTTCCCCGTCAAATTGCCTATAAATTTTCCACATGATATTGGGTCCATTCTAACCCCTATGAGTTCAGCCAAGGAAGATGAGGGCCCTCTTACCCACTAAGTCAAGAAAAAGTTGCAACAAAAATTGAAATAATCAATCTCGCCCCTGACCATGCAAAACCCAAAAAGCACATGAGAGAGAGAATGTAATGTACTAGAATGTAACGATACAGGTATAATTGTACACACACAGATACTACAATTTTGTATTCCACACTAGTTTTTAATATTCCACTATCAGTTTTGGCCAATCTGCCGTCTTCTTTTCCTACATATGAATAATCTATAGCCCAAATGACCAATCGAACAAGAAAAAGCACAATCACAAAGCTCCAAAAGATACCTAACAAAGAAATGGATAGATAGTTCCTGGGTGAAATTTAAGCAATTTGCATAAGGAATCTATACGTGTGTAGAGAGAGAGAGAGAGAGAGAGAGTAGCAATTTAGAAAATATACAACTCATTTTGGAAGTGTAATCTTTTACTGAAGAGGCAATTGGGAAATTACCATATCGTTTGCTATTATAGCTGTAATCAGCTGAAATTAAGGAAACGAAAAGGGAAATTCAAGGAACCCCATGTCCAAAACCAGATCTGCTTCCCAAAATTGAAGAAAATCCAATTTGGAAGGCATTGAAATTTGGCAATAAACCAACAGAGAGAAAGAGATAGAGAGCAACGCGAATGTGATAACGTAGTAATTTGAAGATCTAAAGGGGCCCGGGTACGTACATGAGGAAAAAACAGAGCCCCAAAAAGACAAAAAAAAAAAAAAAAAAACCCACAGAGAATGAGAATATCAGTACCTTTGTTTGTGGAATGTACCTCGGCTTGGCTTCTGATATGAAACCAATGTTTTTCTTCTAACAGAGTAAAATTGTTTTCAGAATTGAAAACAAGGCAGATGATGGGTTTGAGAGATTTTTCTCAGGCAAGAGAGAGAGAGAGAATGGGGAAATTCAGGGGGGAGGAAGGAGGGTATCAGAGATATCAACGCAAACTCAGATAGCAATAAACCTTTAAATAAAAAAATCTGATTCTTCAGCCTTTCTGTCCAGCTGTCTTTTTTCCCTTTTCCCTATATTATTACACACATGATCGTCAATGCGCTCTCTCTCTCTCTCTCTCTGTATAACTGTATATGTATATTTTGTGGAGTATATATTACACACATGATCGTCAATGCACAACCCCGTGCTGTGTAGCTCCACAGCGCTGCCGCGCCGGCATTTTTTTGACGATCGAAGGCGTTCACTGCGTAGACCTCATTGAATACTACAAATCTATCAAAGATCAACTCGATCGGATATCTTTAAATGCCTCATCCGCACACAAATAACATGAAAAATGGTTTTGATCCAGTATTTGTGTCCATTTGTGTTCCATTTGTTTTCAAAGTATTTGTATTCCGATGACGTACTTAAAGATATCCGATCGAATTGATTTTTCTACACTTGTAGTACTCGACGAGGTCTACGTGGTGAACGTCTCCGATCATCAAAAAATGCCGGCGCGGCCGCGCCATGGGGATGCACAACATGGTACTGTGCTCCCATGCACAGCACCCCCCCCCCGTCTACCTTTAATAAACTTCTAATTTACAAGTTACAACCTTTTCAAAGAGGAAAAATTATACTCCCTCCGTCTCAATTTACTTATCACTTTTAAGAATTTCAACTAAGTAAGAGAACATAAACCTCACATTTATCATAATTTTTATTTTATTTTTTTTATCTTTCAAAACATCATTAGCTAAGAGCAAGAGCAATAGATGAGCTAGGTATTTTATAGCTAACCAAAAAAAAGAATCTCACTTGCAGCAGCTTAGCTTAATCCTTTGGTAAAGTACCTCCAACTACCGTACTTGGCTATATTTGCCCAAGTACTATTCACAGGTTATCTCTCTGACTCACTCTCTCTCCTCCTTTGCACTGTTTACTGGCTATTGAGTGTATTGTTGAAGTGTTGAAAGATGTGTGAGTTAAATGTGTACTGTTCACTAGCATTTTCGGCCAAAATTTTGTCCAAGCTGATGCGGATCTGAGGTGGGTGTTGTGCGGTAGGTGTTGTGCGTCGTGTTGTGCAGTAAAACGACGTAGTTTTTGGCACACCTCTGAAGCTTCCAAAGACTTTGTTTGGAAAAAGGAAAAAAACCACTACAAAATACCTAAACCCTAAACCCAAAGTGCCTAAACTCAAAGCGCCTAAATCCAAAGAGCCTAAATTCAAGTGCCTAAAATCACTACTCCCTCCGTCCCTTTTTAAATGTGTTGCTTCGTAAATCCAACTTATTAAAGAAACGTCATCATTACACCTTTCACATCAACTTTTTCCTCCACTTTACACTATTCACATCAACTTTTACCTCTACTTTCCAAAATTATCCTCCACTTTTACCCATTAACTCTTTACCCACTAACTTTTCAAAATGGCAAAATGATAATTGTACAAACTTTTACCCATTAACTTTTCAAACCACACACTTATTTAGGGACAACCCAAAATGGAAAGTTAAACACTTAAAAAGGGACGGAGGGAGTATATCGTACCCTAAAGAGCTTAAATCCCCTAAAATTGAACCTCAAAATTAACTCTCCAAACAGGGCCTATTGAAGTGTACCAAGAAAATGAACAAAACTACGTCGTTTTGTCGCACAACACGGCGCACAACATGTGCCGCATAACACCTCTCCTAGATTCCTTGCTCTTACCCCGTTGTTTTAAATTGGAACAAAAAAATTAGAACAAAAAAAAATAATGTTTGGGACAAAAAATTGGAGACGGATGAAGTAGTAGAAAAGAAAGACCTGTGTGGGTTGGACGCTTCACTAGGCATTGTAGACAAGTCTATCCAGTGTTTTACGTCTACGAAATAACGGACAACACTAGAGGTACCAAACCTAGAGGTACCGAAATAACTCGCATGTTTATCCTAAAAATGATGAAACCAGTTGCCTGGGTACCCCAATGACAGTAGCTTGGTGGGAAAGGATAGTTCTAGGGAAGACTCTGTTTTCAAGTCTTGGAGACTCGGTTTTTAGCCTTGCTAGTAGCAAGAGATTGTAGGGGTACAAACTTATGTCCACTTGTGCCTAGGTGGCGCTATGATGATGGTTTGTCCTCACTGACAGTAGCTATGTTTCTAACCAGATATTCCACTGGCGGGTCAGGAGCCCCTATCATTACGCCCCGGGGGGTTGATACGCTAGTTGTTCCTTCCCACCCTTTTGCAGTTATAAAAAAAAAAAAACCAAGTTGCCTAAGTGTGGCAAAAGCCGCAAAAACAACATTTTTATGAAGTATTTGTTACGTACAAGCAAGCTCTACGAAACAAACAGGGGCAGCTGTTGACACAAATAATTTCCGATAAAGGTAAACAAGAGCAGTACGTATCATATTGGTCCCCATAGTAAGGCGCGTGACTATAAAGATAAGCAAGAACAGAACGTGTCATATATGTTTTTATTAGGGCTGCACAAAAAAATTGGTGAACTGTGAATCCTGGACCCGAACCGATTCGCACGTTATGAATTTTAACCGTAGATTAATGGTCCAGACACGGATTCAAAAAATAATAAAAATTGTGACCCGCGGTCCGGACATTAATTTTGATTTTGAAACCGTAGATTAACCGATCCGGACATGAGATTTTTATTATATATGTATTAAAATATATATGTATAATTAAATAATCTCACCACTTTTATAAATATTGTCAATTTGTATTGGACTTTGATGTATTCCACTGCCTTGCTTTGTATTGGACTTTAATGAATTCAATAGTTGTTCACTGTTTTTTTTGTTTGTATTAAACTGCATTTGTTTTCTATTCCACTATGTAACTGAACTAAGCTACATGCTTCTACTACTGCTTGTTTAGGCCCTAGTTGTGGCTCCATCATATGCTCCATTTAGGGTCTCTCTGTTTTCTACTTTGGATTTTTTAGGATTTTATTTTGATCAAACTCTTTGTTACTTATTTACGTATGACATGTAATCCGTGGATAAAATCGGAACCGATCTGTAACTCGCAGCTCGGATTGGAACCGGACCGTGAGACTTTTGGTCAAGACACAGATTGTATTTTATAAAAACACTCACGGATTAGGATTAGATTCATGTCAATCCGATCCGATCCAGACCGTGTACACCCCTAGTTTTTATCGTCAATTTATGTTGCTTTTGAAAAAAAAAAGAATATACTCCTTTACAGGAATTTGTTAAAAATTTTCGATGACTTGAATTGATAAAATATCACATTGCTTTTCCTTTCCACCTGCTAAATCCAAATCTTATATATTATTGCAGTATGACTTTTAGTGAGGATGAACATGGATGTGACAAGTGGCACAAATGGGTTGGTTTGTCGTATAGAGTTTTTGGAGAAACATGTGACTTAATTATATACATCAAAGATTTGTTGTAAATTTTGCTTGAATTGGAAATCCATATATCTTTCCTTGAATAACAAAACAAATAATTTTTGATTCTATATTCTATTCCATTCAATAAGTTATGAACGAGAAAATAAAAAAGTAAAATGTAAATTCACTAATAGAGAGTCTGAATATATTATGGCAATTCTTATTTAATTTATTATAGAAGGTAATCGGTGTATATACTGAAATTAAAGTATAACAATATTAAGAGAAAATCAATTATCTATGGTCTGGGGAGAAAATAAATTCTTGCAAAATTGGATCACTTGACAAAATTCAAATTAGCTCAATCTCAATTGGTAAGATCAGGCAAATATAACTTTCGCTATGAAAATATAACTTTCCAAATGAGGCTTATATAAATTTAAAATTTATAATCAGCAAAATTAAATTATTTCTTTTATTTAAATTTAAAATTTAATAATTAGCAAAATAGAAACCTCACCAATGTTTATATTACAATAAATATACACAGCCTCTAAACTCCCACATCAGGGCATATCACGTGCATGATTAGGGAGTGAGGCGAATCACTATGGAATATTTTGACACAATTGAAATGCAAGGGTTACACATAGATTAGAGGGTCAATATGAGAAGAATTGTAAAAAATGGACAAATGATTTTCAAAATTCAAACGAACATGAAAGAATTGTTGAACAGATTGTGGAATTTGGAGAGAGAGAGAGAGAGAGAGAGAGAGAGAGAGAGAGGCATTAAAGAAGAAATTAAGTGGTCGTGATCTTTGATGTGCTACGGAAATTAATCCTAATCGTTCCTTAAGCTACTATTGGAAACAAAAATAAACGGCTTAGATTTATAGAAACTCTAAACACTCTCTTAACCATAAGAATTACAAATGAAAATGTTAGGATTTATGAGGGATTGAAAAACCGCTCTTCTTTATTATACATATACTTTTTGCCTTTTTTCTAATTACATGCATCATAAAGAAATTATGGCACATTTTCCCTCTAGGGTGTTGATTTCAATTATTATGTGAAAAGTCACATATATGGATTATGATTTTATAGTCGATTCAATCACATACATGGTTTATGTTTTTATAGCCGATTCAATCACCATAGAAAATTAGAATCAAGAGGAGCAGATAAGAAATAGAATTGTTATACTCTTTCAATTTAAGTCATCGAGTAATTCACTACACTTTCCAATTAAAAATACAATTTTTTAGCTCATCACAAAAAGGAAAAACACATAATTTTATTTCATGTCTCTGTGCCGTGCATAGCACGGGTTCATGCTAGTCTAATATAGTATTGCAGAATGATTTTTCATGAGAAGGGTTGTGAGCGCGACAAGTGGCACTTATTTCATGGCTAGGAATTAACTTCTTATTTTGTACCTATTATTCTTTAAAAAAACGTTTAAAAGGAAGGTTTTTGGTTGACATGTCCTTAAGTTTTTTTGAGAAAGTTTTTTGAAATTTGAAACATATTGAACAAAATCCTATTAATTTGGTAATTAATTTTTCAGCAGGTTTTCCTATCTACTATGTCAAGAATCCTTAATTTGTAGGGTTTCAATTACAAAAACGTAAATCTATAAAAATATCAAAAATGATACATACACTCCATGGAGCCACTCCCAACCACACCCTCTCTCACATGGGGTGTGGGGCCCAGATCTGGGGACCACACCCCATGTGAGAGAGGGTGTGGCTGAGAGTGGCTCCCAGGGAGTGTATGTATCGCCGTTCTAAAAATATACCATTCAACGTTTCTCATTTTAAAAAATCAAACTTCCCGTAGAATCTATATACCAAAATAGTACATATACAAAGACATCACTTTGTTCACTTCACATTTCCAAAAAAATTATTTCCCCATCTCTCATCTCTCCAATCATTAATCACATTTCTCTCTCTACTCATACCCCTCTCTCTAATCATTATTTTCATTTCTCTCTCTATCTCTCTCCAATTATTACATCTCTCTGTAATTATTGTTTTTTCCAAAAACACATCCAAACACTATCTTAATAATATTTCTCAAAATATTCTTCTCAAAACTCTCAACCAAACACAGCGATGGTCTCTTTTCTATCTTATGGGCATGCACTTCATCATTTGATTAGCTGCTATTAAAGAAGGTTAGTGTTGTTCTTATTATCATTTAAGCTCTTTGCCATCCATTATTATTCGCAGCCACAATTTTTAGCATTTACGCTTCTTTTATTGTTTGGAATTTTTAGTTTCTTTGCTTACTTTATTTATTGTTTTTATGTTGATGTGTCCAATATCATGGAAACAACAACATTTATAGTAATTGAATTCCATTTAGCAAGTTTTCACGTCTCTAACTCTTTTAGAACCTAATGTTACCCTATTGATTAATTGTTTTAGAACGTAATCCTCCGAATAAAAATTCATCATTTTTTATTGCTCTGCATTTTGCTTTTGTTTGTTATCCCTCCAAAATAGTCTGGGGATGTTTTTTACGATTCTATACAAAAGCTATCAATTTCCCAGTTGTACCCACACCATTCATTTTGCATAATTTTTCATCTGCTTTTGTGTGAAGCTTATGTAATGGATATAGGTTCATGTAACCCTAGGGTGTGCTGGGCTTCGGCCTTTGAGGTGTATTTTCCAACTATTGGTTGGATTCCCCTTCCCTTCCCCCCGTTTTAATAAATTTTGTTGCCGATCAAAAAAAAAAAAATTAATAATAATAAAAGACTTAGAGATACATAAACCTCATGGTAACTTAATTGGTGTTTCAAAGACTAATAAAATTTCTTTTTCCTTTCAAAAGAAAAAAAAAAGAGCTAGGTGTTTCAGTGAATAATTAATTTGTGCCACTTGACAAGAACAATGGCGGCTTCTCACGAAAACAGCCCTAGCAATAGCAATACCATATTGTATAGATATGATAATTTGAATGTAGTATTGCATTTGATAGTTTTTAATTCGTAAAAAGAAACAACTTTGGTGTGTCATATTGGGCAGATCAAACATTTATGAATCTTTTAACTTTGAAGGTTGTTCTTTTCGTTTTATAATTGCAACTTTTATTTTTGTGTTTTATTTTTTCATTGGGAATAATCAAGCATAAATGGCTAAAAAGATCAATTTGGGGAGTGCCAAAATCACTTGGTATAATTTTCCTAAAAAAAATGTTTTTTCAAGGAGTTATACTCTATGACCATTTCCTATTTTGATCTTTCAATTATGATGTCAACATAATAAGGAAAATGAAATTACGTTTCGAAAATTTATGCATAGCATGAGTGAATTTGTAAAATACTTTCTAATATTTATTCCACGATAAACTATTTTTTTCCTTTTCTTCCTATTGGGAATATTTCATTGTATTGTATTTTTTTCCAATCCTTTCTTTAATCTATTCAGTTTGTTTATAGTAACATCAAATTGACATTTCTGCAGTTTAATAAAAAAAACCTGTATTCTCTCATTCTACCCGATTTAATTTCTTTTTCTTTTATTCTATTTGTTGGTAACATTCACCATATTAACAAAAAGAAGATGTCTATCTAGGCTTTCGAGACAATCATTATGCTGGCACCAAACATGACGAGACAAAGAAGGTGTTTGGAGCCTATTTTTTAGTTTTTCATTTTCAACTTTTTGGCCTTTTGACTTTTTTTTATTATGGTCAGAATGTGTTTTGAATTTGGGAAGAGTGTTTGTGAGAAATGTGCAGAATACATTTTGCAAGTAGAGAATGTGAAAAGTAGCTCAGAACCTTTTTTTGACTTCTCTTCTCTAAAGTGAAAAATGAAAAATGAGTTCTCTCAAAACTAATTTTGGTTCACACCACCCAAACAGTAGAAAAGCCATTAACGAGAATGCAAAAAAGAGGGGGCCAAACACCCTCAAATTGGGGCGGTGATGTGATGTATGTAGATAGTAGATTTTGTACTACACGAAGAGGATCATGAGCAACTGTTTAGAAAGAATTGACATGTGCTACATATTGAAGTTAATTTGAATTAGTCATGGATTAAGCAGGTTCCTTAAGAGATCTAATTTGATTGTAATTTTCTTTCTGTTCATAGCACGGGTAATTTGACCGATTTTATACTTGAATTGGTATTCGAATTACGTGTCCAAATATTTAAATGTGTATACTAAATTCAGCCCGTGCATAGCACGGGTTTTTTGCTAGTAAATTAGTACTGGACAATGCCTTTTTAACCAAAGAAATACATACACAAAACATTTATTATATTTTCAACAACACATAGGTTAATTATTGTTATTTTACTTTATGCTATTCACGACCCGTGCATAGCACATGTTTTATGCTAGTATAACATGTTACGGAATCCAATAAAACGCTAACAAGCTAGTACTATCAAGCATGAATCATTGGTTATGTTTGGTTTGGGTTTTGGATTTTAGTTTTTGATAATGATTGTTGGGAGAAATAGGGATAATAATTAAAACAGGGGTTAATGATTAGAGAGAGATGGAGAGAAAAATGAAATAATATTTGAAAATACGGATAATCAATGGATAATAATTGAGAAAATCGCGTCTCGTAACCCAAAACGAACAAGGCATAGTTTCCTAAAAACTAATAAATCCAAACAGAACAATCCATATTAAAATTGGTTACAAGAAATAAAAATGAAGAAACAAACTAGAATAAACTAACTTGTTGACTGTTAGTTGTACATTTTTTTTTTTTCAAAGGATGACTAGTGTTGCCGGAAATTTAAAGATTAATTTCCTGAATTACCAGGGTTTGTCAAAACTAGTTTTAAAATTTAAATTCAACTGTTTGCTGTTTTTTCATGGTTGGATTTCAAAATAGATACAGTAGTTGTTTTTTGCCCTTTAATATTGACCTTTTCTTACTTTTCTAAAGTGCAGAATGAGAGAGAAGAATGAGACGTGATCAGTGGATGGCAAGTGAAATTTTTAATGTTTTCAAAGATGAGAGACAAATACTCCGGCTGTGTTTGGTTAGATAGTTTAGTTTAGTTTTGATGATGTCATAAGGTGTAATGAGTGGAGAGAGATAGAGAGAGAAATGAGGGAAATGATGATGTCATCAAAACTAAAACTAAAACTAAACTGGGAAACGAACAGGGCATCCATATCTATAGTAAGGGTCCGTCTCTTATCCGGACTTTTAATTTCCGCACCTCGTGATCCAAATTTTTTTTTGACGATCCGATCCGTCCAATGTGTTCAGAAGGTGTTTTCAAGGGTCAATGCAGAAAATCTTCAAAAAAAATACCGGGAAGGGCTTGATCCAAGCAGTTTTCGCAAAAAATGTAAATATATATTTTTTGCGAAAACTGCTTGGATCAAGCCCTTCCCGGTATTTTTTTTTGAAGATTTTCGGCGTGGACCCTTGAAAACACCTTCTGAACACATTGGACGGATCGGATTTTCCAAAAAAAATTTGCAACACAAAAAAAACCCCATTTTTTCCTTAAATCCGGGAGTGTGGATAAAATTTTTTACCTCTATAATAATATACTATTTGGAGATTTCTTTTTGTAGTTCCCTACACTGTAACTCACAGTTGTGTCGACGGTGGTATTGATTATTAATAAACCTGCTAATACTGCACCCCATTTTTTTAACAAGTACGTATTTAATGTCGAAACAAAAGGAGAAAAACAAGGGGCAGAAAGAAGTTTCATGTGATTTCCAATCACATGATTTTGGACTCCTGTACGGTGGTGCCCACAAAAGTCAAGCTTCCTTTTTCTTTATTTTAGTGTTTCGGTTCATTGCATCTCCAATTTTTTTCCATCCGAGTTACCTTGTGCACTCCGTTCTACAAGACTTCTTTTTTTTTTTTTTTTTTTTTAGCTCAAATGGGTTATTGAGAGGGTGTTCCATAAAAAAAAATAGTTTTTTAAAAAAATTAAGAGAAATTATTCTTTCATAATACATCACATAAAAACTGTAAAAAGTCAATTTATTCTAAAAACACCCTTAACTAAACACCCCCTGAGTACTATAATTAAATTGATAGGTTTTAAGAGATCGTGGTTTGTCTCGTAAAGCATATTAAGTCAATTTTGTGGAATAACCCATTTCCAATTTTAAATATATCAATAATAAAACACCGCTAAAAAAAGATAACCCAACAAATTGGATGAAGTTTGGAAATTGGCTTTTTAGAAAACAAAGTAGATATTACAATACACATCATCATATTAAAAATGCAGACCTTCTTAGGTTGATAAACGAGTTGAGTTTACTAATATGCAGACTTCAAGATTAAATGATCGAACTTCGCTTATTTATGACGCAAACCGATTGATCTCAAATAAGTTTTAATTAAGTCGAACACGAGCCCATCGTCAGTAACCTAATTTTTTGTACACATTGTAAGCCAAATGATCAAGTAATAAAAGCTTAATATGAACTTTAAAAAAATATTTAAGATTTATCGATCTTGAACGAGCTTTTGACAAGCAAATATGTGCTTAAACTCAAGTAACTTGGTTGGTTTATGACCCCCATTCTTACGAGCTATGCCCATATGGTAGGCTTACTTATTTGCTTATTACTCACAACATACAATAAGAAAATAACCTTAATTATTTGCTTATTACTTGCAGCATAAGGTGTACAACAATCACTCAAGTGTGTATGGATTTCACATACTATGTGCAAGGGCGGAGCCAGGACTATAATTTACCTTGGGCTAACCCAAACTTGTACATATGAATACGTAAATATTCAAAAATACACAAAAGAAAAGTACAACACTTGGTCTCCTACACACTTGGTCTCCTACAACACTTGGTGTCATTTATAGCAGATTTTTAAAAATATTTCTTGACATATGTGAACTTTGGGAAATGCTACAATTCACACTCTTATTTGGGTGTATACCATATGCACCTCCAAAATTAATGTTACGAGTTTTTAGTATAAAAATTACGACACACACCAATATGTTATTATTTTTAGTGAAAATGTTACAAATTTTATTTCTGAAAAGTTTCGATAAGCAAATGTTATGATTCCTAGTAAAAATACTAATGAATCATGTTGCCGAAAAATTACGAGTTTATAGTATAAAAGTTAAGACATGCACCAAAATGTTACTCTGAATCATTATAACATGTCACAATTTAGACCACATATCAGGTGTATATGGTACACACCTTTAAGAGTTGTGTATAGACTGTAGACTTTCCCCTAAACTTTTTTAAAAGTGCTGCATTCATGGGCGCCTCTGAATTGTCCAAGGTTTCCAAAGTCCTACATTTGGTGCCATTTCACCAAAACCCAATATACTAATGTTTTCCCAGTTGGAAATTCTGAATGGTTATGGGAAAAAGTTAAAGTGGCCTACAAGCATCCTTATCAGGAGTACCAAATTTTACACCAAATTTAACTTCAAAAATACCTTTTACAATTTAGCAAGTCACTTTTATAAAAGTTCACAGAATCAGGCTCTCTATTCTAACTTTACTGCATTAAACTATTCTTTTTTTCTACTCCTACTCTCCAAAAGTAATATTAAAAAAATGAACAGTGCGTGAATAGTGCATGAACCACCCACACCAAATTTGGTGCGGTACTGTAGCAAAGTTAGAAGCTTAACCAATTTGATCAACCATTTGGTGAGCCTGATTTTGGCTTATTTTGGAGGTTTGGCTCTTTACTTTAACTCAAAAGTTAAAGTAGAGAGTCACATAAGGATGCTCTAACATGAGACTTGGATAACTAGTTCATATCGCATTTTAGCATAGTTTATTCTGAGGGGGTGTTCCATTAACAAAAAATAGTTTTTTTCCAAAAATCAAGATAGATCATTATCTCATAATATATCACATAAAAAATTCGTAAAAAGCATGTTTATTCTAAAAATACCCTTAGCGGAACACCCCTGAGAAATGATCTCCATAATCGAGCATGTGACAGAAAAATGGGATAAACCACAATCCCAATTGAAAATTGAAAACCTTTCGTTAGTATACCTTGACGTGTAAATCACCCATACAAATACATCAAGTCAACCGGATATTTGTGAATGTTTGATGAACATGCATATTTGTCTACTGAAAAATGGACAATAGCATTTGACAATTCATTTC